>JASEVX010000002.1:3020484-3107984 GCA_031761405.1 Serripes groenlandicus | reverse complement strand
ATTGATTGATTGATTGTTTGGTGTTTAACGCCTCTTTCAACCCTCCTTTTCCCTCATAAGACAAATCTGCAGCAGACGACTTTAAACATATTTTGTCAAAAAATTAGAAAATCTCTATAATTGAATGGATAACCTATGACTAAAAGTGGAAAACGTTGTGGCAAAAGGAGAAATTACTCGTTTTGAGCAATTTCTTCTTTTGTCACTTTGTTTTCAAAAAGCCGTCTGCTGCAGAGGCGTCAGAAAGCGTCTATATGAGGGAAAGGTTTCTCCTTACACTGACATGATTGATTGATTAGTGTTTTCACGCCGCTCTCAACAATTGTTCAGTTATATCACGACGTTTCGTGGGTCAGTTACCAGGCCCCGATTCCACCAACAATACTTAACGCTAAGTATTACTTAAACTAGGGATTTTCCTAAGTTTTTAGGAAAACACATTCCACCAACGTTTTTCCCTAAGTAAAATACTTAAAAACTTAAAAACTTAGTTAAGTCGAAATACTTAATTTAAGTTTTTACGTTAAGTAAACGTTGGTGGAATCGGGGCCTGTACTACTGGTCCATCTATCCTGACACCCGCCAGTCAGTCGTAATGCTAACCCCGCAACCCTGAGCGCCATCGAGGGCAGCCATTACTACCATTTTTAAAGTCTTTGGTATGACCCGGCCGGGGATCGAATCCAGGTGCTCTACTAATACATACTGAATAACTTGAACCGAGGACTTTGTTTTAACTCTTTCACTGCCGAATTTCACAAAGTCGACTTTTCCATGTTGGAAATTGGATCACTCCATTTTTCGTCCAACAATAAATTTGGTAAAATTTAATGCCTGAATCTGCATTGTTTGCAAAAGCCTTTAATTGCCCCTTTTCAGCTGAAGAGTTATTGTGTTTTTGCTTGGCTTTCAACATCATTGAGAGTGATATTTTATTTTAACCGTTTCTCACCTTTGAAACATCTAAGTTTAAAAAAGGAAATGCAATAAAAAACATTAGTCTAAAAATAGTATGTATTACGCCAGTCAGTCGTAATGCTTACCCCGAAAACCTGAGCGCTAAGGAGGGCAGCCACTACTACCATTTTCAAAGTCTTTGGTATGACCCTGGCGGGGATCGAACCCACGACCTCCCGCATCTAATACACCAACTGAATTACTTGAACCGAGGATTTTTTGTTTAACTCTTTCACTGCCGAATTTCACAAAGTCGACTCTTCCGTGTTGTAAATACGACCACTCCATTTTCCAAGTTACGATCTGTCTCACCTGAATCTGCATTGTTTTCAAAAAGCCTTTAATTGCCCTTTTTCAGCTAAAGAGTTATTGTGTGTTTGCTTCGCTTTCAACAGAATGTCAAATACATCCTCAGAACTGATATTTTATTTTAACCATTTCCCACCTTTGAAAAATCAGCAGCAGACACCTTTGAAACATCTAAGTTTAAAAAAGGAAAAACAATAACAAATATATAAAAAATCTTAAAATAGTATGTATATTTAATTCAGTTAACGCTTTCCCACATACGACAATTCTGCAGCAGACGGCTTCGAAATCATATGGGAAAAATGTGAAATATCTCCATAAATGAGAGTTTTATTATTAAATAGAGTTGAAAACATTATGGCCAAAGGGGAAATTGCTTGTCATGAGCAATTTCCCTTTTGTCTCAATGTTTTTAAAAAGTAGTCTGCTGCAAATGCTACAGAATGCGTCTACAAGTGGGCAGGGGTTAATAAAACGTAAATAGGAGAAAATGCTATTGCCATTATAAGCGATTTCTATTTGTTCGATAATGGTTTCGAATGTCGTCTGCTGCAGATGCGTCAAAATTAGTCTGCAAGGGGGGAAATGTTAGGCTTCTTCTTACACCAATTCATCAGTCGTGTTACAATCACCCGCAACCCAACCCCCTTCCCCCTACCTCAGCCCCAGCTCTGCGCCGATCGAAGCCATTTCTGGCATGTTTAATTTCTTTGGTGTGGTCCGACCTTGGATCGAACCGTTGTCTTCCGCTTCCGAGGCGAGAACGCTATTGTCACTTCACCACCGATGTGGTTTCCTTCAACCATTTCCCGTTTGTAATAAACGCCTTTTGATTCGTATAGAACAGCCGATGATTACGAACAGTGTAGCAAAATAGAAAGTTGTATAAAACAAACAATTGCTACATCTGCCACAATCATTTCAACAAACACTCCAGTCCCTTAAACATGTCCTAATTGTTGACACACATGTCGCAGACGACTTTTGAAAACATTGTTGCAAAAGGGGAATTTAATTAAATGATTTAAATTCCATAATTTTGTCTCGATATTTTCAAAGTCGACTTTTGTATATTCGTTGTATACGGTAAAGGGTAATTAAAAAATCATTTATTGTGCCATGCCAATGAAGTAGTTATTGCTAAGAATTGTTATAAAAGATAGTGGTTTATTTTTATAAAGAGGATTGATTGATTGATTGATTGCGGTTTAACGCCGTTTTTAACATTTTCTCAGTCATATCACGGCGGCCAGTTCACCTACTCATGTGTTTCTCTGTTTTATCACACCAGTTCTCCACACATCTTCCCGAACAACAGGCTGCTTTTCCACATAGACTTAGCCCATTGGTGGAAGACAAATGACGCATGTCGCATTAACTTTTGTCAAACGTCGGAAAGAAAGTTGGCCGAGCCGGGATTCGAACTCACAACCCCTGAATTGACAGCCCGCGTCGCTACCGACTGAGCTACCTAAGGAGGAATCGAGGGTTTACGATGATATCAATTATGCAACAGAAACGCCGGTCAGGGACAGGGGACCAGGGACAAAAGAAACTGGGCCCATTCTTAAATTCCCCTGGGAACTGCCTATGTAATATATTCCATGTAAATCAACGATTTTTCACCCTGAATCAAGATTACTTCATTAATAATTTACAAAATTTAAATTACTTTGGCTCTAAACGGTTAACGACAGGATATTAAAACCTTAAACGAATCATCTGATAATTAGTTTTAATTACACTTTCATTTTGGGATAATGTCGAAACGTAAAATAATTATAGAACACAGAACGAAGAATATTTAGGTTAGTTGCGACTAGTGTATAACCAGATCAACCTGCGAATCCGGCTTAATCAGTCAACCTTGCTGATAATTTCATTTTCATTTTGGAATAAATGTCGAATTGCGAAATCATTATATAATACAGTAAAAGATATTTGCAAACAGTGGAAATCGGGACAAACCTGCACTTCCCTACGCAACTTTACTGATATATTTTAAAGGAAAAAAATCAGTATTTCGGGAATAAATGAAAACAATCGGCGACTTTAAACAGATTAACATGGCTTCCCGTGTTTATCTCAGAGTTGTAATGTTTTCCCAAATACTAAAATATCTGCAGCAGAAGACATGGTTGGGATAATATGCAAAGTGTCTCTAAAATGAAAATATAATTATTGAGTAGAGATGGCTAACAGAGCTATGGTGATCGTTTTGACTGTTTATTCCTTTTGCCACAATCTTTTTCAAAAGTCGTCTGATTCCAAATGTTTGGGAAATCATTCCGTTCAGTATGTCATGGAGAAAGGTCATATAAACCTGCGATCTAAATGAAACAGTCACACAAATTAAAAAACCTTCCGAGAAGTTAACTTTGTTTGGTTTGAAACCGGCCGGGCGTACCCAGTTCGATCCATGCTCGCGACGGTGGTGATGGCGGACCCAATAAGAAATGCATCTAAGCAATGCATACTTCCTTGCATAGCATACACGTTTGGTCAAAATAAAGTATTGACAAGTGAACTGTCGCAGTGGTGTAGCTGATATGCTGTTGAAAATGAAAGAGAAGAAAAACTCCAATAGAGAAAACGAGAATCCTTCGGCTTTTGTCAATATATCCGGAGAAAGATTTGTATCGCATGACAAAATGACGTGTAGCAGATATACCGTAAAACACCCAAATGTGCAAACGAAAATCATGCAATATATCCGGAGAAAGATTGTTATCGCATGACAATATAAGGTATAGAAGATATACTGTTGAAAACGGCGTAAAAAAACAATAGAGTAAACGAAAATCGTTCGACTTTGGTCAATATATCCGGAGAAAGGTTGTTATCGCATGACAAAATGATGTGTAGCAGATATACTGTTGAAAACGGCGTAAAACACCCAATAGCGCAAACGAAAATCATGCAACTTTGTCAATATATCCGGAGAAAGATTGTTATCGCATGACAATATGAGGTATAGAAGATATACTGTTGAAAACGGCGTAAAACACCCAATAGAGTCAAACGAAAATCGTTCGACTTTGGTCAATATATCCGGAGAAAGATTGTTATCGCATAACAAAAGGAAGTGTAGCAGATATACTGTTAAAAACGGCGTAAAACACCCAGTAGAGTAAACGAAAAGCATGCAAATTTGTCAATATATCCGGAGAAATCTGTTATCGCATGACAAAAGGAGGTGTAGCAGATATACTGTTAAAAACGGCGTAAAACACCCAATAGAGTAAACGAAAAACACGCAACTTTGTCAATATATCCAGAGAAAGCCTGTTATCGCATGACAAAAGGAGTTGTAGCAGATATACTGTTGAAAACGGCGTAAAACACCCAATAGAGTAAACGAAAAGCATGCAACTTTGTCAATACATCCGGAGAAAGCCTTTTATCGCATGACAAAAGGAGGTGTAGCAGATATACTGTTGAAAACGGCGTAAAACACCCAATAGAGTAAACGAAAAGCATGCAACTTTGTCAATATATCCGGAGAAAGCCTGTTATCGCATGACAAAAGGAGGTGTAGCAGATATACTGTTGAAAACGGCGTAAAACACCCAATAGAGTAAACGAAAATCGTGCAGCTTCGTCAATATATCCGGGGAGAGATTGTAATCGCATGACCAAATGCCGTCTACGAACATCAAAGGAGGATTCGCCATCTCGTTCGTTGATTGTGTCAAAAGCTCATCAATTATTGATACCCTTATCTTCGTAACGGGACATTGGATTTGCGTTTGTTTACAAATAAGAGACAGATGTCATTCATAAAAAGACATGCGTTCAGTTGTTATGACGATATACACAATAAACACATTGTGACCAACATCTGATCATGGACGAGTTTAATCGCGAACTGTCATGTGTTTTCGCGCATTATGAACGCGTTTCTAACCACGATAAATCAGTTGGAAAATGCAAGCCGTAAGTTTTGCACTAAATCCTGAAAGCATGCATGGAGTTACGTAGCATGGTTTGGGTCGGGTTGCCATTAAGCCAGGCAGCACACGGCTTGGTGAACTGGCTGCATTGGCATAGCTTAAAAAATGTTGAAAGCGGCGTTCAGCTTCCATAAATAATTCAAACGTAAGCTGCGTCGCTGAAATATATATTTTCTTTAACCAGTACACCCACCTTGTCTGATCTAGAACTGAAGTGTTACGAAACAACGGACACACGACGTAAACCTAGATCAGATAGCACGCATACATTTCAGAACACACACACACACACACACACACACACACACACGAACGCATGCACACGCGTACGCGTACGCACGCACCCCCTCCCCCAAACATGTTATGTTCTTGGTGTGTTTTGGTAGATACATAAAATTGACTCAACAACATGTTATATATACTATTTAATTCATTTATAATATTAATACAAAAATAAAGATAAAATATATTTATTCATAAAAATGATTTAACATAATGAGGAACATATTTGACACTTGAGCTTGTTGAAAGATTCGAATTTAATATCGTTTTCACTAGTAAATCAGGTACTAGAATACCACGGCAGCCAGTTCACATAACCGTGTTTTTCCTTGTTCTTTCGAAACAGTATTCAACCAAAAATTCTTTTCAGGCAACTAGATACCTTCCAACATATACTTTCATGTCATGGGTGGATCGTTTGATTGGTGTTTAACGCCGCTCCCGACACTTTTTCAGTTATATCGCGGCGTTTCCTGGGTAAGTTACCAGTACTACTGGTCCATTTATCCTGACACCAGTCAGTCGTAATACTAACCCCGCAACCCTGAGCGCTAAGGAGGGCAGCCATTACTACCATTTTTAAAGTCCTTCTCATTGGTGGAAGTTGATATTTACAAATGTCAATAATAAGAACGATTGAATGGCCGAGCCGAGATTCGAACTCACTGCGCCCGAATCGATTACCAGTTGAGCTGTCTCGGCTTGGGTTATAATATATCAGATTGCAAAAGACCCTCTTCCAAGACGGGATCAAAATGTACCGCTAGTACCCTCTTTGTTTAAAATAGTTCACCTTTGCCCCTTTCTGTGGTACATTATTTCGCCTCCCACGAAATTCTAGCAATTTCATTGGTTAAAGCGTGTCACATGCAGACCCCCTATATTTCTATAGGGGATGAGTAAATTCCATAGGGGGTGAGTAAAGTAAAAAAGTCAGTTCAAAGTGTTTTTTTCGTAAAGTGGCTCTCAAATGTTACCAGTTACCTAGAAAGAAATGAAATGAATTGAAATAAATGTGTTCATGTTGAACCGGTGTATTTCTTTAATTTAAACTTATTTATTTTACATCGATTGCAAAACAAGCCTTTGGCTTATATTAATCATGCTGGATGTCTGCTTCCTGGAGACTTAACCAGTACTCGCGCCGTTTGTGTGGAAAAATCCGGAAGTCAGGACTCGCTCGTCGCGGGACTCGAACCAGGGACCTTTGGTACGAGAGGCCGACGCTCTACCTCTGCACCACTGTCTTCCACACGAGTGTATTTCTTTAAATAATATATCTATTCCAATTCTTTAATAAATATTGATAGATCTTTTATTCATGACGTCATATTATGCTACCAACACATATCAACAAGTTACAGTATAGTTCAGGTTAAAGTGGTCGACGAAATCGCCTCGCCCCCTATTAATCCTACAGACCCCCTATATTTCCGTAGTGGGTCAGTAACAAACCCAATAACTTATAAATTAAAATGTACCGCTAGTACCTTCTTTGTTTGAACTAGTTCACCTTTGCCCCTTTCTGAGGTACATATTAAAATTCGCCTTTCTTGCTTCATTTTGGATTAAGGGGATTCACTGTAACAGAGTGGTTAACGTGGATGACTTGTAATCAGGGTCCCGGGTTTGATCCTCAACCCGCAGCGGTCAATATGGAGTACATTGGGCAAGGCATTGTTCCTGGCCTGGAAATGGTTTGTCACACAGGGATAACGAATAATATAACTGACAATCGTTTGAACCTTAAGTGCCCTTGAGCAAAGCACATTTCCTAGCCTAGTACTGGTTTGTTTACCCATGGATCATGAAAAAGTGAGCTGTTGTCGTGAAATAACTGATATGATATTGAAAAGGGTATAAAACCCTTATAAACTAAATAAATAAAGACCGTTAAGAGCAATATTGAACCATTTGACTTATCTCGCCGATTTCATAAAGGCTGTGCGACCAGTATTGTGCCAGTGACTTCTCTCACCGCTTTTTGTGAAGCCTGCACCACAAGTTTATAGAGTCAGAGGGTCTTTTAACTGCTCAACTCAACAGTTTTATCTTTATATTCCTTGAAGCAGCTATGGACTCTACCAAAAACAAAGCTGGACAAGTACTTTTTTGAAACTTTAGAATTAAAAGTGGGTAAAGAGAATGTCTCGCGGTTTTGGGTATAAAATCTTAGTATGCCAGGACTACTTAGAATCGTTGTAAAATTAATTAAAAAACCAAATGATGATGTTGCAAATTGAAATATACCCGGCCTGAATCACGTGATCTAAGATAATATGTTACCCGGCAGAGTGACCCACTCTCTTATTAAAACCAGACATAAACATCGCTGCAATAGCAAACTCTCGTATAGACCTGGTGACTTTCAATAACAGGTCATCTAAGATTGACCTTTAAGCCAATCGGATTGTCGTCTACAAAATCGTTTGGCATTAACAGGTTAGATAACCCATAACAAATAAAAGAGATGGAGAAACGGTTATGGCCGAGTGTCATTGTTGATTACCCTCGCACTCGACTACATTTGCCGAGCAGGGGTGTCCGGACTGTAAAGTAGAATTTACGATAGCAGAGGGGAGCTTTGGTTGTATCGTGCCATTTCATTAGACAAAATAAAGAGCACCTACTTATGAATATTTAAATGATAAGGGTCATTTTGAGACGACATTTTATGTGTTTTCGTCAGATATACGAAGGGCGAAATGATATGGTCTGAATGTGATGAAATTGACTCAGTAATGTGAGTTGTAGGCTCTGTAAAAATGAACTCCTGGGTTTTCCTGTAGCACCGCTCATTTACACATATAATAATTACCGATAAGGTTGGTTTTTCTGGAGCCCAATTATTTTACACGAGTAGCTATTGCTTTAAGGTTGTTCGTCTTGGAGCACCGCTCATTTACACATGTGATAATTGCTTTAAGATCGGTTTTCCTGGAGCACCGCTTATTTACACATGTAATAATTGCTTAAAGGTTAATTTTCCTGGAGCACTGCTTATTTACACATATAATAATTGCTTAAAGGTTCGTTTCCCTGGAGCACCGCTTATTTTCACATGTAGTAATTGCTTAAAGGTTGGTTTTCCTGGAGCACTGCTTATTTACACATCTAGTAATTGCTTTAAGATTGATGGTCTTGGAGCACCGCTCATTTACAAATGAGCACATTACAATAAGGTTGTTTTTCCTGGAGCCCAATTATTTTACACGTGAATTATTGCTTTAAGGTTGGTTTTCCTTGATCACCGCTCAATTACACAAACAATAATTAAACTGACGTTTTGTTTCCTCAAGCAATGCTCATCTAAACACATGGTTGCAAAAAGGTTAATAAATCTAATCGAAATAAACTATATATGTTATTTTCAGATAATATACAAAATAATGTTGGCAAACTGAATATAGGTCAACATTTATCTGTGAGGTTTTTAACATAACCCATTGCTTCTGATGAAAGTCAAATTTTCCATGCAGGTAAAACACTGCCACCGATACTATTATGTTGCATTTCGAGGGCTTGGTGTGAAACGGTTGTAACTAAAATTGGTATTATCACCTCGCCATAAAGTCTTTATAAGCGTTAAATCATTTTTCTTGGTAAACAATGGAAATTAAGCTGTCATTGCTCGTTCTGAGCAATGGCACCTAAATTTGCATTGTTTACAAAGGGGTCAAAATTGACCCTAAACCAGGGTAATAAAAATAGTTTTTCAGTTACAACCGTTTCACACCAAGCCCTCGATATCTATTTAACTGGTGAATATATAATGGTTGAGTTATATCTATGTGGTTGTGAAATCAAGTGTCATAGGTCATAATTATGCTGTTAAAGGTTTCCTTAAGAACAATTCATCCTTTAGAAACTCTCCTTTTAAAATCCACCTGCTGCAGAAAGTCCAAGTGCCCATTTTGAAAAGGACAATGCTTTCAGATATGTCTGCATTACAGTAAAAGTGTTAAATATAGAGTTGAAAACAATGATGGAAAAGGTGCGAATCTACTCTCTTTGAGCATATTCTCCTTTTCCAACGTTGTTTTCAAACGGTTTGATTTGTTTATCCAAACATTTGAACATCGTGCATCCTCGTCGTTGGGCAGGTAGATTGCGTTGCCTCTGCGTACAGGCTGGTGATTCGTGGTTGACGAAAGTAGTCGAATCCATACTACAAGAGAAAAAGAAAACAATTAAATGATAACATTGTGACAACAAGAGCGCCACAAGCGAACGCCAACGCTCGTCTGCTCTTTTCTTTGTCGAAAAAGGGGCATTATTGAATAAGTATTAAAGATAGAGTTATGTGACTTGGCATAGACATGCGTTATGTTCCCAAGAACATGTGTACCAATTTTTTTTTTTAAATGTTGAACGGTTTTTGAGTTTTGAGGTAAGGTTAAAGTTTGTTGACGACGCGAAGGGTATCACAATACCCCCGACATATTTTTTTTTCGAACAGACGAGCTAAAAAATTTACTGCAACTCGGAGTTCATTTTTTATCAAATGCTCTTAAAACGGCTGGATGTAGACACACAAGGTTCTAGTACCTTCATGAATGTTCCATCTATAATTGAGCCGATCCACAAGAAAAACCAACATTATCGACACTGCCTAATGTGTCGACATAGATCATCCTGCGCAGTCCTCGCAGATTAATCCTGGCCGACACATTTAGCCCTCTGACATTAAAACCTATTTTGAGAGTACATAAAGGAATCGTCTCATTGAGACGATTCTTTTGAGTACCACAACATAGGTTTTGGAGGTCAAATAATGGTTTTAGAGCAAGAAAAACGCTCCTTATCTAGAGATCTGCAGTGTATGGGGGGGGGGGGGGGGGGGGGGGGGTCTTCGTTTGCAGTGAGATATACAGGTTTATCCTTACCTTCGCACTCGTGAAAACATAAATGATAACGATTATCGGTGATGATAAAACGCGATAACGAACCGAATGACAGTGGCTTTATCAACATACAGTCCAACCTGTGTTTAAAGACCACCCATGAGAAGAGAACAATCTGGTCTTTGTTCACAGGTGATCTTTTATTGCAGTTTCTTGCATGCTGAAAGTGGTAAAACGGGAACTTTAAAGTGTGGATGGTATAGACAGGAAATTGCTCTACAAAGGTGGTCTTTAGCACAGGTTCATCTGTATATTTCACTGTTATTGCTAAATATTCCACTGAAAAAAAAAACGTGTTATAAATTAAAATATTTACATGGACCCGCTGCGCTGAGGACCAACATTGTTGATATTCAATCGATTTGTCGAGGCTTTCTTTCAGATTGCGTCGCATAACCCGATCGTTCGCCCAGTCGGTTCCGGCGAGCGTCGGGAACACTTCCGATCCTTTTAACCTTCTACCGTTAGCGTCCTGCAAGCGATCGTAAGCGCTCCAGCTCATACAACCGTCGATGCTTTTACGAGGGTAGTAAAATAAGTAGGCTCGGCATATCTCGTCATAATTTGTCCAGCCACCCTGTTGATAATAGAATAAATATGTATTTTAACTCTTTCAGCGCCGAATTGTTAAAAGTAGACAACTCTTCCATGTTCAAACTGGGACGTCTCTATTTTCATGTTATAGGATTTTGGAATATTTTTAGAACTCACAGCCAAACAATGCAGATTTCAGGTGAGACAGCTCGTCACGAGCTGACTCACCTGAATCTGTATTGTTTGCAAAAAGCTCAAGCTGAAAGAGTTAAATTGACCCGATTCTACCTTTGTGCAGCAAAGATATATAAATGAATAAGAGTTAATTGTGTTTTCATAGTTTGTGTTGAACAAAAATACACAAATGAGTTTAGACATGATGATTACGTTCTAAATAATACTTTTCCAGCGTAAACCGTTGATCGATCGATCGGACGGTATTTTCAACGATAGTTTAGCTATATAACGGCCCATTCATCTATCGTGTGAATCCTGGTTTACTCGCACCAGTAATCTACACAACATTATGTCCAGGTATCTGTCCTGATTAGCCTGCGCGGCATTCTTAGGCTAATCCGGGTCGATGATTTACGAATAATCATCAATGTTTGTCTTCTCGCGGGGCGGCTCATGCCGAACTTTCGTTTAAATTAAAACAATTGTTCTTTTATGTCATGCATTTAGCCCAGTTACATATAGAGGGCTTGGCGTGAAACGGTTGTAACTAAAAACCTATTTTGAAAACCCTGGTTTAGGGGCAATTTTGACCCATTTGTAAACAATGCAAATTTAGGTGCCATTGCTCACAATTCCCATCGTTTACCAAGAAAAATGATTTAACGATTATAAAGACTTTATGGCGAGGTGATTAACCTTGGTAAAAAAAAATATCAATTTTAGTTACAACTGTTTCACGCCAAGCCCTCGATATGGTATGTACATACAAGATATCACTTGATCAAACTTCGTTTTAAACAGTGGATTAATCAATCTACTATTATATCTCAAGTAATCTAATGATAAGAAAGTTATACAGTAGATATAACTTACCACAGTTGCTCTCTGTCTAGATGTAGAATCGTATGTACATTCAAGTAATAGTTGGTCCCACTGAAAGAAACAAATAAACATGTTTTTTATGGCGCGGTGTAGTGTCGGTGGGTCTGATTTAGACCCTCCCCTCTTTCGCAAGGGTCACAGCCGGTGGCATCCCCTTTGACAAGGCACAGTGTATAACCTAATACTGGAATGCCACACAAGAACCTTGAATAAGTGTTCTGTCGCCGTGATATAACTACAATTCTGTTGCGAAAAGACCAAACAACCCAAATGAGAAATAAAAGATCAATGTGTTCGCGCATAACGGAAAAAGACCATAGGAACATTGTGACCGGCAAAGATCGAAATCAGCCTGCGCTTCCACACAGTCTGATCAGGTTTCTCTCTGAATACTATGTGATATGTGAGTTCTTCAAGCCACTGGAAAACGCTCTTATATTATGCTCCGTTTCATTTGGCAGGACAGAGCGGTATCAAGTTGCCAACATAAAGTAAAAATAAAAAAGAACGACCATTTGCAGAAGTCCAGATAAGGACGAGTTATACAGCTTCTTTTACAACAATATCTCTCATATCATCCAACCAAACACTATGATGCGGGTACTCAAAAGAATCGTCTCAATGAGGGTAAAAATACGGACATTAGAACATATAAAACTCCCCATATCTAGAGCTCTGCAATTATAATGTGTTAACTAGCACTTTCAAACCTGTATTCAAGAAATCTTCCAAACCAACGCCGGCAAACGAATTACGCTTGTTATTCCGACCGTTCTAATCATTGGACAGAATGAATGGCCGAGCCGGATTCGAACTATCGCTTAAGGGTAGTCATTGATTAGAGCGGACACAATGTAAGAATTACGATTTGGCTTCGCTGTAGATAAAAATGGTCTTTTGACATTTTCCCCCTGTGTAGTTAGGATCAGACCATACATTCCTACAGATACATGAACAACTCTTTAGGTCTCTGATTTCTACAATTCGAACTGTGTTAACACTTTTGCCTAGAAGGTTATTGGGCGACCCAATGATCTTCTTTGTAAAAGGGTAGATCGTGTGCATGGTGATCTGGATCGCAACCGGTCGAAAATGCCCGAAGACTATTTCCGTGCGTCGCTTCTTAATTATTGTATATGATTTAACTTACATATCCAATTTGTTTTCTGTCTTTCAAACTCGGAAAGACTGCGCATGTGCATCGTAAGTTTTATCTTCGGCAATCCACGGTTTTCCCGGACCCTGTTTCTGCCTAACGTAGCTCATGTGACGTATACGCATCTGTTTACCGAGGTCGTGAGTGTGGAACTGAACACCGCAACCGTCATTGGAGTTGCACTTCCGCTCCCTAGAAAACCCTATAATGATAGATGAAATTGTTAATTATACACCGGCAACAGGAACGGCCAGGGGGCGTAGCTCCCTTTAGGCACTGTAGGCACTGTAGGCAGGTGTCTACACATTTTTTCTCAAAATGCCCCAAATGCAGTTGCGGCGATAGACATCTGCGTAATGTATTGACCAGATCAGCCTGCGCTGTCCGCACAGACTGATCCGGCCGATACATTCCGTCTTAGGGGGATAGAAGTAATGAGTAGTGATTCCTGAAACAGAAAATTCACAGGAGGCGAAAAGTGTCTATCCGGGTAGGCCTGTGTGGCATGCTGATCCGGGTCGATACTTTACGCAGAGTCCACAGTGTTGATTTTCTCACGAGACGGCCTACACATTGCAAAGCTACGCCCCTGACGGCGCAAACTCATTGAAATCAGACCGATACTCTTCGCTGTATGTATATTGGACCTGACGACACCGCATACAAGGTTGTATCGAATTGACCTTATACATTTAAATATTCTATACAATCGGAGCACTCGGCATTCATCACTATACCGAGGGCTTGGCGTGAAACGGTTGTAACTACAATTGGTATTTTTTTACCAAGGTTAATCACCTCGCCATAAAGTCTTTATAAGCGTTAAATATTTTTTTCTTGGTAAACAATGGCACCTAAGTTTGCATTGTTTACAAAGGGGTCAAAATTGCCCCTAAACCAGGGTTTTCAAAATAGGTTTTTAGTTACAACCGTTTCACGCCAATCCCTCGATACTATCTTTCTTATATGTATGGATTATCTCCCCTGTTTAGGCTCAACCATTTTGTACAAGCAGTCATGAGATATATACGAGCGTTTGCTGCTACTACAGTCACGTTACAATACAGTGATATTAAAATGCAAGCCGTTGGAACCGATCATGGGCTTCACTTACCCACGCAAGACATCTCTGTGAGCAATAAGCTTTCTGGACAAAACCGCTCTCTCCGGGTGGGATAAACTGTAACCAGTTCTGACTGATTATATTGCCCATAGAGAGGAACGCCCCCTCGTGCTGACGTAGCTGTGACGTTATCGTTACTTGAATACCAGAGTTATCCACCAAACCTGTAACAATATTTAAAAATATATAAATGAGCCGTTACGCGAGAAAGCCAACATTATGGTATCTGCGTTATGTTCAAGAAATCTTTAGCAGTTATCGGATAAACGAGTACAAGAAAACTTAAGCAGTTATCGGATAAACGAAATACAAGAAATCTTTAAATGAGTACAAGACAACTTTAGTAGTTACCGGATAAACGAGTACAAGAAATCTTTAAACGAGTACAAGACAACTTTAGCAGTTATCGGATAAACAAGTACTAGAAAACTTTAGCAGTTATCGGATAAACGAGTACAGGAAAACTTTAGCAGTTATCGAATAAACGAGTACAAGAAAACTCTAGCAGTTATCGGATAAACGAGTACAAGAAAACTTTAGCAGTTATCGAATAAACGAGTACAAGAAAACTCTAGCAGTTATCGAATAAACGAGTACAAGAAAACTTTAGCAGTTATCGGATATACGAGTACAAGAAAACTCTAGCAGTTATCGAATAAACGAGTACAAGAAAACTCTAGCAGCTATCGGATATACGAGTACAAGAAAACTCTAGCAGTTATCGAATAAACGAGTACAAGAAAACTTTAGCAGTTATCGGATAAACGAGTACAAGAAAACTTTAGCAGTTATCGAATAAACGAGTACAAGAAAACTCTAGCAGTTATCGAATAAACGAGTACAAGAAAACTCTAGCAGTTATCGGATATACGAGTACAAGAAAACTTAAGCAGTTATCGGATAAATGAGTAAAAGACAACGTTAGCAGTTATCGAATAAACGAGTACAAGAAAACTCTAGCAGTTATCGGATAAACGAGTACAAGAAAACTTTAGCAGTTATCGGATAAACGAGTGGAACAAAACTCTAGTAGTTATCGGATAAACGAGTACAAGAAAACTTTAGCAGTTATCGGTTAAACGAGTACAAGACAACTTTAGCAGTTATCGGTTAAACGAGTACAAGACAACTTTACCAGTTATCGGATAAACGAGTACAAGACAACTTTACCAGTTATCGGATAGAGGAGTACAAGAAAGGTGCTATACCTGGTGTGTAATCACTATTGTCATAATGGATGGCTAATACATAGACGTCAGCTTCTCCAACACCTCCTATAGGTAACCCCACATCTTCGGGGAAATATAGATCCTGTAATTATAATAAATACAATTATTATTATTATAAATGTTTTAATAATGAAAATACAAAATCCTTACATCTCCCGACACGTACTCCAGACACAACTGGATAGGATCGGGAGCATCAAGAAAACAGTGTGTACCCTCCCCCGATTAGGTCGCCTAGGTTCGATCCCCGGTCCTGTCACACAAAATACTTCAGGCATGTTAGAAGATACTTCCATTCATGGCGCTAAGTGTTGTGGGGGAAATCACTACTACTAATGAGCCGTCCCTCGAGAAAATCAACAATGTGGACTCTGCGTAAAGCATCGACCCAGATCAGCCGAAGCATGCCGCGCCGGCTAACCCGGACATACACTTTTCGCCTCCTGTGGATTTTCCGTTTCAGGAATCATTACTATATACCTCTATACCCCTGAGACGGAATGTGTCGGCCCATATTAGCCTGCGCGTACTGCGCAGGCTGATCTGGGTCGATACATTACGCAGAGTCCATATTGTTGGTTTTCTCGGGGCTCTAATGTGCTTGTGTCGGGATAAGCTTACCAGACGTATTGGTAATGTTTCCAGGAAATGCCGTGATATGACTGAATAAGTGTTGAAAGCGGCGTAAACTACCGAACAAACAAAAATCAAATTAGTTCCAAAAAATAAAATCCTTACATCTCCTCCGTGGCCGAATCCCGCCACGTACTCCCGACAAAACTGGATGTGATCGGGAGCATCCGTGAAACAGTTAGCACCCTCCCCGGATTGCACGGAGATCGCCGGGTTCGATATCTTACATCGGTATAAGATCATGTGATGGACGTTGATCTCGGTGGCTGCATTTAGTAATGGAGATATCTGCAATATATAAATATGGAGAGGTTTAAAGTAATGACATGCTGCATCCAATAATGGAGATATCTGCAATATATAAATATGGAGAGGTTTAAAGTAATGACATGCTGCATCCAATAATGGAGATATCTACAATATATAAATATGGAGAGGTTTAAAGTAATGACATGCTGCATCCAATAATGGAGATATCTACAATATATAAATATGGAGAGATTTAAAGTAATGGCATTCTGCATCCAATAATGGAGATATCTACAATATATAAATATGGAGAGATTTAAAGTAATGGCATTCTGCATCCAATAATGGAGATATCTACAATATATAAATAAGAGACTTTTAACAAAGGTTAATTCTTCGTTCAATAAAATAGATATTTACGATATATAAAGATAGATACTTTGAAGAAAGAGCATGCTTTATCCACTAAAGGAGATATCTACAATATATGAATATAGAAACTTTGAACTAATGACATTCTTCATTCAATTATGGGGATAGCTTCAATATATTAATATGGAGACTTTGACCTCAGAACATGCTTCATTCAATAATGGATATCCATAATATATAAATATAGAGACTTTGAACTAAGGACATTCTTAGTTCAATACAATTATATGAATGCATGTACTTTCGACTGAGGAAATGTTTTATTCAATAATTTAAAATAACTTCCATTTATTAATATTGAGACATTGAACTAAAAACTTTCTTAGTTCAATAATATGGATATCTACTCTATATAAAGAGAGATACTTTGAAGAAAGGACATGCTTCGTTCAATAATTGCGATAGCTACAATATATAAATATGGAGAGGTTTAAACTAATGACATGATGCATCCAATAATTGAGATATCTACAATATATAAATATAAGAGACTTTAAACTAAGGACATTCATCGTTCAATAATGGAGATAGCTACAATATATAAATAAAGAGACTTTGAACTAAGGACATTCTTCGTTCAATAATGGAGATATATACACTATATAAATAAAGAGACTTTGAACTAAGGACATTCTTCGTTCAATAATGGAGATATCTACAATATATTAAAAAAGAGACTTTGAACTAAGGACATTCTTCGTTCAATAATGGATATATCTACAATATATAAATAAAGAGACTTTGAACTAAGGACATTCTTCGTTCAATAATGGAAATATCTACAATATATACATAAAGAGACTTTAAACTAAGGACATTCTTCGTTCAATAATGGAGATATCTACACTATATAAATAAAGAGACTTTGAACTAAGGACACTCTTCGTTCAATAATGGAGATATCTTCAATATACAAATAAAAAGACTTTGAACTAAGGGCATATTTCATTCAATAATGGAGATATCTGCAGTATGCATGTATGACTATAGACTCTTTTAACTAAGGACATTCTTCGTTCAATAATGGAGATATCTACATTATATAAATATGGAGACTTTGAACTAAGGACATTCTTTGTTCAATAATGGAGATATCTGCAATATCTATAAATATAGAGACGTTTGACTTAGGCCTTTCTCCATTCAATAATCGAGATATCTGCAGACTATAAAGACTTTGAACTAAGGAGATTCTTCGTTCAATAATTGAGATATACATGTAGACATTATATAAATATTGAGACTTTGAATTAAGGATATTCTTCGTTCAGGATTGGAGATATCTGCAATATCTATGAATATGGAGACTTTTGACTAAGGGCTTTTTTCGTATAAATATTCGATATGTAAATTAGAAGACTTTGAACAGAGGACAGTCTTCGTTCAATAATGGTCTATATGCGATATATAAATATAAATTCAACTTAGGTCATGTCTGCAGAATATATTCAATGCGACTTTGAAGTAATGGCATCCTTCGTTCAATAGGTCAAAATCTAGAGACTTAGAACTTAGAACATTCTTCGTCCAATAGTGGAGGTTTCTGCAGTATATAAACGCAAACATGTTGAGGGCATTCCTCATTCAATAGCGATATCTAAAATATATAAATCATTTTATGAGCCGTCCCGCGAGAAAAACAATATTGTGGACGTAAAGTATCGTCCTGGATCAGCTTAAGCATGCCGCGCAGGCTTACCCGGATAGACACTTCTCGCCTCCTGTGGATTTTATTTTTCAGGAATCATTACTCTATTACCCCCCCCCCCCCCCCCCCCCCCCCGCCTAAGACGAAATGTGTCGGCCCGGATCAGTCTGCGCGGATTGCGCAGGCTGATCTGGGTCGATACATTACGCATATGCCATAATGTTGGTTTTCTCGCGGGACGGCTCAAATGTTAATGTCAATCCATTATTACAATGCCTCTGTCTTTGACAGAGATCTATCAAAATATAAGTTTAAAAAAGTACCTTTATAGCGTGATACTTCGTGGTCACGTGTGAAAGATTGAATACTCTGCAGTAGAAACTGGTATCAGTGTCTGACGGAATTGTATACTGAAAAAAGGAAAGGAAAAATGTAAATATATTTGTCATTGTAAAATATAGGCCTATGTGTTATACTATTTATTTTCAAACAGTTAGTTTAAGCTTATTTATTTTACATCGTTTGCTAAACAAGCTTCCAGCTTACTTGCATATAAATTACACTCGATGTCGGCTTCTTGGAGTCTAAACCAGTTCTTACACCGTGTGTGTGGGAAATTCATAATGCAGAACCCGATCAATACGGGATTGGAACCCGGAACCTTTGTTTGGAACGAGAGACCGACTCTTTACCACTGCCCTCCACAACTAACAATACATGTACTGTAATAGCATGGGCTTCAAGTAAGTGTCTTTCATCTGAAAGGAACATCACATATATACAACCGCAAACAAATAGGTTTTTCAATCGGATATTGCTGTTATATCACGTCGGCAATTTCACATACATGCGAGTTTCCTGGCCTGACTTTCTCGCATCATACACCAGTCTTCCAATGCAACTCGTTACCAGACAACTCGCTACCATGCAACTGGCTACCTGACAACTGGCTACCAGACAACTGGTTACCAGACAACTGACTGCCAGGCAACTGGCTTCCATACAACTGGCTGCCAGGCAACTGGCTGCCAGGCAACTGGCTGCCAGGCAACTGGCTGCCAGGCAACTGGCTGCCAGGCAACTGGCTGCCAGGCAACTGGCTTCCATACAACTGGCAACCAGGCAACTGTCTACCAGGTCAAACTTATAGTGGTCTACATCCCCCTAGATTACTGCAACTTGCATGGACAGTATAGACTAAAATTACACTGCATACACGAGCAGGCTAATCCTGTCCTAAAGGGCTCGCACTTTTTGGCGAAAAAAACCAAGAAGAAATCGTTAAGCAGGAGGTTAAGGGTAAAGCCACCAAGGTGGAGTGCCGTGACGTATCCAAATGACAGATTGTGATGTGTTTACAGGTACAACTATTTTAAAATCAACCCTGTCCCACACATGCAACCAATCTGTAGGAAAATTTCGGAAAATATGCGGGCAAAAATATGGACAACTCTTTAGGAAGATTGGAGCAGTTATTGAATTCGGTTGAAGATTTGTTTTGTGTTATTGGGGTTTTACGACGCTTTTACGACATTATTTCAGTTATATCACGGCGACAGTTCACTTATTCATGATCCCCTGGGTAAACAAACCAGTACTAGGCTAGAAAATGTGCCTCGCCCAATGGGCACTCCACCATGACCGTCGTGCCGCGACTGAGTCGGTTTGAGACATTGTCACAATGTTTTCAAAAGCAATCTTCTGCAGACGCGTGAATGTGTCTCTGCACATGATAACGGGCTAATTAACCCTTTCCCTCATATATACGCTTTTTGACGCCTCTGCAGCAGACGGCTTTTTGAAAACATAGTGACAACAGAAGAATTTGCTCAAAACGAACAATTTCTCCTTTTGTCACAATGTTTTCCACATTTAGGTTATCCATTCAATTGTAGAGATTTTTCCATTTTTTGACATAATATGAATATGTTCAACGTCGTCTGCTGTAGAATTGTCGTATGAGGGAAAGGGGTAATTACTATACAAGTGCATGTCCATTATTTCAACACAAAAAATAAAATAAAAGCGCGATGCAATTTTACCGATTACGTTTACACACACAGACATTTAAATACAATTGGTTGGCTTGGTGCAAAACAACTGTATTTATACACCGTTTTACCCTTTTCTCAGAGCTCTAAATAAGGGACGTTTTTCATGCTCTAAAATCCTTATTTGACCCTTTTATACTATGTTGTGGGTACTCAAAAGAATCGTCTCAGTGAGACGATTCTTTTGAGTACCCACAACATAGGGTTTGCCTTAATAATAATAATAGAGAAATTGTAGGGAAAGGAGCTGAATACTCCTCCTTATTTGGACCTTCTCACATACAACAAACTTTTTTGAAAACATCCAGGCAAGATCAGGAAAAATCTTTAAACGTGAAAGTTTAATCAATGAGAAGAGTTGAATACATTGTGACAAAAAAAGAAATTGCTCATTATGAACAATGCAATAAACCGTCTGCTGCAGAGGACATTGGTAAACATAAATTAAGAGTTTGTTTGTTTCTCTTTTTAAAACATCACTAACATGAAAACGCCATTTTTAAAAAAAAAGATTTAATCATGTCTCCGTCAAGACAATGTTAAGCTTTTCAATTTTTAACAGTGATATTTTTTATTTTTTTTTGTTATTATTAAACTGAGTAAAATACGTAAATATTAAAAAACTGAACATATATTCATTTTCAAATTGTGCGGGCCGGCACCAGGAGTTTGCTTTAATGGAAGTTTAAGTGCTCGGCCTGATTTACAAATAATCGATTATGTCAACCTTTATTTGCATATGGTACACCTTATTGATAATACAAACATTTATCTGCATAGTGAACACAATATCGATAATGTCTCTCTCTATCTGCTTAGTGTACACAATATAGATAATGTCTCTCTCTATCTGCATAGTGTACACCATATAGATAATGTCTGCCTCTATATGCATAATGTACACAATATAGATAATGTCTCCCTCTATCTGCATAGTGTACACAATATAGATAATGTCTCCCTCTATCTGCATAGTGTACACAATATAGATAATGTCTCTCTCTATCTGCATAGTGTACACCATATAGATAATGTCTGCCTCTATATGCATAATGTACACAATATAGATAATGTCTCCCTCTATCTGCATAGTGTACACAATATAGATAATGTCTGCCTCTATATGCATAATGTACACAATATAGATAATGTCTCCCTCTATCTGCATAGTGTACACAATATAGATAATGTCTCTCTCTATCTGCATAGTGTACACCATATAGATAATGTCTGCCTCTATCTGCATAGTGTACACCATATAGATAATGTCTGCCTCTATATGCATAGTGTACACAATATAGATAATGTCTCCCTCTATCTGCATAGTGTACACAATATAGATAATGTCTCTCTCTATCTGCATAGTGTACACAATATCGATAATGTCTCTCTCTATCTGCATAGTGTACACAATATAGATAATGTCTCCCTCTATCTGCATAGTGTACACCATATAGATAATGTCTGCCTCTATATGCATAGTGTACACAATATCGATAATGTCTCCCTCTATCTGCATAGTGTACACAATATAGATAATGTCTAACTCTATCTACATAGTGTACAAACCATCAATAATGTCTATCATTTTGCATAGTGTACAAACTATAGATAATGTCTGCCTCTATCTGCATAGTGTACAAAATATAGATAATGTTTATCTCTATCTGCATAGTGTACAAAATATAGATAATGTCTGCCTCTATCTGCATAGTGTACAAAATATAGATAATGTCTGCCTCTATCTGCATAGTGTACAAACTATAGATAATGGTTATCTCTATCAGCATAGTGTACACAATATAGATAATGTCTGCCTCTATCTGCATAGTGAACAAACTATAGTTAATGTCTCCCTCTATCTGCATAGTGTACACAATATAGATAATGGTTATCTCTATCTGCATAGTGTACAAAATATAGATAATGTCTGCCTCTATCTGCATAGTGTACAAAATATAGATAATGGTTATCTCTATCTGCATAGTGTACAAAATATAGATAATGGTTATCTCTATCTACATAGTGTACAAAATATAGATAATGTTTGCCTCTATATGCATAGTGTACAAACTATCAATAATGTCTATCATTTTGCATATGGACAACATATAGATAATGTCTATCATTTTGCATAGTGTACAAAATATAGATAATGTCTGCCTCTATATGCATAGTGTACACAATATCGATAATGTCTATCTCTATCTGCATAGTGTACAAAATATAGATAATGTCTATCTCTATCTGCATAGTGTGTACAACATATCAATAATGTCTATCATTGTGCATAGTGTACAAAATATCGATAATGTCTATCTCTTTGCATAGTGTATAATCGATTATGTCAACTTTTAATTGCATAAGGTACACCTTATTGATAATATCAACCTCTATTTGCATATGATACACATTAATGATATTATCAACCTCTATATGCATATATATATATATATATATATATATATATATATATATATAGTGTGTGTGTGTTTAAATTATCGATAATGTCAAAAAATTAACCTCTATCTGCATAGTGTACACATTCTCGATAATAACAACCTCTATCTGCATAGTGTACAGATAATCGATAATGTCTGTCTCTAGATGCATAGTGTACACATTCTCGATAATAACGACCTCTATCTGCATAGTGTACAGATAATCGATAATGTCTGTCTCTAGATGCATAGTGTACACATTCTCGATAATAACAACCTCTATCTGCATAGTGTACAGATAATCGATAATGTCGGTCTCTAGATGCATATTGTACACCCCAGTCGCGGCAATTCGGTCATGGTGGAGTGCTCTTGGGCAAGGCACATTTTCTAGCCTAGTACTGGTTTGTTCACCCAGGGATCATGAATAATTAAATTCTAAATGACTTTAGCTGTCGATGCGCCGTAAAACAATTTACATTCATTCATTCATTCATATTGTACACATTCTCGATAATAACAACCTCTATCTGCATAATGTACAGATACTCGATAATGTCTGTCTCTAGCTGCATAGTGTACACATAATTGATAATGTCAGAGGTAACTTACATTGTCGTTCCGGAAGTCCAAAGTTTGAATATCCGTTGGCAACTGGCGCGGTGGTTTGGATCGGGTGAGAAGGGCGACAGGCTTGGAGCCTCTTTTGTCGTGATGGAACAAAGCATCCAGACTCGGCGGGTCCAGTGCGTCGTAAGCGTATATAAGCTGCATCGTGTTCTCCTATTTGAATGGAATAGAATATTGTTTACAAATCCGTACATGCAGCAAATCTGCAGCAGACGACTTTTAAAGCGTCTATGGCAAAAATATGAATTAATTTCTATAAAGATAAATGGAAGTACCAGAATCGAAAAAAGTTGGAAATGTTGTGACAATATACGAACTCTCATTGTGAGTTATTTTTACTTCTACGTCACAAGGTTTTCAAAAGTCGTCTGCTGCATATTGGAAATGATTAAAGTAATAAAAGTATACGTTGATAAGAGCGATCCTCCGTGAAACTTAACTTAATTATTTTACGTGTGGGTGGTGGTGGTGGTAGTAGTAGTAGTAGTAGTAGTAGTAGGAGGAGGAGGAGTAGGAGGAGGAGGAGGAGTAGGAGTACTAGTAGTAGTAGTAGTAGTAGTAGTAGTAGTAGTAGTAGTAGTAGTAGTAGTAGTAGTAGTAGTAGTAGTAGTGATAAAAGAAGAGGATGAAGGACAATAGTGCAATAACGATAATTATAATAATGATAATAATGATAATAATGATGATAATGATAATAATAATAATGATAATAATGATAATAATAATAATGATAATAATGATAATGATAATAATGATAATAATAATAATAATAATGATAATAATGATAATAATAATGATAATAATGATAATAATGATAATAATGATAATAATAATAATAATACAAATAGGACTTACTGTGATTAATCGGTCATGAGTTGGATCACATGTGTCGAGGGGACGTTTGAATGCCAGTATGGTCCATCCATCTTGTTCTCTCCCCTGTTCTAATATCCAGTCTTGTTGTGTGTCCTCTATTGGCGGTGCGTAACTTTCAGTGTGGAAATCCTGTAATGACAAACGTTCAGCATAATCAGCTCAATCGATGTTATATAAGTAAACCCTTTATACAAACTATTTAAGCAAACCATGTGTTTCAAAATTAACAAAGTGCTTGCCATTCCATCAAACTATTGAGAGGGATTTATTAAAGATGCCAACTTGGTTTCCATTCCACTTAACCCTTTCCCACTTTACAGCAAATCTGCAGCAGACGACTTTAAAAATCTATTGGCAAAAACGTTAAAAATCTCCATAAAAATAAGTGTTTAATTATTGAAAAAAAATAACACATTGAAGCATTGTCTCCTTTTGTCACAATGTTTTCAAAAGTCGTCTGCTGCAGAGGCGTCAGAAGGCGTCTATATGTGGGAAAGGGTTAACTATGCATGTTCAATTGTGTATGCACATGTACCATGCATACACCCATGTATGTGAGGTATCTGCAAAAGATCGAATGCCCCCGGGCAAGGCACATTTGCTAGCCGTGTACTGAATTGTTTACCCATGGGATCATTACTATGTGAACTGTCGTCGTGATATTACTGAAATAATTTTGAAAACGGCGAACAAACCCAATAAAAAACACCCATGTATGACAATTGAACAAACACTTTTAAAGCTCACCCATTTGGTTATTGTTTTACTATGTTCCATTACCACCAATGCTTTCAAGCAGTTTAGAAATCCATTTATATTGTTTTCGATCATTCAATAAGATATAACGAAAAAATGCCTAAATGACATTTATCTACTAGAATTGTGTCACTCACAAGCTATTGACACACTACAAGCTTTCTTCATTTGTTATGAAGTTGATTCAAGTGTACCATTCTACATGGGAAACAAACTCAGTCGGCAGTGACGTGGCATGTCAAACAAAGGTTCGAACCCCATCTCGTCCAACATTATTTCCGTCACTTGATAAAAGTCAATGCGAACCGCGTCATTCGTCTTCAACCTATGGACCAACAGTATGTGTGGGAAAGCAGCCAGTTGCTTTTAAAAACTTGCTGTGTGGGAAAGCCAGGAAACACATGGCTACATGAACTGGCCGCTTTGAGATGATTGAGCAATTGTTGAAAAACGGCGTAAACACCCAATCGTTAAATCAATCAATTCATTCAATAGTGAATTCAACATCAACTGTTCTATAATGGAATCTGTTTTTGTTAACAACCTCGCAATAATTTAAATGTCACGAAATTTGAAAACTCAATTAAGAAAAAGTATAGACATGATTAAGTGGGTTAATTGAGATTGATCGTTGAAGTTTTTTTGCTTTAAAAAAAAATTCGTCGATACATTAAAAATACCAAACTCAATCTAACCCCATAAACGTGTAAGCTTTTATAAAATATAGAATAAACAATGTTCTATCGAGAATATATTCATAAAGACAAAAAGGCAAAAGTTTGATTACTTGAATAGACTTTTAATATTTCAGTGTGGAAAAACACTTTAGCGGCAGGGTGGCGACTATGTCTTGATCAACGCAATGTGCTCGAAATTAATTACAAACCATGGTAACACGTGTATATGACCTTTGCCTGTGTGACTGTTTGAATACTTGTTTGCCTATTCAGGTGAATAAAACTATATGTAGAAGAGTCTGATCTGACAATATAAACGTCCCTTTAATTGCCAATATGTGTTTAATATGTACACGAACTATGAGTAAAATGAATATGCTTTTAAAAGCGTGTACGAATTTTACGTAAAGTTGGCCATAAAAAAAAGTCCACATTTAACTTGAGCAAATTGTTTTTTTTTTTATTAAAAGTAGAAACATTTATCTTATTAAAAGTATGCTTACATTTACCTACAAACAAATTCAGTACCATATTTAGACATCAAATATGAGTAATTAATGCCAAAAGTTTAAACTACGATTTCATAACGAATTACTCCGCAACTTATTTGCCATATATGATATATCTCGAAAAAGGCTATAGCATGCACACCCATCATTTGCATATGTAAGAAAAAAACATCAAATTCCCAACAAAAAGTGAGAAAATTCGGAGAGCAGCAGAAAAAACACCCAAGCTGAAACTCCTTTCGATGGCAATGCATACACGTGACAGCAGATTAGCATCTTCACACAGGCCAGGGAAAAGAACACCAATAGGTAATCCTACCAAAAGATCAGGAAAATCGGAGAGCAGCAGCAGAAAAACACCCAAGGTGAAACTCCCTTCGATGGCAATGCATACACGTGACAGCAGACTGGCTGTCAATCGGTACTACGACCAACATGTAAATGTGTTACGGTCAACAGTACGATATTTACCTTGAAAGTTGTATTTCCATTGGCAACAAAGCCGACCACGACATCGGCCGGCACCATGAGACCGCTTTCTGATATACCGAAGGCTACATAGCCTAGTGTTCGGACTTGTATCTGAAACCGAATTTCCCTGTCGTTGAAATTCCACCTTAAATCAAAAATATATTTGCAAATAAGTTTGTTTGTATGGTTTTTTACGCCGCTTTCAACAATTCTGCAGATATATCACGGCGTTTCCTAGAAAAGTGACCAGTACTACTGGTCCATTTATCCTGACACCAGCCAATCAGTCGTAATGCTAACCCTAGGAAGGCAATAAGTTAGTTCATGTTATACTAAGGACGGGTAAACTGCTCTTAACCCAACAACAGCTCTCTTATAACCCATATAACTATTAGTATGGAGCATTCAAAACTATCGTTTAAGGGAGCACCAGATCGTGTTCGTGCTGTAGTGGGAACCTAGAGCGTTCGCCTTGTGAGCGGGAAATCGGGGTTCGATCCCCGGTCGGGTCATACAAAAAGATTTCAAAAAATGTATCAATATAAATATACCTAAGCGAGAAGCCAACCTGTCATATACATATTCTCCTTTTCTAACCAAATGTTTTCAAAGTCGTCTGCAGCAGATTAACTATTTAGAACACATCAAGATCATTTAAATAATCAATCGACAGGTAATCAAGTTCGATAATCAGTCAAAGCATCATACCACTCTTGTTTATGACACTTGTGTGTTAAACCGATACTGGGGTCGCCTTAAACTGGGGTCGAGATTTCTGGCTACCGTCCTGACATGAAATGTGCCTTGTTAAGATTCATTTTTGGTTATCACATCCTTTATCACTTGTAAAACATTTTCAGAACACACAGCACAAGGCTTCATTGGCACTTTGGCTTGCTTGGATAGCGTTACGACTGATGCAATGGTGTATGGATAAAGACATACCGGTGGATTTGGTAATTTACAACAGTTTTGCAAGGAAATAGAAAAACATAATATCCATGGCATACTTATCGTTGTATGCGTCTGCTTTAGATTGTACTTGCATGATGGACATTACTGTTTTATGTTTGTCATTGAACGTAGAAACTACATTACAGAGAACTAACTCTTTCACTGCCGAATTTAACAAAGTAGACTCTTCCATGGTGAAAAATTGGATCACTCAATTTTTCGTCCAACAGTAAATTTAGTAAAACATTTAATGTCTAAGTGGAAAACAATGCCGATCTAGGTGAGACAGCTCTTTACGAGCCAGTTGCTTGGACAGAATGTTGTATAAAGTACTGGTGTGAGAAAGCTAAGAAACATATGAGAAGGTGAACTGGCCGCCGTGACATGACTTAAAAATTGTTGAAAAAGGCTTTAAACGCCAATCAATTAATTTCTGGTTCTGCAATCTTTTCAAAAGCCCTTTGATGTATTTGGCAGCGAAAGGGTTGGTTGGTAGTATGCGTTGTGGAATTACCGGAATAAAAGTATATTTTACCTGAGAATATAGTTCCCTTCTTGGTCCATGTTCGTTATGAACGGATATTCAGCGGAGGCATATCTGTTTGGCACCGGCTCCTGTCCCCGCACTGTTCCGTACACAAATAACGCGAGTAGGCACACAGATAACACTGTCCTTTGATTGTATTGAGTAAATAATGGCATCGTTCTTGTCTTTTTCAATATGCCACGCAATATATATGTCTTAACGTGTATCCTTCTAACACATAAAACAACCTATTATTATTATTTGTAATATTATAAAATGTGTTTATGTTAATAGGGTTTTACGCTATTTTCAACAAAAACTATAAATTGATCACGAACAGTTATGGCCGCTTAGTGTAAAGTATATAGTCTGCGTCTTGTTTCTATTTCCACTTGCAATTGCACAATTTATTTTTATTTTATTATCATAAAAGTTCTATTTTAAAATGGTAACACTATTTAAAAGTTCTTATGAATTCTTAAATAACTCCTTATATTGTTTTGATAAATAATGTTAATATTCTAATTGTTTAAGTTTTTTCTCATGTATAGTTAAATCTAAAGTCTTGTAAAATGATTGTAGTCACTTCTCACGTCAGTTCCATTGATTAAATTAAATAAGTTTTCACTTCGTGTATTTATTATATGTAATACGAGATGTCTAATCTGCAAGCCAGAGGAAATTAACAAGAAATATACAAAAATGCGTATATAACACTCCTTGGTCTAAAAATACCACATGTTTATTTCATCGTCCCTTTCTTCCCTTATCCCTGACATACTGTTTGAATTCAACAGCGACAAATCTGATAAAAAATGTTTTTATGTAACGAGAAGCTATTTGGTAATACATCCAACGAAATAATTGCTACCTTTTACACAATGATTTCAGAATCTCCCAATAGATCAACGTAAAAAAAAAAATCACTAAATATTTAAAATAAACACACATTATTCCCGAGTATGGAACAGTTCAAACGCATGTGACGGGGGGGTTAAAGGTTTCATTGCGACGTTTTTAGCCCACAATACCGTAGACAATATACTAGCCGAGTCTACGGATTCGGTGTCCAAATGCGTCAACGTACAGCGAATACTCCGAAGAGACTGTTCATCCACGCAATCTCACCAAAGCATTCACCGTCATTCCACGTGTAATTAAGTACTAAATGCGTAATTTGACAAAAAAAAACTAGAACTGTATCTTAATTAGTTTTACGCTAATTAAACGTTATACGATCGAGTTACAGAGATTCAATAAAGTCACCAAATCGCAAGACGCGGCCAGTATACGTAAAAACGTCTGGAGTGACGATCATCAACGCCGATACGCTAGCTACGTACGTCGATCAATTAGCCAGCCAGTCGCTGCGCTCATTAAAACAATCCCTTTGTTTCAGTTATTTACCTGGTGGATTTTATATCATTTTTGACACTTCCCAAAACGACGTTATCGTCCTTTTAATTTCCTTTTGTATTCATGGTTGAAGGGATGATAAAGATGTTATTGATGTTGTTGTGTTTTTGTTGTTGTTTTTGATATTGTTGTGTTTTTGTTGTTGTTATGATGTTGTTGTTGATGATGATGATGATGAAGGTGATGATGTTGATGATGATAATGCTGTGATGATAATGATGATGATGATGATGATGATGATGATGATGATGATGATGATGATGATGATGATGATGATGATGATAATGATGATAATGATGATGATGATAATGATGATAATGATAATGATGATGATGATAATGATGATGATGATAAGGATGATGATGATAATGATGATGATGATAATGATGATGATGATGATAATGATGATGATGATAATGATGATGATGATGATGATGATGATGATAATGATGATGATGCTAATGATGATGATGCTAATGATGATGATGATGCTAATGATGATGATGATGATGATGATGATGATGATGATGATGATGATGATGATGATGATGATGATAATGATGATGATAATGATGATCGTCCTTTTTATTTCCTTTTGTATTGATGGTTGAAGTATTAACGAGGTTGTTGTTATTGATGTTGTTGTTGATGATGTTGAGTGTGATGATGTTGATGATAAAAATGATAATGATGATGATGCTAATGATGATGATGATGATGATGATGAAGATGATGATAATGATGAAGATGATGATGAAGATGATGATAATGATGAAGATGAAGTGGACTCTCGTACCAAAAACACTCGTTTCGAATCCCGTGATGAGCGGGTTCTACCTTCGAGATTTTCCCAAACATACGTCACGATTACAGGTAAAGTCTCCATGAAGCAGACACCGAACGTGATTGATATAACCCGAAATGTTGTTTCACAATCGATGTAAAATAATAAGTTTTAAATTGAAGATTTGCCAGAACGGGTTTTGCCACGTGTTTTGCCACGTCCTAACTACGCAATCTTTACGGGAGACGTCGGCTCAAAATGGTGTGGGTTTCCCAAAATCATATTTTATTTAATATGTGTTTAACATCACTTTCTACAGTATTTCAGTTATATCTCGGTGTTCCGGGGTTACATTACTAGTCCTACCGGTTAGTGTATCCTGACACGAATAGACCAACTGCTGTCAAGACAAGTGGCCATCAGGGGCGTAGCTTTGAAATAATCAATGTGTAGGCCGTCTCGTGAGCAAAAATCAACACTGTGGACTCTGCGTAAAGTATCGACCCGGATCAGCCTAAGCATGCCACACAGTCCTACCCGGATAGACACTTTTCGCCTCCTGCGGATTTTCTGTTTCAGGAATCACTACTCTATACGTCTATCCCCCTAAGACGGAATGTGTCGGCCGGATCAGTCTGCGCGGACAGCGCAGGCTGATCTGGTCGACACATTACGCAGATGTCTATCGCCGCAGCTGCGTTTTGGGGCATTTTGAGAAAAATGTGTAGGCAGTGCCTAAAGGGAGCTACGCCCCTGGCCATTGAGATACCTGAAAAATAATTAATGAAAGTTAACTCTAATCAAACATTATTGCGTATCTCGCCTCCAAGGCGAAATGATTGATTGATTGGTTGATTGATTGATTGATTGATTGATTGATTGGGGTTTAACGCCGTTTTCAACAATTGTTCAGTCATATCATGGCGACCAGTTCACCTACTCGTGCGTTTCTTAGTTTTCCCACACCAGTACACCACACAACATACTTTCCAAGTAATCCAAGGCGAAATGAGAAAAAGTTATGTTGAAGGACCCATTTACTTTTTAAAAAAACAACAACAAAAAAAACATCATGAAAAGCCTTCCATTGAAAGGATCCATTGAAATAAATCAGACGCTGCACTAGTGTAAAATATGAGCCGCGATATGCAATTTAGGGTCTTATTCACTCTCTAACGGTTTCGACTCATTACATTGGATGTGAGTGTAAGAAACGACAACTCTTCGAAGGATTGCCTCCACGATTTGATTTCATTTAAAGTTACATTGGTGTTAAGTAAGTGCGGGTTCAATTCTTGTATTTTTTTTTGCATCTTTGTGTTAAGTTTATACAGGCGGCGAGTGGACACCTAGGATAGACTGTGCATGTTTACAGACTCGCCGGCGCGCAGAAACAATAGGACTCGCCCTCGCCTGACGCGGCTCATATGTGAGAGTATGCCTATTTAAGTATACCGAAGCTCGTATGGTTTATTGTTTTATTCGGGTTTTAAGCCGCTTTCAACACTTTTTCAATTATATCACAGCTACAGTTCACTTAGTTATGATCCCTGGATAAATAAACCAGTACTAGGCTAGGAGATGTTCCCCATGACCGCCGAGACTGGGGGATCGAACCCGAGATGCCCAAGGTCCAAATCCCCGACCTTAACCCCTCGGCCACGACTGATTCCTTCATATGTTTTACCCTGACGCCGAGACGTGAGCATTATATTCATTCATTCATTCATTCGTTCATTCATAGCTTTATTTCCTCCAAGTTTACCTGAAAAGTTTCAAGAACATTTACATATAACGTAAATTAATAATTACATATCAATATAGTGAAGGTCAAGAAAATCTACAAATAAAGAAAATTAACAATTACATATCAATATAGTGAAGTTCAAGAAAATTTACATATAAAGAAAATTAATAATTACATATCAATATAGTGAAAATTTACATATCAATATAGTGAAGTTCAAGAACATTTACATAAAATGTAAATTAATAATTACATATTAATATAGTGAAAATTTACATATCAATATAGTGAATATACAATAGAAATGTAGAAAGAAAGAGACAAATGTGGCAATGATATTGCAATTATGAAATACGGCAATATAACCTTTGGCAGTTGGCCTGATTTAGTGTTAGTGAAACTACCTTGTCAGAGGCTTACACTAAACTGATATGAATATAATGTCTATTTTATGAAAAAGTGACCACTTAGTATCAACGTAATGCAACATTAACATAATGAAGACCCTGTGATTCACATTTAAAATACTGTATATATAAAATCTGGTTGATTGATTGTTTGATGTTTTTTCACCGATTTCAACATTTTTTTCAGTTATATCAGAGCTTTCCCTGGGTAAGTTACACATACTACGGGACCATTTATCCTGACAACAGTCATTCACTCGTTGTGCTAACCCCGCAACTAACCTTAGCGCCAAGGAGGGCAGCCATTACTACCATTTCTAAAGTCTTTGGTTTGACCCGACCGGGGATCGAACCCACGACCTACCGCACCCGAGCGGACACTCTACCAGTACACCACCGAGGCGTGCGATATAGGTGGTTTGTCTCTCAGGGATCATGAATAAATCTCATATCGCCGTGATTTTACTGAACTACTTTTACATATGGCATAAAACACCAACACAATCTTTACACCTGTAACTCCGGAACGGCGAGGGTTGTTGGTCCTTAGTTCGAATCCAGACTTGGTTTCATTTCCCCATGATTGACAACAGTCATTGCGATACGCGGCAATCGACTTCAAACATCAAATTACGTCACTTCCGGTTAAATCACGTGACAAAAATTCGATATATTTTTTTAGTGAACAGAATCAGGTGCGGCAAAACAAAATCCACGATAACAACATTATTTCAAATCATTGAGTGAACATTTTTACGCAGTTGTTATAATAAAGGTAAAAGTCACTAAAAAATACAATAAAAAAAGTGCTTTTCAATTGACCTTTAAATGAGTAATTGGTGGGAAGGTTGTCTTGGAGGAATGCTGGTGCGAAAAATACAGAAAAAACACGGGTAGATGCATTGGCTGCTTTGACATTTGAGCCGTCCCTCGAGAAAACCAACATAATGGCATCTGCGTAATGCATCGACCCAGATCAGCCCATATAAATGTAAACTAATAGGGTAACAGTTCTAGTGTTTTGTAAAAAGCTCAAAAACAATTAACATCGAAGTTAAACCCTATTCAACCAACCAAGCTCATTTGCCACGGAAGCATTCGGGATTTTGGTCAATAATTACAATACTATACGTGAATATGTTATACTCGAGTGGTAAGCGTGGGGAGTTTGTTACCGGGCAACCCTGGTTTGATCCCCACACGCGGCGGTCATGGTGGAGTGCACTTGGGTAAGGCATATTTTCTAGCCCAGTACTAATAAGTTTAACCAGGGATCAAGATCCGTTGCTGTGATATAACTGAATTGAGCCGTCTCGCGAGAAAATTAACCGTATGGCATCTGCGTAATGTATCCACCCAGATCAGCCTGAGCAGTCCGCTTAACCCTGCGCAACATGCGCAACATGCTTAAGGTGGAATCATACCTTTGAAATAACGTCGTTTTTGACGTCAAAATGTACGTTTTTGCGACAATGACAGTGTTGTTAAAGAAATCACCATTACTTCCTCATTTCAATTTGGATTCGGATAAAATGAACTTTAAACTGAAGAGAATACAATAACCTGTGTGATAATATCAATTTCATACATCTGTCATGACAATTAACGTAACATAAGGCGACGTAAAATAGAAATTTCGCTATAATATTTTAACAGTAATTTGATTATTTCTAATTTATTTTAAATTCGCCCGAGAGATTTTTTTTTAAATAAAATATAACATGGAACACCTATTCATCTACCATTTGCCAAACTTTCAAGCAAGTCTATCGTGTCGATTTTTAATAAATCACTATGCCGTTAAACCTCTTGTGTGCGTCGTAACGTTCACTGCGGAATTAAACATTGAGACGCATCCAGGGTAATTAAAATGAATACTTATTTTTTCCTTATAATTATCAATTTCATTCTAAATTTAAGCTATCTCCTAAAGAATAATGGTTGACAGTATATATGTGTTTCTATTTAAAGAATTAAAGTAATTATGGTCGTAAATAATTTAGCAAAAAACAACAAAATAATATTTGGATTTGTCATATGTATAAACTGACTCGTTTACTTTCCTGTTCAACTGTTGTTCTATATATAAAATATAATTATCACACATATTATATGTCACCCTTGGTTCTTTTAATCGGATTTGAGATAACAGTATACAAATGTTGTTTTCAATATGCAATTTTGAGAATGTCGAAGTCTATACCTGTCATGTAAAGCTTTCTTGGTATTCTATCTATCCGTGATAATGTTGTTGTTGTTTGCGGCAAGTTTTTTTTATTAAATTGCAATTTGTGTTTACACAGCTTCACAGTTATGTGTGATTAAAAGAATGACCATTACTATCTCACCTTATATTAACATCGATTTGAAGCGAATGATATAAACTCCGTCATGATATATAGTTCACAATTTTCCTTAAATAATTTTAAAGCAAAACTTGGTTTATTTAACGAACTCACTGACTAATAATAAAGTTATTACCTTACGTCTAATTTACTAACAAAACAAATGCCCTAGATATTTCTTTTAAAAGAAATCATTATAATTCAGAACACCATTTCTTCTCCAATTTAATCAAATTTGTTGGAATTATATCGGGCGGACTTTTAGTAAAATGCTATGCCGTAATACTGCTGACGTGCGCGGGTACGCACGTTGTGGAAGTGAAAATGTAACACAACCACCGCTTCTTCTATCTTTCTTTTTTTACTCCATATGTCCCCGTTATTTTAAACTACCGTTACTTCGTTTTGTCTTGAGAATTGATTTTTCCCTGAACCCAAATTTCAAGACAAACTATCGAGTAGATTTTAAGTAAATCACAATGCCATAAAACCGTAGAAGATCACACTTTTGGTCACATGTTCGTACCTAATTACTTGTGTTGTCAACACACTTCCAATTATAAAATCATTACCCGACTATACGCTGTATACAATTTACAGACACCTGTGCAATGACATTGAAGACTCACTACATAGTGCAGACAACGATGTGATGGCCCTCCACGGGATATGTATGTAGACAATAATAGTGGGTTATTTACCCCATCTATATAGGGAAATATTGTCAATAAACACCTGTATTGAAAAAAGCTCTAAGTTGAATTGAACTGCGGAGCTCTGTGAATACAATCAAGTCAAAACTTTCATAAAATCTTGTACATAAGGTTTTCTAAATGGAAGAAAGTCAGATAGTTCTTCTCGATGTTTGTCATATAAAGTGTTTCCTTAAATAACAAAAGCATGATCGCGGATAGAATAGATAGAAAGCTTTGCATGACAGTTATAATTGTTAAAGTGCTGAAACATGCGTTGTGCCTGATAAAGAGAAACGCATTCTGTATTTACTGTTATCTGAAGATACATTACAAAACACATAGAGTGACAAATAGGAAAGTAATAATAAAATATATTAACAATGTCAATTTCTTCCATGATAATTCTGACGATGCTCTTGTTTGAAGAATTTTGTATCAGAAATGTTGGGCTATGTACAATCATGAAACTTCATGTTATAACGAATTACTATTTGATGTTCCCGTATCAGTTTGTGTATGTAAATGTATGTATGTAAATGACGAATTACATGTATTCGAATAAGTGAAATAAAATATATCTATAAGAACTGCAAACGACGGTTTGAGACTAATACTAATACATGGAATGTGAAAAAATGATTTAACAGATAAACAGCGAAGTAGATAAGTCAGTTTACATAAAACATATTTAATATTTAAAGGAGTATAATAGATACAGTTTACCACTTTCGTAAAAGAATAAAATTTATTATTTTTATAAAAAATCGGGAGTTCATTTTAATAACCCTTGGTACGTTTCAATTTAAATTCCGCAGTGTACGGTTTGTCGCGTGACAGAGCTGTAACGTCATCGCGATTTACTAAAGATCTGCACGATAGATTTTCTCGAAGTTTTGGTAAATGGTAGACAAAAGGTTGTTCTAAATTATATAATTTTTTTAAAAAAATCTCTCGGGCGAATTTTTATTAAATTTGAAATAACCGAATTACTGTTAAAATATTTTAGCGAAAGTTTCATTTTTACTCCTCTTATGTCACGTTAATTGTCTTGGCAGTTGTATGGAAATTACATCACTACGCAGGTAATTTTATTCTCTTCAGTCTGGTGTTAACTCTTTCCAAATACCACTTCAGACGAGAAAGCCATGGTGATTTCTTTAACAACACTGTCATTGTCGCAAAAACGTACGTTTTGACGTCAAAACGACGTTATTTCAAAGGTATGATTCCACCTTAAGCTGATCCGGGTCGATATTTTACGTAGAGACTATAAAATGTTGGTTTTCTCGCGGGACGGCTCAATTAATCTTGAAAATCAATACACAGCAGTAGAGTGCCCATTTGTCCATGTAAACAAATAGAGACCAACTAGGGGGAATAACCCAATAATGAATACGGGCAACATGTCTTCGACGGGGTTATGTCCCTTGAATTTCACGACGATTCGTCTCTCGGTATTACAGATCTTTAAGTGTAGTTTAACACCATATTTAGTAAAATCACGACGACAGAATGTGTATTCTTGATACCTGGGTGACTGACCAGTACTAGACTGCGAGATACGCCTTCTCAAAGGATCGGACCCGGCCTACGCTAACTAAGAACCCCCGCGTTAACCACTCGTCAGCCACGGATCACTCCTCGGGAGTACAATCGTGTCACTTTAGGTTATCAATGAAAATGATTACTAAACGTTTCAATCCAATGGTAAAGATACCCGTTGTTATTTCTGAACTATGTAGGTTCGGTCCAGACTGTACATCTGTCCCGTCTTATCAGAATCTATTTACAGTTTGCCAGGCATGCTCTATTTCACGTTGAGTCTATAGACCTCGTGGTCCTCTCCATTCTGCCAATAGTTTCTGTTAATGATTTAACGATATTTTCAATCCTTCAAATCATGCTTTTTTAAAGTTTGATCTTTAAGTAAAATCAAAACTCTGAAAGTACTAATGGGACGGTTGTGTTGGTATTCGTTAATAAAGGTCAGACAGGCGGTGGCATGTGTATGTACACAAGAGAGGTTTGTCAAATATGAATGCCTGCCTTTATCACCGAGGTTAGTCACTTTGAAAAAGCAGTTTAATTGTAGTATGCCCATGGTTTTTTTAATGGACTTTTTTAATGGACTTTGTCAACAACATGTTTTGCAATGCTCGTATGAGATGTGGGTTTGGTGATCACTCAAGGGAGGTAACCAGGATGTTATTGTAGATTTAAGTTTGAAAATATGCAGGATGTAACATAATTGATGGTCATTAAAGGTAGAAAAGACAATAAACGTAGTTTTCTTTGGAATTATTAATAAACACGATGACCATTATGGTCCTATTTCGCTCACCTGTGTAACATAACTTAGATAGTTGTCCATGTACATATAAGGAAATAAAGCCCCTGATAACTTTCAAAACAGTATCATTGCGAAAATTGACATTTTTCTACTTTTAATCGAATAGTCTCACCTGTCGACAACCGTCCTAATAATAAAATTTGCTGGAAAAGGGAATGTAGATTTATGTTTGTGTTAAAGATGTCAGAGTACACATAGTTTATAATTATGTACATGTATTTGTGAAACCAAAACAAAGCTTTATATTGCGGGAAAACTCATTTAGTAAAGCGAAACATTGGGTTGTAAAAACACTTCCCGATTTCATATATTTACATGACAAACGCTTTAAATAGATATTTTATCAACTGAATGGGGTATCTGTTGACAATTTTAAACAGCTGATATCTTCGTAACATTTTAGACATGCATACGCATTTCGACACATCTTAGATTATAAATATATATGGACCAATAGAGACATTGCTTATAAAAATCAATTCCCTCTCTGCCACAATGTGTTTTTATCTCTTTTAAATACGTATCCTGTGATTTACTGAGATTTTTTAATATGTTTGCCTAGTAGGTGTTTTCTGCTTAAAATCTGTTTGGGTGTGGGGAAGGCATTAACCGTTTTCCCAAATGCAACAAATCTGCAGCAGACGACTTTATAAACAAAAAAAGACGAAAATTATTTTGAAAATCTGCATCAATGAAAATATCACCGTTTAATACATGTAGTGTTGAAAACATAGAAGCAAAAGAAGAAATTGCTCATGATGAGCAATTTCTCCCTTTGTAACAATGTTTTCAAAATTCGTCTGCTGCAGATACAAGTGAAAAAGGGTTTAACAGAGTATATCTGTTTAAAGGGGGTGTGTTGTAAGTGATGTTGATTGGATGAAATTTAACAAAATCTACTTAAAACATTTATAAGTTTATAAAAGTGTTCCTATATCTCGTATATAAAGTTATAAAACACATGGTGTTGGTGTTCTGTCATGGTCGGGCGTGGAGGACCCCGGGGGATGTTCGAGCCTCTTCGGTTGAAGCGATGCTTTTTCCGACATAGTCACTGTGTGTCGAGTTATTTATTTAACTCTTTCAGCGCCGAATTGTTTCAAGTGGACTCTTCCATGTTAAAAAATCGGGCGTCTCCATTTCTCATGTAATACAAGTTTGGACTATTTTGATAACTAAAAGGTAAACAATGCTGATTTCAGGTGAGACAGCTCGTTACGAGCTGACTCACCTGAATCAGTATTGTTTGCAAAAACCTCAATATTGCCTTTGGCGCTGAAAGAGTTAATTAAGGTAACCAACGTCCAACCTTTGCCACTCCATATTCCGCCATTTTGCCCTTCAAACTTTTATTCGTTTTCAAAGCCCGATTTTGATTGGTTACATGCTCTTTTTACTATCTAATCAAATACTAGGTTACATATATTTGTCAAGCGAAGTTCACCCATGCCGATTTAAAGATGTCGGGACGTAAGTTAAAAGGGAGTACATCAGTGGATAATAATGCTGTACTTTACGCAGTCACCCCGACTATTGTAAGTATTAACAAATACATACTGACATTTTGGTTGTTCTCAGTTCATTTTGTTTCATTCGATATGTGTAATCAGTAAAGAAATATAGAAGTACATGTACTTTCCTTTTCTAAATATAGGCAAAAATACAAAAAAAAAGATATCCGTAAATGAAATCAAAATAATCGAATAAAGGTCTCATTAAAAGCAATGTCTCCGTTTGTCACAATGTTTTCAAAAGTCGCCCTGGCACCGAGGCGTAAACGTGTATCCGTATAAGGGAAAAGGTTAAACATCATATCCCTTTCATTCATACAATACAAGCCAATTGATGATTTATCATGAAGGCGCGCGAAATACATTCAAAGTTTCTGGTGAAACATGAAATGTCTCGTTGTAATAAGTACTTTATTACCTGAATTTTTCAAAAATGAAACCAGTTCGAAAGTACATCGAAAAAAAGAAAGATTTCTCGAACCTTTTTTTTTTTTCCATTACGCTATCTTTTATCAGTCGACTATTTATATCCTCAAATTGAAATGCAGTGTATTGCATTCATATTTAATAAAGGCACAGAAAGTACTGTAGGGATTGTTGTGTTAGTATACGTAAATTAAGGTCAGACAGACGGTTTTGCATGTGTATGTACACAAGTGGTCACTTGAATAAATTAATTGAACATTTTTGTTAACGGTCTGGAGTACATATAATACCCAATCGTCATGAAATATGGTCAAAGTTTCTCTGTAGATTACCTGAGATTGAAAACAAGGTCAACAGATCAGTTCCTATGAAACCCGTATTGATACTATAGAAGTCACATTTTGTAGCAGATAATCATGTAAATTAGTTTTAGCAATTGTTTGTCTTGTCAAGATTAAACAGAATGTTTGTGCTTTCAGTTGAAATTTTTAGTCAACTGTGATCATAACTATATCTCAGGTGAGCCATAAAGGACCATATCGCCTTTCTTGTGTAATCCTTAAATGGAATATGCCTAAGGTATATGCCAAAGTTTAGAATATGCCAAAGTTCAGAATATGCCAAAGTTCAGAATATGCAAAAGTTCATAATATGCCAACGTTCATAATATGTCAAAGTTCAGAATATGCCAAAGTTCAGAATATGCCAAAGTTATATACTAAAGTTCAGAATATGCTAAAGTTCAGAATATGCTAAAGTTCAGAATATGCTAAAGTTCAGAATATGTCAAAGTTCAGAATATGCCAAAGTTCAGAATATGCCAAAGTTATATACTAAAGTTCAGAATATGCCAAAGTTCAGAATATGCCAAAGTTCAGAATATGCCAAAATTCAGAATATGCTAAAGTTCAGAATATGCTAAAGTTCAGAATATGCCAAAGTTCAGAATATTCCAAAGTTCAGAATATGCTAAAGTTCAGAATATGCCAAAGTTCAGAATATGCCAAAGTTCAGAATGTGCTAAAGTTCACTATTACTTTACTAGAACTATGCTTGCACATCTATACCTGAAGTTATCATCGCAACAGTCTTGTTTTAATGTATAGATTTGGATCAGATCGTATAAAAAGATCTCCAAGTTGTTACAGAACAGAACAGAACAGAACATAAGTATTTATTTGACCTAGAATACAGATCATCATCGTACAAACATATTAACATAACATACGTGAATGTGTAAAAAAAAAGAAAAATACAGAACACAAAAAGTAAATATTTATCTCTTGAATTATCCTCCCTAAGATCTTAAATGGAGGTTGAACGTACATGCAGTACATTTTATTTATACATCTAATGTTTTAACAATTGCTATTACTTAAATTTCGAAACGGTGTTTCATAACAGTTTAACAAGGTACACTTTACTAATTATTAAGTGAACTAAGCAAAGCAAGAGCTTCGTAAACATATTACTTATAAAAATCAATATATCTCTTTCAGCGCCACAGGCAATATTGAGGTTTTTGCAAACAATGCAGATTCAGGTGAGTCAGCTTGTAACGAGCTGTCTCACCTGAAATCAGCATTGTTTGCCTTTTAGTTACCCAAATAATCCAAAACCTTCATAAATTGAGAAATGGACACACCCAATGTTGAACATGGAAGAGTCTACTTTAAACAATTCGGCGCTGAAAGAGTTAAATACAGCACACCTGAGAACCGGTTGAGCTAGTGGGTTCACTCTGTCCGTCAGTCATTAAACATTTTCCTAAAAACAACTTATTCTCCTAAACCAACGGAAAAATATCAAAATCATTCCCAATATGTTCCTTAGAAGGTCCTCTTTCAATGGTGTCCAATGAATTGAACTCCACGTAGAACTTTGGTTGCTGCGGCATTAGAAAGGGTGAAATTGCCAGAACTTTAAAGATATTCTTGTCCGAAAGAACTGGGTCGACTTGAACATATCGTTCCTTGGGTGTTTCACTTTCAAAATTGTTCAAATTAAACCGATCAATTGAAAAAAAAACTATTGACGCCAGTGGTCAGAGGTTGTTTTCTTTACATGTGTATAAAAAAAAATAAAGAAAATTTCTCGACCTAAAGTTTACGTCCGATTTAAAAAGTTAATTGGCACACGGGAAATCTTGGTGACACTCTACAAAGATCAGGGCTCAAACTGTCATAAGCAATTTCAACCATTGGCGGACGTTTTATCACTAAACCACCAGGGCAGTCACATGGTTTGTTGAACTGGCTTCCGTGATGGAACTAAAACCGGTTAAAACGTTGTTAAACTATCGCCTTGTCAATCGGCTACAGCCGAGACCCGGTAGCTCAGTCGACTTTCAATCCAGGGTTGTGAGTTCGAATCCCAACTCGCCCAACATCCTTTCCGACGTTTGACAAAAGTCAGTGTGACATGCGTCATTCGTCTTTCACCAATGCTCTAACAGTCTATGTGGAAAAGCAGCCAGTTGCTTGGAAAGTATGTTGTGTGAAGAACTGGTGTGAGGAAAGCTAGGAAACATATGAGTAGGTAAACTGGCCGCCGTGATATGACTGACAAATTGTTGAAAACGACGTTAAGCCCCAATCAATCAAACTGTCTGTAAATATTACACCAATTCAAGATAAATCGATTGATTTCTGTTTTAAGAGGTCAGAAGAAATAAAGATTTGTGTAACAATCAGTCAAAATATCTAATCTTATCATATTGAACCTTTTCCCACATACAAAAATAAACTGCAGACGGCTTTAAAAACATATAGGGGAACGAATTGAAATTCTTAATAAATGAAGTTATAATCACTGAATTAAGTTGAAAACATCGTTGGAAAAGTAGAAGTTGTATACCATGAGCAAGTTCTTCTTTTTCAATTTCTTTTTTGTTCAAAGTGCTTGACCTATAGATGAGTAAAAATACGTCAACTCGTGGGAAAGGTTAACACTAAATGAAGCCGCACCACGAGAAAACCAACATTGTGGACTCTGCGTAATATATCGACCCGGATCAGCATAAGCATACCGCGCAGGCTAACCCGGACAATTCGCCTACTGTGAAGTTTCTGTTTCAGAAATCACTACTCTATACATCTATCAAACTAAGACGGAATGTGTCGGTCCGGACTAGGCTGATCTGGGTCGATACAATACGCAGAGTCCATAATGTTGGTTTTCGCATGGAACGGCTCAAACAGTAATGTATAGAGCGTGAAATATATTGACTCTTTTGTTTGTATTCATCTTTTGTGTATCGTCGTCCGTGTCACAAAGGCCACCGGTAACTGTATATAACCTTCTGTTTTACAAATGTTTTTTTTTTTCAAAGTCCGCCAACTCGTGTTATTTGTATATTCTTTATGACAATAAAATGAAAGCAATTGCGGATCTAGCAATGTTGTAGGGCGTACTACTAAGGTCCTGTCGATGGCTTTTTCTTGTGAGAATTAACCCTTTACCCCATGCAGACGACTATTTTGTAAACTTTGTGGCAGAAAGTAGAAATTACTCATGATGAGCAATTTCCCCTTTTTTCCACAAAGTTTTCAAAACTCTATTCAATAATTAAACTTTCAATTGTAGTAATTTTCCACATTTTGACCTTCGGAATGTGTCGGCCGGATCAGTCTGCGCGGACAGCGCAGGCTGATCTGGTCGATACATTACGCAGATGTCTATCGCGCATGTTTTAAATGTAGTTTGCTGCAGACTTGTCGTTTAAATGAGAAATGTGATGCAGAGCGCCGGAGATCAATTAATCAAACCATTACCAACCGGACATTAAAAATGGTAGCAATGCCTTCCCTCCTTGGCGCTCAAGAGTACAGGGTAAAACATTATTGACTAGATAAACGGACCAGTAGTGCTGGTAACTTAACCAGGAAACGCCGTGATATAGCTGGAGAAATGTTGAAAGCGGTGTAAAACACCAAACATGGTAGTAACGGCTGTCCTCCTTGGCGCTCAATGGTGTAGGGTTAGCATTACGACTGACTGGCTGGGGTCAGTATAAATGGTATAAGTATTGTCTTTGTGGCATTGATTGTATATATATTTAATCATTCAGTGTGTGTGTATGGAGAAAATATATTGTTACACAAAAATAAAATAAATTTAAAAAATCAGACTGCATAGTTATGTGCTCTGATCTCGATCTACACACAGTATGGTTATCATCTCCATCATCTTATTTTGGTTGAACGAATAATTATATCTATGATCAATGTAAATTGTGTGATATGGATATGTGGTGTAGACCGATATCAGACTGTATACAGTTATATAGTTTTATATTGGTATGCACTATTGTATTTGTTTTTATTGTCGGAAAAATTGTTTACTATTCATAATTTATTTTATCTTTGCTTCTTGTAAAGGGATTACGTTTTGAAAATTGTAAATACTTGTTTGTAACTTACTTTAGGCAAATGTGCCTGAATGTAATAAAATGTATTGTAAAAATGTATTGTAAATGGACCAGTAGAACTGGTAACTTACCCAGGAAACGACGTGATATTACTTTAAAAATGTTGAAGGTACTGTAAAACACCAGAGATACTACATGTAATATAGTGCCCCTGAAAACACTGAACAATCAATTGTTAACTTCAAATTGTCAAAAATGCTACATGAGGCTATCGGTTAAGGACATAGGCCTACTGCTCAGGAAAAACATCATGAACATGATACATATCGTTTATCTGAGAAACTAACTGGAATATTTACAATATTTCGTGTTTTTTCCATAGGTATATCCATGCATTGTTCATAGACAGTTTAAGATAATGATGATGATGATGATAATAATAATAATAATAATAATAATAATAATAATAATAATAATAATAATAATAATAATAATAAAATGTCATATATATATGTTTTATTCACGGATGTTAGTGAACTATAAACAACATATGACCAAATGACAATACGCGCCTAGCAGCATATACGACGATTGGTGTGTTAACAAAAGGTTTCAAATATCTGATTCGAATATTTATCAAAAATTAACATTGAATTTTCAAGATTATTTGCATTTTTTCTTCACGCGTTATCGAAGCGCGCAATTTAAAAATATATCAAATGACGTTTAAATGTTACATTTCCATCTGTCTTTTCGTATGTTTTGTACATTTTTCAATAACTTAGCCCTCGTGTATCCGCACATGACAACATGCCCATGCTGGTTTAAGCAGCGCCCGGAGTAACGCTGAAAAGTGCGCCTTTTTATTATGAAGCGGTAATACGCACAGTAAACAACGGTTACTATATTTGTCGCCTTAATTTATGCTCAACCAATCAGAACGCGTAAATTATAGGTCATCAGGGCTGATGGGAAGAAAAACACATTGTGTCGACGTTACTGATTGGATAGTTTGAAAGAAGCAAATTGACTACATTGAAAGAACGGATTTGATTGGTCAAACTTAATTAAGACGCACGCTCAAAAACTAACCCAGATTTGTATTACAGCGTCAGCTTGTAGTTTAACGAATTGTTTTGAAGTTTGTAGAAGTTCGTTTGCGTTCATTAAGGTAAATAATACAGCTGTTTCTATTGTATTTTGATACATTTCATCTCAGAGATTTGATTTCTGCAATAAGTAGGCAGAGTTTCAGTTAATTTTATGAAAATTGAGTTGACTAAAGCGATCGAGAGGGCGGACCCGCTGTGAATATGTATACGCAATCTAGTTGGCCGCCATGTTAGTTTGTGTATTCGTTTAGTATATTGACTCGGCAAACTTTTGCTCGAAAGATTAGATGCATGTCATCAGCTTATCTATTATTAAAACCCGTAATGCATCGTTCCCATTAGTTGTTATCATAAGAAGTCCATTGCGAGATCACATGACCACATATTTATATACATTAATTGACAATAATCTTAAGTTAACGTATGCCTGTCATCTCTTTGTGTTAAACCGGATGAATACATAATACACATGTCATCCCCTTGTATACCGATCTAGACTCTATTCTGGGGAAAGAAGCTTGTATCTGCACGTTATAATTACGTCTGTCCTTTGGATCGTCAACTGTTTTGATCATAAAATATTCGATTAGTGCAAATTTGCAATTATTTAGTGATTTAATTTTCCCTGTTTACATCGCCCCACAGGCTGTGAAACAAGACAGAACTAAACGGAAATTGTATTCGATATTTAGCATACCAGATCATAGACTCATAGTACAAAACAAACAATGAATATTACATAATAAATACAACAGAAACATTCAAGAGAACATATAAATAATTTTGGTATCTTAATGAGAGAATTCTTTTTAAAACATTCCGAAAATCCAGCAAAATATGCAGCAGATCCCTGTAAATAAAAATAGCTGAATTATAAAAATCTCTATAAATGAACATAGAAGATGATTGAATAGTTCATAACATTGTGTCAAAAGGAGAAATCACTCTATATGAGATAGTTCTCCTTTTGCCACATTGTTTTAAAAAATCCTCATCCCCAGATGGGTCATAATGCAGTTACATGAGGGAAAAGGTAAAACAATGTTTTCTTATTGATGTTATGCTTGACCCTTTCCAACACAAAGATGCATATGCCCCCCGCAGCAAACTAGTTTTGAAAACATAGTGGCAATTGAAGCAATTTGATCATAATGAGCAATTTCAACTTAAAGTCCTCTGCTGCAGAGTTGTTGTATGTGGAAAAGGGGGGTTTAACCCTTTCCCTCATATAGACGCTTTCTGACGCCTCTGCAGAAGACAGATTTTTAAAAACATAGTGACAAAAGAAGAAATTGCACAAAACGTGCAATGTTTAGCACAATGTTTTCCACTTTTAGTCATAGGTTATAAATTATATCCATTCAATTATAGAGATATTCTATTTTTTGACAAAATATGTTCAAAGTCGTCTGCTGCAGAATTGTTGTATGAGGGAAAGGGTTAATGCTTTACCACATACAACAAATCTGCAGCAGACAACTTTGAAAATATCTATCTTAAAATATGAACAGTCTCTAAAAATGGAAGTAAAATTATTGAAAAGAGTTGAAAACATTGTAGCAAAAAGGATTAATTGCTCAAGGCGAACAATTTCTGCTTTTGCAACAATATTTTCAAAGTCTTTTGCTGCAGATGCTTCAAAACATGAACAAGCGGGAATAACTGTACAGATTGATGACTTTATTAATACAGTATCTCTTTGTTTGCAGAATCTCACAATCATGCCTGCCGCAAAGAGAGCCGCCGCTAAAAAACCAGCTGCCAAGCAGCCTGCAGCAAAGCCAGCCCCAGCAGCTCCCAAAAAGAAGGGTAGGTCTAAATCATACTAAATAATACGGAGGCATGGCTCAGAAGGACTATATGTCCATTTTCCATAATTACTGACTACCGGTAACTCCTTTCCCAAATTTGCAGCAGATGAATTCTTAACCCTTTCCCACCTGCAAACGCTATTGACGCAATAGCAGCAGTCGACTTCTCCTTTTGCCACAATGTTTTCATCTTTATTTAACAGTTATATAAAGCTATCTTTGATGGAGATTTTTCAGGTTTTTGTCACCATTTTTTCAAAGTCGTCTGCTGCAGATTTGTTGCAAGTAAAATAGGGTTAAACATCTGTTCAAAAATATGACAGATATTACTTTTTAATAAAATTGAAAACATTGTAACAAAAAGAGAAATTGTTCATAATGAGAACGTTATGTGGTGAACTGGTGCGAGAGACTAAGAGAGCTCGGAAACTTTAATATGACCTGGCCTCGGATCAAACCAGCAACCTCTCACACCATATCAAATACGGTGTGATGGGCCAGTTCTAAGCATATTCCGTCTCGATGGTGTAGCCCCTGTGAAATGAAGAAGTTACAGTTCATGAATTATTCATGAAATATTCATGAACAGCTCATGTTCAATTGGGTGGTAACCAGTGTACAAAATAGTCTGGGAGTGGTAGAGCGTCTGCCTCCGGTTTGGGAGGTCGTGGAATCGATCCCCGGCCTGGTCATACCAAAGACTATAAACTTGGTAGTATTGTCTGCTCACCTTGGCGCTCAGGATTAGCCTTACTTCTTGCTGGCTGTTGTCAGAATAAATGGACCAGTAGAACTGGTAACTTACTCAGAAAATGCCGCGATATAAATGAAAAATTGATGAAAGCTGCGTTAAACGCCAAACAATCAATCTAAGCCTATAGGCTACCTTTTACCAGAAGAAGTTTGTAACATTAGTCTTGGGTTCTTCAAAACCTCTTTCTATCATTATACTGAAAGTATCTGATATAAGGACAGACCATGTACACAAACATGCAAAATTTGAAAATATTGCTTATTTCGAAACTTTTAGCTATTTGTCTTCACCCCCATATTGCTGTCAAAAGTTTTCTGTATCAGAGAAAGATATCAATGATATTTTACGCCACTTAGAACAGTATTTCAGTCATATGGTGTTTTCTGGGTATAATACTAGTATTACTGGTAAACTTATACTTAAACCAGGCGAAGAAGTCATAAAGCGCCAAGGAGGGGAACCACTACTTGAAGTAATTTAAATATTTTAAGTCTTTGGTATGACCCAACCAGGGATTGAACCCTGGAATCCCTTACTAGTGGTAGACAGTAGACCACCGCAGAGAAAAAGGGTAAAACAGCTATGTATTTATCCTTCTTTTTTTCAGCAGCAGGAAAGGTTACCAAGAAAGCCAAGCCAGCAAAGAAAGGGAAAGGTATGAATAATATTTTAATTAAAACCATTGTCTTTTTAGTTAAGTCTTTCTCACATACAACAAAATCTGCAGGAGACGACTGAAAACATCTATAACCCTTTCCCTCATATAGACGCTTTCTGATGCCTCTGCAGCAGACAGCTTTTTGAAAACAAGGCGACAAAATGAGAAATTGCTCAAAACGAGCAATCTCTCCTTTTGCCACAATATTTTCCACTTTGAGTCATAGTAGTTATCTATTCAATTAAAGAAATTTTCTATATTTTGACAAAATATGTTCAAAGTTGTCTGCTACAGAATTGTCGTATGAGGGAAAGGGATAAGTAAAAAAACTCAGAAAATCTCCATAAGTGAAGGTGTGATTAAATGAAAAGAGGAAAACGTTATGGCAAAAGGAAAAATTGCTTTTTTTGTGCAATTTCTACTTTTGTCAGAATGTTATCAAAAGACGTCTGCTGCAGGGGCGTATCAGAAAGCATTTTTATGTTGGAAAGGGTGAAATTTTCTTTATTTTCCATCAATTGAGAAACAAGCTTTCAACTTAAATATTAATCTTCCTTGAGACCTTACCAGCACCTGCAATTTGTTCATGTTGAAAAATCCCAAATGGTTCATTAGTTTGAGAGGAGAAGATGTTTGTGGGAAAATGTGAACAGACCAGACGGTAAGTGATCACAATAGCTTGCCGCACACTTCATGGCATCATACTCGGGTTAGTTAAAAATAGGTTTGCCTGTGGAAAAAGGATTAAAGTTTTCAAACAATTGATATGCAACTTATTAAAAGCTAAGATAAATTCCTGAAGCAGGACAGATTTGTTTGGGGGAGAAAAAATGACTGGTTACATTATATTACATTTTCTTTTCAGCCGCCAAGAAAGCAGCGAAAAAGGCAGCGAAGGCATAGATCAACAATCATTGACAACTTTCTACACTCATCATCTATCAATTCACTCTTTGAAAGTTCACTTTAATTACATTTATCGTGTATTATGTACGGACAAAAGAACATACATAAAAATCACCCTGTGACATTTTGTATATTAATCTTCACACTAAATGTTGAGAGATGAAGGCACAATCATTTGGCATGAAGCTGAAGAAACGTCAAATTCAAAGAAAAAATATGCTGAAGTCTTTTAAGCTGAAAGTTAAAGAAGTTAAAGAAAGAAAGAAAATGAAGATTTTGTCAAAAGAAACAACCTAAAGCTGACATAGACTTGAAATGGAACATACCTAACAGCTTATGAATTACTTTTTTCTTAATAATTGTGTAACAAAAAAAACAAACAAGTAGGGTGTTTAAACACTTTCCCACTTGCACACCCATTTGGTGCGTTTGCAGCAGATGTATTGAACATATTGTGCCAAAAGAAGAAATTACTCTTGATGAGCAATTCCTCCATTTGTCACCTTATTTCCAACTCTATCCAATCATTATACATCCATTTATAGAGTTTGCAGATTTGTTGTATGTGGGAAAGGGTTAAAATCTTCATTACAAATCGGTACATACATGTATGTGTAACCCTTTCCCTCATACGACAATTCTGCAGCAGACGACTTTGAACGTATTTTGTCAAAACATAGAACATCTCCATAATTGAATGGATAACCTATGACAAAAAGTGGAAAACATTGTGGCAAAAGGAGAAATTGCACGTTCTGTGCAATTTCTTCTTTTGTCACTATGTTTTCAAAAAGCCGTCTGCTGCAGAGGCGTCAGAAAGCGTTTATATGAGGGAAAGGGGTAATTGAAGTGGGCAACTAATTGTTTCAAAGGGCCATTACTCATGCCTATTTAACACACATTTGCGTCTTCTTTTTTATGTATTATAAGTTTGTGTATTAGTTGCTGGGTTTTTTATTACTGTTCATTAGAGATTTGTTCTTATAGACATTAAAGATATAAAATGACTAGATCACAAGGTTTTGATTAAATTCAACAACAACAAAATTCTTGTATTTATCAACAAGATGTTTGAACAATTTATCTGCATAATTAAATTTCTAGCAAGGAGCAATTATTCCCTAGAAAAATGCAAAAAGGATGATCTTTTAAAACACCAAGAATTTTTTAAAAATATTTTTAAAACCAAACAAATAGCTATTGAATGTTTTAAATGTATTTGATAAGTTAAATTCATGTGACACAAAATGACAGTCATAGCAATGCACTTGTTTACAACATTTTAAAAACATTCTTGTTTTAAAATAGAAACCATCTTTATAATTTTTCATTTAATTTCTCGTATATACATTTTTATTCCAACATTGTACATGTTTTGTGTAACCTACTCATCTTTAAGTGACTTTCAATTTTAGTGACCATTCAAACATTTTATGTTAAAAAGGAATGAACAGGAATCTCGTATAAAAAAAAAGAACATTATGTCAGATCAGAAGAACAAATGCCATACTATTTGATCAATGATTTAATCAATTGATCAAGAAATTTTATAATATATATGTTATTAAAGATAGAATAAACTACAAAAACGAACATTTTAACAGAAAGTATAATGTGGTAATTTACTCAAAATATCTCTCATAAGTAATAACCAAGAACATGTTAATCTATGTTGTAGGTACTCAAAATAATTATCTCAATGGGACCATTCTTTTTGAGTACCCACAACATAGGTTGGGGAGATGAGATACTGATTTAAGAACATGACCGTATTCTATCCTCTAGAGATTTGGTTAAGTAATGGTTGATTGGATCATTAACAGGGTTTATCAAATGTAATCACTCAAATTGCTTTGACCATTTCATGTCTCAGTCAATTCATCAATATTATAGGAGAAATGTTCGCCTGATTAATTTTCATATCACCTGATGCAGGGAATGTTCTGTACACCACAAGTAAATAATGCAAATGTAGGGGCATTTCTGATTGCTTGGATAAGTTATCACAAATGTCCCACCATTGTGTTGTATGCTTTTGTAAATTCTCAAATGACTTTAGGCAAGGGTTTCACATTGAGGAGTAAAGTCAACGCATTTTTTTTTAAAATACCGCTCTTATGTCACTCATTGAATCCCTTGTGTTGTGGGTACTCAAAAGAATCATTACAGTGAGACAATCCTTTAAAGTACCCACAACATAGGAGCCTAGTGATCCATGAAGTATTTTAGAACATGAAATGTGCCACGCCCCTTTTCTTGAGTTGACTTGTGTGTAACTACGTTTTGCAACATTTTGTAGATCCAGTTCTTTTACTTTATGTATGATCAAACAAGGTGTTACAACACAATGTCTTGAAAATTGTGCCGGATACAGCATCATAAGTTCTCGTTGTTCATATGACCAATAAGAACAGCTGTTTCTCTATTTTTTTTCAAATCAATGACATTGTGAGAATAAAAACCATATTTCCTGCATCAAGTAGTTAATATTACTACATTATGTCGTTTTCAACAAAATGTTTTACATATTAATAATGAAAAAAGATACCGGTTAAATTTACATTTAATATAATAAAGTAAATTTCAGCAATAAAGAATCTGTAGATCAGTATCCAAGCTTGTTATTCGTTTCATCATTTAAACGGTCATATCTCAGTCCGTAACCATGATGTTGATTACCCCTTTCCCTCATACAGATGATTTCTGATGCCTCTAAAGCAGACTACTTTTGAAAACACTGTGGCAAAAGAAACAAATTGCTCATAATGAGCAATTTCTCCCTTTGCCACAAAGTTTTCCACCTTTAGTCATTGGTTATACATTCAATTATAGAGATTTTTTGTATTTTTTGACAAAATATGATCAAAGTCGTCTGCTGCAGATTTCTTGTATATAGGAAAGGGTTAAATCTAATGATGGTGTGAGTTTGAACCCAGCCAGGCCATTATTCTATCTGAATAGTGCATCTACCATGGGCTAAATAGTCGATTAGGGAAAGGTAGCCATTTTCCTAGGGAGAATGGTGTAATGATTTCTTAACCGATTCCCACATACGAAAGGAAGAAATTGCTCACAATGTTTTCAACTTCATTGAATAATTTTCTCTTTGTTTAAAGAGATTTTCCATACATCTAGATTTTTTCAAAGTATTCTGCTGCAGAAAATATGATGTATGTGGGAAAGGGTTAAAGTTGTCTTGTCATACCACTTGATAAGAAGCCGAAAAAGACTTGAATGAGTTAACTGCGAACACACAAGATTCAAGAAATTTTATTTACAGTCAGAGATAATCAACAAGATTAAACACTTTCTGAAATACAAGAAATATGTAGCAGGCAACCTTGAAAGAATTTGGGCAAAAGGAGAAATTGCTCATCAATTGCCACAATGTTTTCAAAAGTCATCCAATACAGATGCGTCTGGAAGTTGGAAAGGGCTAGAGCTATTTTTGCAACAAGAAGGTGTCTCTATGATCACACTACAATGAGGTACTCACTGATCGGGGTCATTGCGGGCTGTTAACCCTTTCCCACATACAAAAATTCTGCAGCAGATAACTTTGAAAACATGTAGACAAAAATTGCTAAATTCTCTTTAACCCTTTCCCTCATATAGACGCTTTCTGACGCCTCTGCTGCAGACGGCTTTTTGAAAACATAGTGACAAAAGAAGAAATTACACAAAACGTGCAATTTCTCCTTTTTCCACAATGTTTTCCACTTTTTGTCATAGGTTATCCATTCAATTATGGAGATTTTCTATGTTTAGACAAAATACTTTCAAAGGCGTCTGCTGCAGAATTGTCGTATGAGGGAAAGGGTTAAATGAGGGGATAATTATTTTGTAGTGTTGAAAAAACATTGTGACATAAGGAGAAATTGCTTGTTTTGGGCAATTTCTCCTTTTGTCACATTGTTTTCAAAAGTCGTCTGCTACAGGTGCATCATAATGCATCTGTAGGTTGGCAAAGGTTAATTCGGAGGTGTTGTGCATATTATACTTTAGACACTCACTTTTAGTTGATATTTTAACCCCATCCCAACTGTAGACACATCTGCAGCAGACGACAATGGAAAACATTGTGAGACAAAAGTCGAAAATTGCTCATAATGAGCAATTTCTCCTTAATAATCAAACTCACTTGTGGATTTTTTTTTCATATTTTTGTCTATAAGTTGTTTGCTGCAGATTGGGAAGGAGTTAAATGCCAAAACAAGTACATGTTATTTGTTTACTAGACAATTGTTCAGCCAAAATATACAATATAATAACAAAAGACTTAACCCTTTCCCTCATATAGACGCTTTCTGATACCTCTGCAGCAGACAGCTTTTTGAAAACATTGTGTCAAAAGAAGAAATTGCTCAAATTGGGCAATTTCTCCTTTTGCCACAATGTTTTCCACTTTTAGTCATAGGTTATCCATTCAATTATAGAGATTTTCTATTTTTTGACAAAATATGTTTGAAGTTGTCTGCTTCAGAAAACATTCAGGCTAAAATAAATTTTAAAATTGGCAAAAGGAGAAATCCCTCATTCTGAGCAATTTCTACCTTTGCAGCAATGTTTTCAACAAAAAAAAAGTCATCCGATACAGATGCGCCTGGAAGTGGGAAAGGGCTAGAGCAATTTTTCCGACAAGAAGGTGTCTCCATGATCACACTACAACGAGGTTCTCACTGAGCTGTGTCATTGCTGGCTGTTCAACCCCTTTTCTCATATAGACGCTTTCTGACACCTCTGCAGCAGACAGCTTTTTGAAAACATAGTGACAAAAGAAGAAATTGCTCAAAACGAGCAATTTCTCCTTTGCCACAATGTTTTCCACTTTTAGTCATACGTTATCCATTCAATTTTAGAGATTTTCCATCTTTTGACAAAATATGTTCAAAGTCGTCTGCTGCAGATTTGTCATATGAGGGAAAGGGGTAACCCCTTCCCAACTGAAGACACATCTGCAGCAGACGACAATGGGAAACTTTGAGCTATTTAATAATCACTTTCATTTCTGGAGATATTTCACTTTTTTTTTTTTACAGTATTTGTTTTCAAAGTTGTCTGCTACAGATTTGGTCGCAGTGGTATACCAAATCAAATACAGTCAAACATGTATTACTAAAGACCACCTTTTTTTAGCAATTCCCTGTCTATAATAACCACACTTTAAACCTTTTCCCTGATATGCGCTTTCTGACGCCTCTGCAGCAGACTGCTTTTTGAAAACATAGTGACAAAAGAAGAAATTGCTCAAAACGAGCAATTTCTCCTTTTGCCTCAATGTTTTCCACTTTTAGTCCTAGGTTATTCATTCCATTATAGAGATTTTTTATTTTTTGACAAAATATGTTCAAAGTAATCTGCTGCAGATTTGTCATATGAGGGAAAGGGTTAAGCAATTAATTCCCTGTCTATTAAAACCACACTTTTTTAATTTCCCAAATACTCATTTTCTGCATGAATGACCCTGCAATTGAAGACTGACTGTGAACAAAGACCATATTGTTCTCTTCCCATGGGTGGTCTTTACACACAGGTTGGACTGTATATGTTATTTATTTTTCTCAACAATCGATTGTATAACCAAAATATAGTGTCTGGGGTATATACACCATTATTTGCCGGCGGCCAATGTTGCGACAGCATCCCCGAGTTTGACGATGTCGTCCCAAGTGACATAGACATTGGTCCCTAGTCGCAAGACGAGTCTTCCCTGTAGAGTGGACACGGCTGTCTGAATATCAAATCTATCCAGAATTAATTTTTGAAGACGAAGGTGTGGCTGAAATGGGAAAAAATTGCATAGATAGATAGTTGTGAACCCTTTTCCACATGCAACAAATCTTCAGCAGACAACTTTGAAAACATCTAGGCAAAACAATGGAAAATCACTAATAGCTTTAATCATTGAAAAGAGTTTAACCCTTTCCCTCATATAGACGCTTTCTGACGCCTCTGCAGCAGACGACTTTTTGAAAACATAGTGACAAAAGAAGAAATTGCACAAAACGTGCAATTTCTCCTTTTGCCACAATGTTTTCCACCTTTTGTCATAGGTTATCCATTCAATTATGGAGATTTTTTAACAAAATACGTTCAAAGTCGTCTGCTGCAGAATTGTCGTATGAGGGAAAGGGTTAAAACATTGTGGCATAACAAGTAATTGCTCAATACTAGTATGTGCAATTTCTCCTTTTGCCTCAATATTTTTTTTAATGTTTCCTTTGCATGTGGAAAGTGTTTCATTCAAAAGTTAAATTCAAAAGAAAACAAAATGCAGTCTTAAAGTTTTTAAAATCATCTGCTGCAGATTTGTAGCAAGATGGAAAAGATTACTTATTGCTCTTAAAAATGTCCTGCAGTTTTGTATACTTGTTAGAAACAGCCACCCATTATAAAGCTTAAGTTAATTTGTGAGATTAACCCTTTGCCATATACAATAAAACTGCAGCAGAGGAATTTGAAAATATCTTGTTTACCCTTTCCCTCATACAGCAATTCTGCAGCAGACGTCTTTGAACATATTTTGTCAAAAAATAGAAAATCTCTATAATTAAATGGATAACCTATGACTAAAAGTGGACAAAGTAACTCTTTACATTAACAATTTCCCTCATATAGACGCTTTCTTACGCCTCTGCAGCAGACGGCTTTTTGAAGAAATAGTGACAATTTCTTCTTTTGCCACAATGATTTCCATTTTAGTCCATTCAATTATAGAGATTTTCTATTTTTTGACAGAATATGTTTTATGAGGGAAAGGGTTAATTGCACTTTCATTTATAGAGAGTTTCAATAGTATTGCCAAGATGTCTTCAAAGTCGTCTGTTGCAGATTTGTAGTATGTGGCGAGGGGTTGACCAACAAAGTCGTCTGTTGCTGATTTGTAGTATGTGGCGAGGGGTTGACCAACAAAGTCGTCTGTTGCTGATTTGTAGTATGTGGCGAGGGGTTGACCAACAAAGTCGTCTGTTGCTGATTTGTAGTATGTGGCGAGGGGTTGACCAACAAAGTAGTCTGTTGCTGATTTGTAGTATGTGGCGAGGGGTTGACCAACAAAGTCGTCTGTTGCTGATTTGTAGTATGTGGCGAGGGGTTGACCCACAAAGTCATCTGTTGCTGATTTGTAGTATGTGGCGAGGGGTTGACCAACAAAGTAGTCTGTTGCTGATTTGTAGTATGTGGCGAGGGGTTGACCAACAAAGTAGTCTGTTGCAGATTTGTAGTATGTGGCAAGGGGTTGACCAACAAAGTCGTCTATTGCTGATTTGTAGTATGTGGCGAGGGGTTGACCAACAAAGTAGTCTGTTGCTGATTTGTAGTATGTGGCGAGGGGTTGACCAACAAAGTAGTCTGTTGCAGATTTGTAGTATGTGGCGAGGGGTTGACCAACAAAGTCGTCTGTTGCAGATTTGTAGTATGTGGCGAGGGGTTGACCAACAAAGTCGTCTGTTGCTGATTTGTAGTATGTGGCGAGGGGTTGACCAACAAAGTCGTCTGTTGCTGATTTGTAGTATGTGGCGAGGGGTTGACCAACAAAGTAGTCTGTTGCAGATTTGTAGTATGTGGCGAGGGGTTGACCAACAAAGTAGTCTGTTGCAGATTTGTAGTATGTGGCGAGGGGTTGACCAACAAAGTCGTCTGTTTCAGATTTATAGTATGTGGCGAGGGGTTGACCAATAAAGTAGTCTGTTGCAGATTTGTAGTATGTGGCGAGGGGTTGACCAACAAAGAGGTCAGTTGGGACCAGATCCAGATCCAAGCAGATTGATCTCATTTGCAATTAACCTTTCACAAATATAGATGCTTTTTGATGCCCCTGCAGCAGATGACTTTTTAGATGAGTAATTTCTCCCTTTGCCACAATGTTTTTAACTCTTTTCAATTGTTAAATTTTCATTTATTTGGGTTTACCACACTTTTAACAAAATGTGTTCATAGTTGGCTCCTGCTGATTGGTTGTATGTGGAAAAAAGTTAAACCTTTCTCACAAGCAGCAAATCTACAGCAAACAACTTTGAAAACATCTCAGCAAAAACATGGAAAATCTCTTTAAATGAATTACAGTATACATTTGTGTTACTGAAAACAAGTCAAAATTTGAGTGCAAAGTGGGAAGGGTATAACCCTTTCCCTTATATAGATGCTTTCTGACGCCTCTTCAGATGGCTTTTTGAAAACATGGCGACAAAAGAAGAAATTGCTCAATAACTCTGTTAAATTATTGTACTTTCATTTAAAGGTTACGTTTCCAAAAAAACGGGCATGTTTTCAAAGTCATCTGCTGCAGAATTGTTGTATGTGGGAAGTCACTGAAGGTTTCTGACAAACATTACAGATTTAGATCAGATAGCATTGATGCACAAAATATCTTGAAACTACATAAAACACTTAACCATTGCCCACATACAGCAAACCTGCAGCAGACGACTTTAAAAGCATATTCGCAAACACCAAACAAATCTTTTAAAATTTTCTATAAATGAAAAAAGAAAATTGTATGAGGTTGAAAAGATTGTGACAAAAGAATAAAAAAAATATTTTCAAAGGTCGCCAGATGTTAATACGTCTTCATGTTAGAAACTGTTAAAACCATTGCAGAAGGATTTTTAACATTTGGAAAAGGGGAAAGTTAACAACATAAGGGAAAAATATGACATGAGAAATTTCCTTATTTTCCACAATGATTTCAAAAAGGTTATCTGCTACATCAATTGTGTAGTGGTTAGAGTCTCTGCCTCAAGAACATGTGACAATGGTTCGATTTTAGTTCAGGTCATTCGAAAGATTGTGGAAGTGGCTTCCTTCCCTTGTGTTGCAGGGATAGCAAAATGGCCGATGTGCTGGTATCCGGATAAATTCACCATCAGTACCATTATTTTACCAAAGAAACATGCTAATGTGACAGAAATATTGTTGAAAGTGGCATTAAATCCTTTCCACTTATAAACACATCTGCAGCAGATGACTTTTGAAAACATCTTGGCAAAAGGAGAAATTGGTCATTTTAACAAATTTCTCCTTTTGCCTAAATGATTTCAATGCTATTTAATAATTATAACTTAATAGCTATTTTCCATATGTTCGCGTATTTGTTTTAAAAGTGCTGTATGTGGGAAAGGGTTGAACACCATACAAACTAACTGCTGCAGAGGCATCATAATTTGTCTGTATCACAGATATGATTAATCATGTCTTTAACCCTTTCCCACATACAACAATTCTGCAACAGAATACTTTGAAAACATATAGGCAAAAGTGTGAAATATCTCCATAAATGAGAGTTTGATTAATAGAGTTTAAAACATTGTTGCAAAAGGGTAAATTACTCATTATGAGCAATTTCTCCTTTTGCCATAATGTTTTCAAAAGTCTTCGGCTGCAGATGCGTCAGAAAGCGTCTATATGTAGAAAGGGTTAAAAGGGGAAAAGATGCAAGAATTTAAGTTAAATTACTTTTTCACTGCTGAATTTAAATGTTCCTTCATCTTTGACAGGCAAGAATCCAGGAACTGTGGGTAAATAAATCATCTGCAGGTTGGTCGGTACCATGTTTTCTGGGATTTCCAAACGACTGGTTCCCCAGAGTTTCTCTAGGTGAGCTATACTTCTTGCCCTCAAAGCTGTTGTATAGGCATGGATTTTTTCCTGGAGTTTGAGAAAAACTTACATCAACATACTGAAACATTAGATTTAAAGAGTATATTACCCCTTTCCCACATATTCCGTAGATGGATGCATTATTACACATCTGTGGCAAGCAAATTTGGAAATCATTGCGACAAAAAAATATTCAACTATATTCATAAATATGCTTTTTGTGTCACCTGTGTAGCATGGTAGGCACTTAGGGATTACTTTTTTTTTTGTCCGGCGTCTGTCAGTGCGTGCGTCCGTCCATCCATCAGTCCGTCCGTCCGTCTGTCCATCCGTCTGTCTGTCCGTCTGTCTGTCTGTCCGTCTGTCTGTCTGTCTGTCTGTCTGTCTGTCTGTCTGTCTGTCTGTCCGTCACACTTTTTCGTCACGTTTTCAAATAACTTTTTTTCTACTCAAAGGATTGGATTGAAACTTCTGACAAATGTTTATATCAATCTTTGTGATGGGTTCACAAAAAGGGGATAATCCAAATATTTTTATATCAGAATTATTGCCCCTTTTCTGTCAAAAATTAAAGTTTTCTGACAGAGCAGGTGACACACGTGCTCCGGGGAGCACTCCATTCTAGTGTTTTTAAAGATATCTTACTAATCCAAGATAACAAATCTGCAGCAGACCTGTTTGAAAGCATGTAGGCAAAAATGTGAAAAATCTCTATAAAAGAGAGTTTGGTTATTACATAGAGATGAAAACGTTTTGGCAAAAGTGAATATTGCTCTGTCTCCTTTTGACACAGTGTTTTAAAAGGTTGTCTGCTGCAGAGGTGTCTGAATGTGGGAAAGGGAAACAGTTAATAAAGTGGCATCAAAACAATTTTATATATGGATTATTAGGTCACTTTCAGAGTGTTTTAATCCTTTCCCACATACAACAAATCTGCAGCAGACGACTTTGAACATTTTTCGTCAAAAAATAGAAAATCTCTCGATAAATGAATGGATAACCTATGACAAAAAGTGGAAATCATTGTGGCGAAAGTAGAAATCGCTATGAGCAATATCTCCTTTTGTCACTATGTTTTTTAAAAGCCATCTGCTGCAGAGGCATCAGAAAGCTTCTATGTACTACAGGTATTATTTAACCCTTTCCCACCTGCAGACGCATTTTGGTGCAATAGCAGCAGACGATTTTTGAAAACATTGTGGCCACACACTGTTTTCAACTTTATTTAACCCTTCCCCTCATACGACTTTGAACGTATTTTGTCAAAAAATAGAAAATCTTCATAATTAAATGACAAAAAGTGGAAAACATTGTGGCAAAAGGAGAAATTGCACGTCTTGTTTTCAAAAAGCCGTCTGCTGCAGAGGCGTCAGAAAGCGTCTATATGAGGGAAAGGGTTAACAATTAAGCTTTCTTTTATGGTGATGTTTCAGGTTTTAGTCACTATGTTTTCAAAGTCGTCTGCTGCAGATTTGTTGTATGTGGTAAAGGGTTATTTGTATCCTGACACCCAAGCATTAGTTGTTACGGTGCTATCCCTGCAATCCGGAACGCCAACGAGGGAAGGCATTACTTCTATATTTAGCTTGTCGGTTATTTCGAGGAAAAAAGGTCCGGCTATTTCGATACCCTTGGCATCGTCTGCGTAGTCATCACAAAACCTTTACCTTACCTCATAAATCAATAACAGTTACACATATTCAAATGAAACTTTTTGGACTCAAAAAACGTTAAATATTTTCAAATGAAACTTGGTATACATGTTCCTTGAAACAATGCGTATGTTTATACCAAGTTACATAACTCTGGCTTTAATAATTATTCAGTAATGCTCCTTTTTCTACTTAGAAATTCATACAAAAAGTTTGACCCTGCCCATAACATAATGTTGAATATGTTCAAATGAAACTTGGTACACAGTAATGTTCCTAGGAACAAAATCTGCAGCAGAAGACTTTCAAAGTGTATTGGCAAAAATATGAAAAATGTCCATAATTTACATTTTATTTATCAAATAGAGTTGAAAACATTGTTGCAAAACGAGAAATTCCTCATTATGAGAAATTTCTCCTTTTGGCACATTGTTCTCAAAAGTCGTCTGCTGCAGAGACGGCTGAAAGCGTCCATTTGTCGGGAAGGGCTAAACTGTCATTCTAAAGAGGTTCTCGCTCTACAGAATGTGCCATTACGAGAAGTTAAAATGTATAATTATGTATTCTACAGAACGCTTACCATTCCACCGATTCTGTTGAAATAATTGATGCCATCTACAACACACAGATACGGGGAATCATCTTTGGTGCCTGTAATAAATGAGGAATATTATGTTGCAGTTGTGATACAGGTTTTAGTATTGGACTACGAGGGGCATGAACAATTGATATCTCGCGAGACCAAAGATCGAGAGAGATTTCCAATTGTCCACGCCCCGAGTAGACAATACTAAAACTGTTATCACTACTGCAACATAGTTTTCCTTGTATTATATACCATGTATAGATTTTTATATTCTAAATAAGGAATAACATAATTAACCCTTTCCCTCATACGACAATTCTGCAGCAGACGACTTTGAACATATTTTGTCAAAAAATAGAAAATCTCTATAATTGAATGGATAACCTACGACTAAAAGTGGAAAACATTGTGGCAAAAGGAGAAATTGCTTGTTTTGAGCAATTTCTTCTTTTGTCACCATGTTTTCAAAAAGCTGTCTGCTGCAGAGGCATCAGAAAGCGTTTATATGTGGTAAAGGGTTAACACATAAAATATAATTATATGATTGGCACCACACCCAACTACCACATTTTGAATGACGTTAAAGCATATTTCAATTACGACCCATCATATTTCAGTGTCACATACTCTTACCATATTTGGTATCAAATTCTTTCCTTTTTAAAAATGGACTTGTTTGAGCTGATTGCTATAGTTTGTGAATTCCAAAGACACTTGTTAAAAGCTGTATTGGAATCCATCCCAAATGTTATATGCAAGTAAGTTCTCTATTTGCTACAATGGTTTCAACTGTTTTCGATAATTATACTCTCAAAGACCTGCATGTTTTCAAAGTTGTCTGCTGCAGATTTGTTGATTGTAGGAAAGGATTAATGTTACTTTAAACAAATACACTGGATGTGTAGCCCAACTGTATTTGATGTCAAATGGATATGAACCCAAATTGCCAAATGCAGCTGAACTGTTGTATAACCCCTTCCCATGTACAAAAAAAAACCTGCTGCAAATGACATATATGACAAAATATCTAGACAAAAATGTGGAAACATTTTATATATGAAAGTACAGTCAAACCTGTGCTTAATAACAATACCTTACTGTGCAAATAATGAGCAGCTGTGAACAAAAAACATATGGATGGCTTCCCAATGCTGGTCTTTATGATTACTAAGGTTCCACTCCACATGCAGCAAAACATTTTACAATGAGTCTAAGACTGTTTTAAGTAACTTCTGTATTTAGATCCCTAGTATGAATGCAAAGGCATTTATTTGTTAATGAGTCTAAGACTGTTTTAAGTAACTTCTGTATTTAGATCCCTAGTATGAATGCAAAGGCATTTATTTGTCAATGAGTCTAAGACTGTTTTAAGTAACTTCTGTATTTAGATCCCTAGTATGAATGCAAAGGCATTTATTTGTCAATGAGTCTAAGACTGTTTTAAGTAACTTCTGTATTTAGATCCCTAGTATAAATGCAAAGGCATTTATTTGTCAATGAGTCTAAGACTGTTTTAAGTAACTTCTGTATTTAGATCCCTAGTATGAATGCAAAGGCATTTATTTGTCAATGAGTCTAAGACTGTTTTAAGTAACTTCTGTATTTAGATCCCTAGTATGAATGCAAAGGCATTTATTTGTCAATGAGTCTAAGACTGTTTTAAGTAACTTCTGTATTTAGATCCCTAGTATGAATGCAAAGGCATTTATTTGTCAATGAGTCTAAGACTGTTTTAAGTAACTTCTGTATTTAGATCCCTAGTATGAATGCAAAGGCATTTATTTGTCAATGAGTCTAAGACTGTTTTAAGTAACTTCTGTATTTAGATCCCTAGTATGAATGCAAAGGCATTTATTTGTCAATGAGTCTAAGACTGTTTTAAGTAACTTCTGTATTTAGATCCCTAGTATGAATGCAAAGGCATTTATTTGTCAATGAGTCTAAGACTGTTTTAAGTAACTTCTGTATTTAGATCCCTAGTATGAATGCAAAGGCATTTATTTGTCAATGAGTCTAAGACTGTTTTAAGTAACTTCTGTATTTAGATCCCTAGTATGAATGCAAAGGCATGTATTTGTCAATGAGTGTAAGACTGTTTTAAGACACTTCTGTATTTGATATAAATTAAAGTAATGTTGAAAACGAAATAAAAATCCAAATACCACCTTTTGAATTACCGCAATTGAAAACATTGTGACAAAAGAAGAAATAGCTCAATTTTAGAAATTTCTCCTTTTGCCAAAATGTTTTTAAAAATCCGTCTGCTGCATGTACTTCAACATGCATATGGAAATGGGAAATGGTTAAAAACAAAGATGTAATACCTTCAGCTCTGAACTCCTGAACCAGTCCAAGTCCTTCTCTGTTAGATATGATAAGTGGTTTAAACCAGTCTTGTTTTCTTTTCGGGTTCATCCAGATGAAGGCGCAGCCCCTGGGTGTGTACACCCATTTGTGTAGGTTTCCTAATATGGAATAATACTAATTGTTATACAGCCCAACCTGTGTTTAAAGACCACCCATGGGAAGAGAACAATATGGTCTTTGTTCACAGGTTTTCTTTAAACCTTTCCCTCATATAGACGCTTTCTGACGCCTCTGCAGCAGACAGCTTTTTGAAAACATAGTGACAAAAGAAGAAATTGCACAAAACGTGCAATTTCTCCTTTTGCCACAATGTTTTCCACTTTTAGGTTATGACAGGACCATTTAATTACAGAGATTTTCTATTTTTTGACAAAATATGTTCAAAGTCGTCTGCTGCAGGATTGTCGTATTAGGGAAAGGGTTAAACGTTTTTGTAATTGGGAAAATAAAATAGACAGGGAATTGCTATTCCAAGGTGGTCTTTAGCACAGGTTCAACTGTATTATATTCATATCATATATATATATATATATATATACATGTATATATATGAATTGATAACAATAAGCAAAGTACAAATAAAAGTGTCCATATTTAACCCTTTTCCACATACAGCTAATCTGCAGCCGATGACTGTAATGTCGACTCAAATATATTGAAAATCTCTATAATTGTAGGTATAGATACTGAAAAAAGTTGAAAACATTGTGACAAAAGGAGAAATGGCTTGATTTTTCCACAATGTTTTCAAACAGACCTCTGCTGCAGATGAGTCAGAATGTGACTATAGGTGGGAAAAGGGTTAAATTTGTAATACAGATCATCAGATTGCGATATCGCTATGTCAAACATTAATCTATTGTGTTTTAATGCCCCTTTAACAATTGTTCAGTCATATCACTGGCCAGTTCATCTACCCATGCTTTTCTTGACTTTCTCACACAATTACTCCACACAGGGGTATTCCAATGCAACTGGCTGCTTTTTCACATACTCAGACTGTTAGCCAGTGGAAAATGAATAACAGAATAATCATGAATTGACAGCCCTCGTATCTACCGACTGAGCAACTAGAGCTCATACATACCATGTGCAAAGTAAATTGTTTTGGGTTTTACCACTACTATCAACAGCTAAGGCCATAATGCGGGGGATCATGCAGTAAAGATGATTTTGATCCAACACCTTATATTTACATAAAGATAAAAATATATAGTTATAGTTTATGTGCAGTCCATCTTTGTTTCGAAGTGACAACTTGATCTCTTCGAAACAAGGATGGACTGCACATAAATTTCAGTTGTATTTGTTTAATCTTGATAAAGACCAAGTGGTCGAAAATTTGATTATTAAAGAGTTTTAATCATATAAAGTGTTTTACTGACTTTCTTCCCTTTGGAAGACATAATATACAAAGTGTATTATAGTTATATGTAAACCAATGAAACCAGTACCCACCCAACTATTGGAGCTCAAGAGTTGCATTGAGTCCTGGGTCGGTCAGACCAATTTAGCCGGCTCTTATTATGTAAAACTATGTTGTAAGTAAAACATATGTTTTTGCTTAAGCCTTTCCCACATACAACAAATCTGCAGCAGACGACTTTGAAAACATAGTGACAAAAACCTAAAAAATCTCCACAAAACATAGCTTAATTTTTAAAAAAAGTTGAAAATATTGTGGCCAAAGGCGAAATTGCTCATCATGAGCAATTTCACCTTTGGCCGCAATGTTTTCAAAAGTCATCTGCTGCAGTTGCATCAAAACGTGTCTGCTGCAGATGCATCAAAACGCGTCTGCAGGTGCGAAAGGGTGAAGCCTTTCCAAGATATCAGTCTACTGCAGATGATTTTACCCTGTCCCACATGCAGAAGCTCACACCTGTACAGCTGATAGCTTTTGAAAACATTGAGACACAAGAAGAAATTGAGCAATACAATATTTCCCACTATATTCAATGTTAAAAGTTTCATTTATATACAGGGGCGTAGCTAGGGTATACAGAGAGTGTATGCAATTTTTTTAGGGGGGTCCGGGGGCATGCTCCCGTGGGAATTGTTTTCTCCTCTATATCGTCTGTGGAGACTTCTGGGAGCATTTCAGTAGGAAAATATGACTGATCTTGATGGTGAAATAAACGTATTTTCTAGGAAATTTTGAGATAGTAAAATGTTTTGCCTTTGTCATTTTTCGTCAAATCTATCAAGTCAGATCAGTTGTTTTATACTTACGCCTACCACATGTCACATGTCAAGGTTTATTGCAGATTTGAACTTTTTTGAATTTGAGTACTGGAGACAATGTGTACGCAGCTGCGTATTTTGTGTACAGTCAGCTACGCGCTGTATATAGGTTTACCATATTTTTAAGAGAATGTTTGAAACTTTCAAAAGTCATCTGCTGCAGAATTCTTATATGTGGGAAAGGGTCAACAGTCATATGAGTAATTAGAAAGGATTACTGCAGACCTGTGTAAAAATCCCCATCAATATCCTGTAGGTCTAATTTCAGTTGACCAGGAGTGTGCGCACCATCTATAAACACCAGGACACCATGCTTGTGGCAAACCTCGACTAGTTTCTTAACAGGCATCAGTACTGCCACTGGACTGGCTATATGTTCTGTAATGAAAAACTAAATCATTTATATCTAGTTAAATTAAATTTTCAAGAAAATGTGGCCCATCTACAAACACCAAGACACTATGCTTGTGGCAAACATCCACTAGTTTATTAACAGAAATCAACTATGCCACTGGCCTAACTTTAAGTTCTCTAATTTACAATAGAATAATCTATATTTAGTTTATGATATTTTCAAGTGTATGTGCACCATCTACAAACACCAGGACACACTGGGCTAGCTATATGTTCTGTAATGAAAAACTAAACCATTTATATCTAGTTAAATTATATTTTCAAGAGAATGTGATCCATCTACAAACACCAGGACACCATGCTAGTGGCATTTTAACATCCACTAGTTTCTTAACAGGCATCAATACTGCCACAGGCCTAGCTATATGTTCTGTAATGAAAAACTAAATAACTTATATCTAGTAAAGTTATATTTTCAAGAGATTGTGCCCCATCTACAAACACCAGAACGTGCTTGTGGCACAACTTGTTTAGTTTCTTCACTGGCATCAATACTGCAATTGGACTGGCAATATTTTCTGAAATGGTCAATAGAATTATTCATATTTAGTTAAATTATATTTTCAAGAAAATGTGCACCATCTTCAAATATCAAAACAACATGCTTGTGGCAAACATTCACTAGTTTCTTAACTGGGGTCAAAACTGCCACTGGACTGGCTATAATTGTTTTGAAATGGACAAAAGAATAATTCATATTTAGTTTATGATATTTTCAAGAGAATGTGCCCCATCTACAAACACCAAGACACCATGCTTGTGGCAGACCTCGACAAGTTTATTAACAGAAATCAACTCTGCCACTGGCCTAGCTTTATGTTCTCTAATTAACAATAGAATAATCTATATATAGTTTATGATATTTTCAAGTGTATGTTCACCATCTACAAACATGTTTGTGGCAATCATCCACTAGTTTCTTAACAGGCATCAATACTGCAACTGGGCTAGCTTTATGTTCTGTAATGAAAAACTAAATCATTTTTATTTTTAGTTAAATGATATTTCGTGTGGCAAACTGCCACTTGTTTCTTAACAGGAATCAATACTGCCACTGGACTATCTTTAAGTTATGTAATGGACAAAAGAATAATTAATATTTAGTGATATTATATTTCCAAGAGATTGTGCGCCATCTACAAACACCAAGACACCAAGTTTGTGACAATCCTCCACTAGTTACTTAACACACATCGCAATACTGCAATGTTTTGTTATGAAAATATAATTTATATCGACTTTAAAGATATTTTTAAGATTATTTCAAACACTAGGATACCTCGCTTGATATGTTCTATAATGGACAATGGAATAAGTAGGGTACAGCTCCATGACATTTAAAAGAATATTTCAAGAATAAGAATCCATCCTCTGCAAACACAATTGCATGACACAGTATGACACAGTATTGCATGACAATTGCTAACTTCAAGTACCATGAAGATTTCTAACTTCAATGACCATGAAGATTTCTAACTTCAATGACCATGAAGATTTCTAACTTCAATGACCATGAAGATTGCTAACTTCAATGACCATGAAGATTCCTAACTTCAATGACCATGAAGATTCCTAACTTCAATGACCATGAAGATTGCTAACTTCAAGTACCATGAAGATTTCTAACTTCAATGACCATGAAGATTTCTAACTTCAATGACCATGAAGATTTCTAACTTCAATGACCATGAAGATTTCTAACTTCAATGACCATGAATATTGCAAACTTCAATGACCATGAATATTGCAAACTTCAATGACCATGAAGCTAACATCAATGACCATGAAGATTCCTAATTGCAATGACCATGATGATTCCTAACTTCAATGACCATGAAGATTGCTAACTTCAATGACCATGAATATTGCTAACTTCAATGACCATGAAGATTTCTAACTTCAATGACCAAGAAGATTTCTAACTTCAATGACCATGAAGATTTCTAACTTCAATGACCATGAAGATTTCTAACTTCAATGACCATGAATATTGCAAACTTCAATGACCATGAATATTGCAAACTGCAATGACCATGAAGATTCCTAACATCAATGACCATGAAGATTCCTAATTGCAATGACCATGATGATTCCTAACTTCAATGACCATGAAGATTGCTAACTTCAATGACCATGAAGATTGCTAACTTCAATGACCATGAAGATTGCTAACTTCAATGACCATGAAGATTTCTAACTTCAATGACCATGAAAATTCCTAACTTCAATGTCATTAAAGATAGCAAAATTCAAATACCATGAAGATTCCTAACTTCACTGACCATAAAGGTTCCTAATTTCAATGACCATGAAGATTGCTCACATCAATGATCATGAAGATTCCTAACTTCAATGACCATGAAGATTGCTAACTTCAATGACAATCTGTATCTTCTAAAATAATTATTGATAAAACAGTCAGTCACTTGGTCAGTTGTTTATATTACTCGTTGGTTGAGTGCTTGATTGATGAAATTAATTCTTACCTAGTACAGCCAATTTAATGTCCGGATGTTCTGTTAGATATTCATCATACTGCTGCACGATGTCATCTTCACTCTTTATCGGGAATTTTATTTCAATTTGGTATGTTTTCCCACCTAAAAAGCAACAAAACTGACTGGTCTGACTACAGCTGAATTGAAAGGCACAAACTACTTTTACTGGTTGGTAAACTCGAAATGCTTTAATTCTATAATGTTTGTCATCCCAATCCAGAATCCTACTTACATCAAATATACCGCTGACGACTTTGAAAATATTTAGTCAAACATATGTAAACAGACCTTTAGATACGGAGCGTTTTTCATGTTCTAAAAGACTTATTTGACTTCCAAAACCTATGTCAGTGAGACGATTCTTTCGAGTACCGAGTAAGAGAGATACTCTATAAATGAAGAAGAAAAAAAACACAATTTAATAAAGATCCCTTATAACCTAAGGTGGATCAAATAAACAGTCAGGGCAGCCATAGAAGGTTAGGAATCTTGTCTCCAATGGGGGAATATATCGAGGGCTTGGCGTGAAAGGTTTGTAACTAAAATTGGTATTTTCACCAAGGTTAATCACCTCACCATAAAGTTTGTATAAGCGTTAAATCATTTTTCTCGGTAAACAATGGAAATTTAGGTGCCATTGCTCGTTCTGAGCAATGGCACCTAAATTCGCATTGTTTACAAAGGGGTCAAAATTGCCCCTAAACAAGGGTTTTCAAAATAGGGTTTTAGATACAACCGTTTCACGCCAAGCCCTCTATATGTTACCATCAATTCTTGAAGAAGAATCCTTGATAAATCCTGCTTAAATGGTTAGAGTGGAGACCAAGAGAGCATCTTATTGTTTTTAGAACGGATGACCTTGACGCTTATGACCCTAAACTTTCTTTCAATCTTATTCACCTTCCTATGGAATTCAGTTGAAATCAGTCAAGTCATAAAAAGGACATTAAGTGACAAAGCCATCACCATTCTAAAAAAATACAAAAAAAGCTGCAACTTTGCAAACATTAAGTCAAAACTATTGAAAGTTTGAGAAACTCTCTAGAAATGAATAAACAAGTATTGAATAAACTTGAAAGTTGGCACAAAAAATGTATCTGTTTCCAATGCATTAAATTGTGTATGCAGGTCTGAAAAGGTTGACAACAAATATTCATTAAAAAAGAAATTGAACATACACAGACTTCAATCACCCTTCTGCAAATAACTAGATTTCAATTATGTTGAAAAACCAGGTAAAAAACTAACCAGCAATTCTTGATGTGGGCAATCTTGATGAATGCTGCATAGCTGGATAGGTCAATGTGGAGACCAAGAATGCATCACCTTCTTTGATTGGATAGTTTCTTAGTACAGTATTCACTCCTGAAATCATAATTTTAATATGAAACAAAGAGTTCTACTGATTTATTCACTTACAGAGTGTTGTTTGAGAGACGTAAACAGGTCTTTTCTGAATATCTCCCCTATATAATACTACTCCAAATATGATATGGTCCACATGGTTGTAGATCTTGAGCGACCCTCCATTCATTCTCTATGACACGCCAATACGACATGCAACCTGTCTTTGCGAGAGCCGTGTCTCAAAAAGTATTTAACCAATATCTACATTATCGAGATATACTACCCCGAATATGATAAGAGTCATTCTGATGTAGACCTTGTGCATTACCCCTTCTCCTGTGTCTGCACATGACATTTATAGAAAACCTGACATATCCTTCAAACAATTTTCTGCAACAAACCAAGATGTGGGCAACCAAATGCAACTTTTCATTTCTACATTATTGAGATGCATTTAACAAGCATTATAAAACCGCTATCCTTTATTGTTGTATTTCCGTATCCACACACAAACACCTTGTCTTGTAATAAACTTCACTTTATTCTTGCATTCGTTATGCTTCAGTGGTTCATTATTTTCATCAATTTGTGTGATCATTAGGTCAAAAAAACATTGAAATTTAATAAATATAAATTTATAGCAATTTCATCTCAATAAGTAACAATATCATAAAGAATATATAGTGACATGTATAAAGCAATCTATGAATGGAATATAGTGACATGTATAAATTTAAGCCATCTATGAATGGAATTTAGTAACAAACTTTCTATTTTAACCCATTCCCTCATATAGACGCTTTCTGATGCTTCTGCAGCAGACGGCTTTTTGAAAACATAGTGACAAAGGAAGAAATTGCACAGAACGTGCAACTTCTCCTTTTGACACAATGTTTTCCACTTTTTGTCATAGGTTATCCATTGAATTATGGAGATTTTCTATATTTTGACAAAATACGTTCAAAGTCGTCTGCTGCAGAATTGCCGTATGAGGGAAAGGGTTAACACTTTCTCACAAGCATCTACACATTGTGACACATCTGCATCAGACAAACATGGTGGCAAAAGGAGAAATGTTTGATGAGTTATTCCCCTTGTATGCCCCCCATTGTTTTCATCTCTCTCCCTCCGTTAATCCTAAAATATCCATGTTTTTGCCTAGATGTTTTAAAAACGATTTGCTGTACATTTAATATATGCATGAATTTATAAGCTTAGTATAATATTTACCTTTAGTTGCGTTTTGTACAAGAAATGTATCTTCCGGACTTGTCCCAATGAATTCACACACTTTGTTAACAGAGGCGTCTAGATATTTGTACACATTATACCGGAAATATGTGTCGGGGTGTTCTTCAGCCTCCTGTAAATACCTGAAACAATATTCAGTTAACTCTTTTCCTTTAAAAAAAAAAAAAAAAAAAAACATTAATCAGTTAACACTTTTCTCCAAAAAGTATTGAAGTAAATTTGCGCCATTTTGTTTAAACAAGTCAAAATAAAACTGGTCTTGAAAGTCTCACGGTAAAGTACTATTTCACGTAATTTTGCCTAAGAAAATGCAATGGTGAATGATAGTATCTGCATGCATTTTGTATCAATTTCCCTAGTAGGCATTGCTAAAAGACCTTCCAGAATCACTGTGCGTGAACTGCGTAAAATATGGTCTGAAACAAACTAGTAGCATTGCTCAAAGTCCTTCCATAATCACTGTTAGAGTGTAAAAACAGTATTCATATATCGTAGAGCCTTCCAACTTGGTCATCTACCCTAGTAAGTTCCTGACGTCATTATTTTCGTACTTTTCTCCCATGACTTTGTATTAGCACAATGGAGAAGTGTGTAAATATTTTATGATATCTAAAGATTTATTTAGTACTCTACAATGTAGTTTATTTTAATGCTTATGAATACGCATTTAGGAGACCCATAGATATCAAATATAGCCGTCTGCGTTGGTCTGACACAATACAGTCACAGGTGCCAGTCTCGTTTAAATTCTAAAAATAGCATTTGACTATACATTGTCAATATATAGTCAAATGCTATTTTAAGATTTTAAAAGAGACTGGCACCTGTGAATACACCGTGCCTATTCGTTCCCTAAACATGTACGGTTATTCATTTAGAGATCACAAGTGTATGCTGTGGCCATGCTATCAATAACATATATGTTACGACATTTTATGTTGATCTTCAAAATGCTGAATACTGTTTGATTATTCAGCATTTTGAAGATCAACATAAAATGTCGTTCATCCGCTGTTCTGGGACAGAACTGGTGTTTAGAATGAACCCCCATGAATGAACGCTTTGCCACACGTATAACAAATAAGTAGCTAACGACTTTGAAATCATTTAGACTAAACTATGGAAAATATATATAAAGGAAATGTTAATAACTGAAAAGAGTTGAAAACATGATGGTAACATGAGAAATTGCTCGTTATAAGAATGTTATCACAATGCTTTCAAAAGTCGGTCTGCTGTAGAGGTGCCACAATGCTTTCAAAAGTCGTCTGCGTAGAGGTGCCACAATGCTTTCAAAAGTCGGTCTGCTGTAGAGGTGCCACAATGCTTTCAAAAGTCGGTCTGCTGTAGAGGTGACACAATGCTTTCAAAAGTCGGTCTGCTGTAGAGGTGCCACAATGCTTTCAAAAGTCGTCTGCGTAGAGGTGCAACAAAGCGTCTTTGTATGCGCAGGGGTTGAGAAGAATCACGTCTAACCTGGATTGTTGCTCATGAACTTGTCTCGGGACACAGATGGTAAAGATGCAAACTTATCTTTTAATGAACCTTCATAAAACGTTGTTTTGAAAAGAAGAGGTCGCGGGTTCGGTCCCCGGCCGGATAATACCAAATACCGCCCAGGGTTGCGGGAGTTAGTATTAACACTGACTGGTAAGTGTCATGATGAATAGACCAGTAGTAGCCTACTGGTAACTCACACAGGAAACGCCGTGATATAACTGTTGAAAGCGTTTTGTTATGATGGTATATTTAATCCTGGATTTAATGATACACAAAATATAAGTTGATATGATGATGTTTATTTCATAGAAGCATGTACATTTGGATACACAATGCATTCTGGTTATAGGCATGAATATATTTAGACTAGCAATAGAACAATATAACATCTCCCTTCTTTTAAAAGAACATGTTATAAAATTAACGAAACATATAACATTACATAATAAATACGATTCCAAAATAAAACATTTTTCAATAAAATCACATGTATTCTGTGGCAAGTCTTTAATGAATGAACAGTTCTTATCTACGCTGGAATTTCGATGTACTACAGTATAGTAAAGTTTACTTTTTCCAGTTATCACTAGAGTATAATGAATTTGGTTTCACAGTGCGACCTTATCGGGTTACATATGGCTGGGAGGTAGATTGGTTAACGATTTGTTTATTGTTTTCAGGTTGCTGAACCTGCTCTGGGGAAATTGGTGATTTTGATGTGTAATTGTCTAAAGCGGGTCGATCAGGTGTTTCTTGCTGTAGAACAATATTCGGCATATTTTCTGTGATGTCGAATTTTTCATTTGTGGGCAGTAAAAAGCGTCTGTTTCTACGATATATTGCACCATTCTGTGTTTGTACAGAATATGATCTGTTCTCGTGTTTGTCAATTATAACAGCTGGTAACCATTTACCTTTCATTTGAACTCTAACTGATTGACCTGTTTTGAGGGATTTCAAGGGTTTAGCTGTTTTATCATAGTTTTGTTTTTGAATCAAGCGAGAGTTAAATAACTTGGTTTGGATTTCTTTTGAATCAACAACTTTCGGGTTAAGGTGTTTATGTGTTGTAGGCAATATTGATCTTAAACGCCTACTCATGAGTAATTGAGACGGGGAATACCCACATTCCAAAGGGGTATTTCTATACTCAAGTATAGCCAAGTAAGGATCTCTATTATCACTTATGGCTTTGCGAAGGATATGTTTGACCGTTTTTACTGTGACCTCCGAAAGACCATTTGATTGCGCGTAGAGAGGACTTGAAGTGGTATGATCGAATCCCCACTCCTTTGCAAACTTTGCAAACTGATCCGATGAATATTGTGGACCATTATCACTGATAATTTTGTGTGCAATTCCATGTCTCGCAAAATGTGATTTAAGTTTGCGGATTATTGTCACGCTTTTCGTGTCTGGTAGTTTGTCTAATTCGAAGAATCGACTATAATAGTCAACTGTGACTAAGTAGTCTACGTTGTCAAGCGTATAAATGTCTGTACCAATAACTTGCCAAGCATGGTCAGGTACTGGGTGTGGTTTTAAAGGTTCTTTCGCGTTTGAACTTCTATGTGTGAGGCATGTTTCACACTCTAAGACATATTCAGTGATACTTTTTGTCATACCTGGCCAAAACATCACGTCACGTGCACGTTTCGTGCATTTATCAACACCCATGTGACCTATATGCACGGCTTCAATCATTGATTTACGCAAACTATGTGGAATAACTATTTTCTCACCTTTAAAGATGATGTCGTCAATTACAGACAGTTCGTCTCTGTGGTTCCAGTATTCAATAACACTGGCTATACAGTCTTTCCGTAAGTCTGGCCATCCGTCACGTATGACTCGTTTAAGAGTACAGAACTGTGAATCTGTGTCTGTCGCATCTTTGACACTTTGCAGTCGTTGGTCGGACATGTTTAAACTAGATATAGTATGTATATGGACATCAAGTCCGTCAGACAAGTCTGGGTATGTATCTGTAAGGTAGTGTCTTGAAAGAGTATCCGCAACTGGAATACTTTTCCTACTTAAATGTTTGACCTCAATGTCATACTTCTGTAGCTGTAATAACATGCGTTGCAGTCGTAACGGGGCAGCAGATAAAGGCTTTTTCATTATGGCCTCTATAGGTTTATGGTCAGATTGGACATACACGTGTCTACCATACGTATAAGAATGAAACCTTTTGCATCCAAATACTATGGCCAATGTCTCCTTTTCTATCATTGCATAGTTTTGCTCCGTCTTTGTCAATGATTTTGATTTTGTCAGCGTAAAACACCAAACAATCACGAACAAGAATAGCTCTAGGCTGACTCAAACGGAATGTTGGACTAAGAAGAGTAACGGCTTACCGAACTTGTCGCTCATGAACTCGTCTCGGAACACAACCGTATGATCCATGGTTAAGGTAAACGCAGCCTTCTCTCAGCATGAACTCTTTGCGTATTTTAGATCCAAAGGCTGGGACTTCATCCTGATAAACACAGCAGACGACTTTTTAAAATATAGCAGTTAAAGGAGAAATTGTTCATATTTTTTTACCTCATGTTGTTGCCTAATGTTTTCAGCTCTATTCGATAAAATATGCCTTCATTTGTTTAAAGAGATTTTGATTAATATTTTACCAATGTGTTTCTGAAACCGTCTGTTGCAGGTTATTCGTTTGAGGGAAATTGTTTATTGTAAACTGTAAGAATGAAAGGAGTAAAGTGCATTTATACGAGCACGCAAACGTTGCTGCAGAATGCAGGTGCGACGGAGCTAAAACTTCTAAGGGCGTCGTTATTCGATTCGCCATATTGATCCAATAACAACTTAAGGTTAAGGTTAAATAAGACATTTTCATATTGAACTTATACTTTAGATTGGTTCTTGTTTTCAGCGGAATCTGCCATCTTTATTGACCTGGAAATAAACATAAACAAATGGAGAAGGCTCAATGTGAAAGGTTCGGAATATTCAAGGTGTCAACTACGGCATAGGTCATCCAAATACATTTTTTGTCATGAACTATGTTTGAACTCAGTATTGTAGTTGTTAGAGCGTCCGTCCGTGAAGCACCGCCTCGGTGGTGTTTAAGTAGAGCGTCCGTCCGTGAAGCACCGCCTCGGTGATGTTTAAGTAGAGCGTCCGTCCGTGAAGCACCGCCTCGGTGGTGTTTAAGTAGAGCGTCCGTCCGTGAAGCACCGCCTCGGTGGTGTTTAAGTAGAGCGTCCGCCTTGGGTGCCGACGGTCGCGGGTGCGATCCGCGGCCGGGTCATATCGAATAAATATGGTAGTATTGGCTTCTCTCCTTGGCGCTAAGGGTTGTAATATTAGCATTACAACTGACTGCCTGTTTTCAGGATAAATTGACCAGTAGTACTGGTAACTTACCCAGGCAACGGTACCAAATATAGCAATGATAGGTCACTGAAATATTATGTGACGTCATTGAAATATGAACTCACGTTTTTTATTATGTGCGTGAATTGTGTTATTTCGTTATTTAAATAGTCGGGTATTAGCTTTCCCTCAGGACTTTAGGATTAATATTACAAATAACGCGCTGATGTCCAGGGTAATTTGACCAGTAGTACTGGTAACTTACCCTGGAAGCAATCGTTGGAAGCGGCGTTACACACCATACAAACAAAACAACTCTCAATTAGATTTTGTTTTATTGGGGTTTTACGCCGCTTTCAACATTATTTCAGTTATATCACGGCGACAGTTCACTTAGTCATGATCCGTGGGTAAACAAACCAGTACTAGGCTTGAAAATGTGCCTTGCCCAAGGGCACGCCACCATGACCGTAGTGCCGCGACTGGGGATCGAACCCGGAACACCCGGTTTCGAATTCCCGCCGCTAACCACTCGACCACGGCGGATTCCTCTCAATTAGATACATGCAATGTAATAAATTGGGTCAAACTATATTATAAATATCAAAACATTAACTTACCTTGTATGTGTGTCCTGGTACGAGGATAGCATACTGATAACTTACCAGGAAACATCGTGATATAACTGAACAATCGTTGGAAGCGGCGTTACACCATACAAACAAACCAACACTCAAATAGATACATGCAATGTAATAAATTGGGTCAAAAATATATTATAAAAATCATAACATTAACTTACCTTGTATGTGTGTCCTTATACGAGGATAGCAAACTGATAAAGATTTACTTCGACTTTCTGTATTTACATTCAACATACTGTCACCCCTTCCGTCTTAACCCTTTCCTATATTCAGACGTATGTTGACGCATCTGCAGAAGACGCTGATCAATAACTCTATTTGTCATAATACTTTAAGCTCCATTCAATAATTATAGTTTCATTTATTAAGACTTAACATATTTCTGCCTAGAAGTTTTCGAAGTCGTTTGCTGTAGATTTGTTGTAAAGGGTTTAAACCCCATTTTGACTGCGTAAAGCAAAGTATATGAATCTAAACAATAGAATTGAAAAGTGAAATGTCCTATGCCTTGAAATATTTGGCGTCATTTTCCTAACATACCTGCACAATTAAATACATTTGCCTTAATATGTATACATGTCTGCATTCTTGTTTCATACTGTTATTAACTTTAAATAGTTTACAAATACCCGAAGACTCAGTCACTGATGTTAAAGCTGTATTACATTGTCAACACTTTAATTTCGCTTTTCTATTGTAGTTTCCCATTACTTAGCATTTATTTAGCTTCAGAAATGTCTTTATCTTTGTAGATTTTTTATAATATTATGCTCGTATCTTTAAAATAGTTTAACCCTTTCTTATTGACAGACGCGTCAGAAGACGACGTATGAAAACATTGTGGCAAAATGGGAAATTGTTCAAAATGAACAATTTCTCCTTTGGCCACGATGTTTTTAATCTACTTAATAATTATAGAGATTGTGATAATGTTTATTAAATGGCTTCAATGTTGTCTGCTGCAGATTCTTTTGTATTTGGAAAAGGTTAACCCTTTACCACATACAATCAATCTGCAGCAGACGAATTTGAAATGATCATGTCCAAAACATAGAAAATGTCTATAACTGATAGTATGATTATTGAATAGAATTGAAATCATTGTGGCAAATGGAGAAATTGCTCCTTATGAGTAATTTCTCCTTTTGCCACAATAATTTCAAAGTCGTCTGCTCAAGAGGCGTCAGAAAACGTTTATTTGTGGGTTAAATGAATGGTCTGTTTCCAGCCTACGATACCCGACGCTAGTGACCTTGACACGTGTTATCTCTCAATTATACACGTTTAATCCTTTCCCAGATACAACACATCTGAAGCAGACGACTTTGAAAATATATTTTTTTGCACAAATATGTTCACAAAATGAAAGTACAGTGGTGCCATATAACTAAAGACCACTCATGTGAAGGCAACCTTCTGGTCTTTGTTTCACAAGTGGTCTTTGTGTGCACGTTCATTTATGCTGAAGCTTGAGTAAATTGACAATCTTTAAGTGTGGTTGATAAAGACATGGAATTGCTAACCAAACGTGGTATTTAGGACAGGTTCGACTGTATGTGTGTCAAAATGAGTCCGTATATGTGAATATAAGTAGAGTTAACCATTTCCCTCATATAGACGCTTTCTGACGCCTCTGCAGCAGACGGCTTTTTGAAAACATAGTGACAAAAGAAGAAATTGCACAAAACGTGCAATTTCTCCTTTTGCCACAATGTTTTCCACTTTTAGTCATAGGTTATCCATTCAATTATGGAGATTTTCTATGTTTTGACAAAATACGTTCAAAGTTGTCTGCTGCAGAATTGTCGTATGAGGGAACGGGTTAACGACTCGCTTGTTAAGGCATACTATCACCATTTTCGAAAACACATCTTCGGAAAACTAAGTAAAATCGAGTCTGATGATATACAAACAGAGGTGACAAACATTTCGGGGGAGGGGATGGGTGGGGGAGATTAAACTGCTCATAATGAGCAATTTCTCTTCTTTGTCGAAATATTTTCAAATGCCGGTTGTTGCACCAGGTCTTTCCCATGTCAAGACGCATATTAACATGGCAGCAGCAGATGCAAATGCAAACATTGAGGAAATGTGAAATCGCTCGTTATCAAAATAGCATTTAATTTTGAAAATTCTTTCAAGTGGTCATTTCAGCTAGTCCTTGTATATCTTTGTTAAGAAAACATAGGGTCCTACAATGAATACTTTATCACATTTTAATTTGTCCTGTCAAAAATTAATGAGCATGGGACTTGGGATGCGCAGCATAATGAAAGTCTGAAATGGCATGGTGCAGATGTTAAAGTACGTGGGAAAGGGTTTAGTATAATAACAATTAAACGTCTCGGGCAGATGCGTAAAAATACGTCTGCAGGTGGGAATTGGCTAAAGGAAGATTGGCCCGGAGAACGACCGTTGGCAGTCGCATAGGCTACTATGTATAGAAAAGTATTTGGTGTGACTCGCCCGGAGATCGAACTTGCGGCATACCGCACCAAAATAGGACGATCGACCACTACACAACCAAGGCGGTGGAAATTCTCGTATAAAAAACGTTTTCAATGATCAATTGAGAATTTGTTTGTATGGCGTTAACACTTCCCCCAACAATTGTTCAGCTATATTAAGGCGTTTCCTGAGTAAGTTACGAGTACTACTGGCCCATTGATCCTGGCACAAGCGATTCAGTCGAAATGCTTACCCCTAAATCCGAGCGCCAAGTAGGGAAAGTCATTACTACCATGTTATAGTGTTTGATCTGACCAGAGATCGAACCACCGCGACCCCAAGTGCAAATTAAGAACAGTAGCAGATACAATGCTTCACTTAACTCGTATATACTCGTATACATTTTAGGAACAAATTATAATTAGCATAACCATATGTCTCTCTGGTACATATAATGAATTGTATATATGTTGTATTATGGGCCGGTGGCCTCTATACTTGAATAAAATACTTGACTTGACTCGACTTAACATAATTTCACTTTCAACTATGTATTTCCTTCTCGCGCAACTCGGCACTGGCCAGGGACCGTGTATATATTGTCCCTGAACTGGCATAGGTCTATTATACTTATTAACTGTGGCAAGACCAAAGAAGTAGGCGAGAATTTAGTTAACTTACGTGGTATAGTCTTACCATCAAACTGATATCGTATTGCGACATGTGTTCCGACTAACCCTTTCCAACAGGCAGGCAAATGAGCCGTCCCGCGAGAAAACCAACATTGTGGACTCTGCATAAAGTATCGACCCGGATCAGCCTAAACATACCGCGCAGGCTAACCCAGACAGACATTACTCGCCTCATGTGGTTTTCCTCTTTAAGGAAACATTACTCAACACCTCTTTCCCCCCCCCCCCCCCCCCCCGAGACGGAATGTGTCGGCCGGAATTAGCCTGCGCGGATTGCGTAGGCCGATCTGTGTCGATACATTACGCAGATGCGACAATGTTGGTTTTCTCGTGAAACGACTCAAATGTTGATGAATTCATAGCAGTCGACTTTTAGAACCCATTGTGGCAAAATGAGAAACACAATGTAACTCATAAAAAAATTAAATCCCACTTTTCAGCTATGTTTTCGAATTCGTCTACTGAATATTTGTTGTAGGCCTATGTGGAAATATGGAACATAATTCGTTACTTTGATAAAAGTGACCAATCACCGCAAATAGAGGTATGTTATGCATGGCTTTATTTAATTGAAATGCCTGAATTAGGCCAAATACCTAATGGAGCTGTCACTTAGCACCGGCTAAGCCCAAACGGGCCCATACCGTTTGATTTAAATGACAAGCGGTGAAAATCTCTCCTTCCGCAATTATTTTTTTTTGTTACATTTTTTCAAACGTGTCCTCAACGTTTCCATACCGTCTTCATACCGGCTAACAGCAATCTCATTAAAACCAGATCTTAAGTAACTCGCACACTCGTACATAGAAGTTTTTTGGTCTGATTTTAATGAGATTGGGCTAACAGCTTCCTCGTACCAGTCAGTGTCACCTTGTTGGCCGTTCTCTCGCCGGGTCCTTGTCGGGTCCTCAACGTGTGGCTACCGGCCCGGAACGCCCCCGTATCGTTCGCTAAATGTTCGCTCCGCCTTACTGACGTCACACCCGGTATATAAAAGCTGGGCACTCACCCGTCCGGTCACACTTCAGTTCACGAACGGTTTGCGACGAGTGACCCATCTCTTGGTCCAGGCACATCTTCTCAGTTGGCCCCGGCTAGCCCGTCTTTGCTGCCGTCAGACGAGGAATGCCAGGTCGATATTTAGTTAGTTGCGTTCACGGTGGACAAGGGTCAACATATACATGTTCCGAAGCCTTTCACGACACTCCATGATGACGACTGGCCCGAGGGAGAGCAGGGACTAAATGTAGCTTTGACCATTGTCGTCGTTTTTATACAGTAAACTATGGAGATACGGTGTCTGGCACTGTTTCTAAACGGGCGCAAGGAAAACACATTGCAACAGGCCGGTATGGAGACGTTATGAGGACGATGGTACGTTATTAGTTCGTTAAGAGAGTGGTTGAACGTTAATAGACCGGTAAGGGGCCGTTATGTATCCGGTATGATACGGTGAGTCAACGTTGAGCGAACGGTGAGAGCCCGGTATGAGGCCGGTATGAGCCCGGTACGAGGCCGGTATGAACACGGTAACAACCCTTTGGACACAAATATGATATGTCGTCCGTGAACTATGTTTTCGAAAGGCCGTCTGCTCCAGAGGCGTCAGAAAGCGTCTATACGAGGGAAAGGGTTAACTCTATTTAATAAACTCAGTTTTTTTCACATTTTTGTCTTTATGTTTTCAAAGTTGTTGTCTGCTGCAGATTTGATCTACCTAGGAAGTGGTTAAATGTCAAAACAAGAACATGTTATTTTTTTCTAGACAATCCTTCAGCCAAAGTATACAATACAATAAAAAAGACTAACCCTTTTCCAAATACATAAAATATGTAGCAGACAACCTTGAAAACATCGAGGCTAAATACATTTGAAAACGTGGCAAAAGGAGAAATCCCTCGTTCTGAGCAATTTTTATTTGTTTGGAACAAACAAATTTAGAGATAACTGCAATTTTGAAGCCATACGTCTTATGGAAAAGTTCCTAAATTTCATACGCGTGAAAGTAGTACTCAATACTTGCTCTTACTTTTCAAATGTATCACAATTTTTGAAATGATGATATATTTATATCGTCTTTGTTTTCTTATGTGGTTCTTATATATTCAAAGAGAATTTGGAAATAAAATGAAACATTGTATTTTAAAACATGAACGCGGAGAGATTTATAAATCTCAATGAGTGAACTGCTACAGGGAGAACTATTTCCGATTTAAGCTCCAGATACGTTATTTGAATTTTCAATCACGCATTGAAAATGTAGATAAAAACAGAAGTGAAAATATTTTCTTTGTGCCTTGTCGTCCTTATAAATATAGTATAAAGAATTAAAAATACAAATATGTGCGTCATAAAATGCATTTAAAATGAGAGTAACACATTTGCAGAGAAATCGTGATCGTCGAATTCTATTTATAAATACAACGGTATGGGGGGAGGGTCTAAAGTGCGGACGCGATCTGCGGACAAATACATTATAGAGGGAAAATGCGGACAAATGCAATATAGAGGGAAAATGCGGACGCTATAGAATATAGAGCAAATCCGCGGACGCTATGATTTGTTGTAAAAAATGTTTAATTAAAGATGGGCAAATGTGTATAATTTGTTACATATGATCATATCCGGGGTTTTCTTTGTAAATATATAATGTGTTTGATTGCTTTTATCAGTGATATAGATTAAACCAAAAATCGAGATCATGCTGAAATGGAATCTCTTTGTAAAGTGTTTTAACGACTTTCCTCTTTATATCATATCTATTGATATCAATAACGAGAATTGATGGATTGATTTTCCGACAAGTAAATGTCTTTTGACGCATCTGCATCGGACGAAATTTGAAAACATTGCAAGAATAGAATAGGTTACTAGTAACTAGCCATAGGTTTTGCTTCAATTATATCCTCTCCTTTACAATCGATTGAAGGGTCATGGGTTCTAGTTATTGTTTGGCCTCTTCATTTTCTACTTTGTAACTTTCAACAGTTTTTCATGTGCCATACTACGAGGCAAATTATCCATGCAACATTCTATTATGTAGGGTACTTGGAAGGGGCAGAACAATTTAAATAACAAATAAACAATAAGTATATATATATATATATATATACAACACTTTTAATCTTAATTTGTTTCTAGTAATTATATATATATATACAACAATAATACTAATCTATAACAAATAAGTTAAATGTTTTTTTCTTGCTGTGTAAACAGTAAAAAGCAACATATATTGAAAACATTGTGGGAAAAGGAGAATTTGCTTATTTAAACAATTTCTTAATTCCCATAACCTTTCTTTACCGTCGTATAAACCAAATTTGTATTTGAAGGCTGTTATAAGTAAAAAACTTAAATGTTACCAATTTAATCACATATCTTATCATTATAATAGCCAAATAATTAACAAAAGTTACAATTAAAGTCCGCATCTGTTGTCGAAATATCCACAAGTGTATTAACACAAGATTTGTGAAACCAATTTGTGCATATATCACATTGTACCATGACGGTATCGACACATCCCGGCAAGTTACAAATACATAAATGTATATGATAATTTGGGGTCATCACCCCGCACCCGATGTCGAATCCATACACTCAAAGTTTTGTAAAAAACTTCTGTGTGTACGTCGCTCTTCCAATCTAGACAGTCTATACGGAGAATTGGGAAGAATCCCTATGTCCATACATAGACAATTTATAACTATCAAATATTGGATAAAGATACTCAATCAAAATGAAAATTCAATTTTATTCAAAAGCTACATGGTTATGAAATTAGGTTTAGAAAACGATTTGTATTGCACAAAAAATAATTGGGCATTTAACATTAAACAAATTCTCGATGAATGTGGTCTTACTTATATCAGTTAATTATGAAATGATCAAACAGCGAATTTTAGATATTTACTATCAACATTGGTACTCCTGTATCAATAACTCGAATCGTTTAGAAACGTATTGCTTATTTAAACACGACTTCAAATTCGAAAGTTACCTAGACAACATTACAGACTCTTATTTTAGAAAAGCATTCACCCAATTTAGAATATCCTCTCATGAATTAGCAATAGAACGAGGTCGTCACCTACATTTACCGCGAAATAATAGAATTTGTCCAAATTGCTCAAATAACCAAATTGAAAATGAATATCATTTCCTACTAATTTGTTCAAAATATTCGATCTTAGAACTAAATATAATATATCTATAGGTACTACCTATTTACGAAAAAAAAGCAAGATAATTATAAACAAAAATTAAAGAGCATACTTTGGCCATAAAAAGGGATTTATGAGTAATTGACTAGACAATAATAATGTTAATGTCATGTTTCTTGCATTATCAAAACATATTTGGAATTCGTATTGCTGTCGTCTATTATTACGAACAGAAAATAATAAAGTAAAGGCTTTCAGAAAATCAAGGAATACATTTATAATGAACGAGGTTGAAACATGAGGGCCAAGATGATCCTAAATCGATCACCTGCATTATGGTAAAGAAGCAAATAGATCAGCCCTTTTCTGATGCCACTTGGCGACTGCCTTTTTCAACCAGTCAATATGACTGGAACAAATGATGTAAATGGTCACATTTCTGCTAAACCATTTCCCTATTAGAGATGGTTTCTGAGGCCTTTGCAACAGACGATTTAGGAAAAGATTGTCGCCAAAAGAACAATTGCTCCTTATGAGAAAGTTATGCTTTTGCCACAATGTTTGATAAATAATTATATTTTGAATGAGTGAGTCAATAGCTCATGTATAAGAATTTTGGGTCTTTCATGTTGATACCACATTTTTCTCGGGAAACGACATCGCTCCATTGACGTTACGCCAAGATGAAGTGTTACGGAAATGACGTCACGTCCTTCTTCGGCTACGATAGTCAAAATTTAGGTTCGGGCGTAGAAGGTTAATGCTGTCGATTTTTTGACAAACGGGAAAACATATTTCTTACAGAGTTCCATTTATTTTTAACTTTTCGTACAAATGTTAATTCCCACATAACACAGTACTTAAATGATCTTAAATATCGATTTAAAAAAAAAAAAAGGATTAAAAAGACGACAATAATGTTCAATCCGTGTTTTTCTGTTCATTTTATACATATCCAAAATACCGATTTAATATTTTTTTATTAAAAAGCCGACAATAATTTTCAATCTGTGTTTTACGTCTGCTTTTTATACATATCCAAAATGGCGGCCCCCATGGATTTTTCCAGTTTCATTTCAGAAAGCTTCATGGGTTATTGACAAAAAAAATCTCACACCTGTTAACTATAAGCGAAAAAAACCATTTATGGTTTTTTTTCGTATAAAACGATATTACTATACTTGGCCATCGTTACGAAAATTCACAAACTTACTCTCCAATAAGTCTATTAGTATTGCTAAAAATATGTCAAAATTTATTTACTATGCTAATTTGAAAAGAGTCCAGTTTTCCCCATAATGTTCTACGTTGTTGAATATTTGTATGTTCTTCTGTAAAGAGAATCCATGTCTTTATTTGTATTTTATGCTATAAGCATATTGTTTGTTTAACGCAATAAAATATTTGTATTGTATTGTATTGATAGGTTTATTGGGAAAAGGGGTTACATTTATAATTTGTTTGGAATGACACTCGTACACAATGGTAATTAACAGTGTATGGTCACGCATCCTTAATTAATTTGGCAAGCTTAAACACCCTTTAAAGGAAACAGCGGCCAGCTTAGGTGTATACTGTAGAGTAGAATGCGGACGGCACAGGTATTGGTTTTCTCTGGAGCATTTAATCCTTTTATAATGCAAATGAATTCAAAAGCCTCTGAAGTCTGAAGCATGTTTCTTTTAAAGTGCTCATATAACTATTAGTACTGCCGTTTTACAAACTATTTTCTACGTGATTTCAATTACTCTTTCATTTGGATAGATGTTTCTTTTTTAGCTCACCTGAGCACGAAGTGCTGAAAGTTAGTTATTGTGATCTCCTTTTGTCCGGCGTCTGCCGTCCGTCAACATCTTCTCCTCAGTAACGAGTGGGTCAATTGGGATGAAACTTCACAGAAAGCATCCTCTCATTGACCTCACCAGAATTCCTTCAAATGTTTGTGATTCATGCAGAATTATGGTTTCCATGGCAACGAAAATAAAATAACTTTAAAATTCTTCTTCTACCAAACTGGTTGGCAGATTTTCAAATTATTATAAAGAAGTGTTCCTTGGCCGCCAGGGAGCGGGGCTTTTTTGCCTTATATGGCTATAGTAAAAACTTGAAAAATCTTCTCCTCCGAAAGTGTTTGGCCAATTTTCAATTCTTTTTGTAGAAATGTTCATTGGAAGACCATCTATCAGATTCTTCCAAGCCATGTTGATTGGTCGAAAAACATGGCCGCCAGGGGGCAGGGCTATTTGGCCTTATATGGCTATAGTAAAAACTTGAATAATCTCTTGTTAAGCAGGAAGCTTTTGAGTAAGATTTTAGAAAACCCTTGGTCAATTGTGATTTTTTTGTAACAAAAATTGGTAAATACTTAGATGAGTGAGTCGGGGCCATAATGGTTATCCATTTGTTTTACATGTCTTTTGAAACTTGGAAATTAAATATAATATTCACATGTATGTCTCATGATATTTTTATAGACAACTAAAATGACATTTAATTTTAACGGATGCGTCATTTATTCTTTTACCCGAAGTTGTAATATTTATAAATAATGCATAGTTTATAAATCACACATCTATGCAAAGGCAAATGTTTGAACAGTTTTATGTAGCCAAACAAATTCAATGCCTTCAGCGCTTTGATTTTCTTTGCCGCAATGTTTTCCAAAAAAAAAGTCAACCGATACAGATGCGCATGGAAGTGGGAAAGGGCTGGAGCGATTATTCCAACAAGAAGGTGTCGCAATGATCACACTACAATGAGGTTCTTTCTGATCGTTGTCATTGCTTGCTGTTTAACCCTTTCCCTCATACGACAATTCTGCAGCAGGAGGCTTTGAACGTATTTTGTCAAAAAATAGAAAATTACTATAATTGAATGGATAACCTATGACTACAGTGGAAAACATTGTGGCAAAATGAGAAATTGCTCGTTTTGAGCAATTTCTGCTTTTGTCACTATGTTTTCAAAAAGCCGTCTGCTGCAGAGGCATCAGAAAGCGTCTATATGAGGGAAAGGGATAACCCCTTCCCAACTGAAGACACAGCAGATGACAACAGAAATCATTGAGCAATATCTCCGTTTGTCACAATGTTTTCAACTCTATTTAAT
>JASEVX010000002.1:2978873-3020284 GCA_031761405.1 Serripes groenlandicus | reverse complement strand
GTAAAGGAGAGGATATAATTGAAGCAAAACCTATTGAGGGTCATGTTCCTATGTTTTGCCACCTCATTTCTATCCTAGCATTGTACCTTTCACATTTGTCATTCCGACTGACTGCAGATTCCAGTCAAGACATTCCTATCTCTATGTAGGGTACTTGGGAAGGGCAGAATCAATTTAAAATAACAAATAACAATAAGATATATATATATATATATGTATACAACACTTTTAATCTTAATTTGTTTCTAGTAATTAAATATATTAATATACAACAATAATACTAATCTCATAACAAATAAGTTAAAATGTTTTTTTCATTGCTGTTTGTAAACAGTAAAAAGCAACATATATTGAAAACTATTGTGGGAAAAGGAGAATTTTGCTTATTTAACAATTTCTTAATTCCCATAACCTTTCTTTACCGTAACGTATAAACCAATATTTGTATTTGAATGGCTGTTATAAGTAAAAAACTTAAATGTTACCAATTTAATCACATACTCTTATCATTATAATAGAGCATATTAATTAACAGAAAGTACAATTAATGTCCGCATCTGTTGTCGAAATATCCTACAAGTGGTATTTAACACAAGATTTGTGAAAACCAATTAGTGCAATATATCACATTGTACCATTGACGGGTATCGATCACATCCCGTCAAGTTACAAATACATAAATGGTATATAGATAATTTGGGGTCATCACCCCGCACCCGATGTCGAATCCATACACTCAAAGTTTTGTAAAAAACTTCTGTGTGTACGTCGTCACTTTCCAATCTAGTACAGTCTATAAGCGGAGAATTGAGGAAAGAATCCCTATGTCCATTACATAGACAAATTATACTAATCAAATTATTGGATAAAGATACTCAATCAAATGAAAATTCAAAGTTTATTCAAAAGCTACATGGTTATGTAAAATTAGGTTTAGGAAATCCGATTATGTATTGCCAACAAAAAATATTGGGCATTCCATTAAACAATTCTCGATGAATGTGGTCTTACTTATATCAGTTAATTATGACACAATGATCAACAGCGACTTTATAGATATTTACTATCAACATTGGTACTACTGTATACAATAACTCGAATCGTTTAGAAACGTATTGCATATTTACAACACGACTTCAAATTCGAAAGTTACCTAGGACAACATTACAGACTTCTTATTTTAGAAAGCATTCTACCCATTTAGAATATCCTCTCCATGAATTAGCAATAGAACGAGGTCGTCACCTACATTTACCGCGAAATAATAGAATTTGTCCAAATTGCTCTAAATAACCAAATTGAAAATGAATATCATTTCCTACTATTTGTTCAAATATTCGATCTTAGAACTAAATATAATATATCTATAGGTACTACCTATTTACGAAAAAAAAGCAAGATAATATAAACAAAAATTAAACGAGCATACTTTGGCCATAAAATGGGATTTATGAGTAATTGACTAGACAATAATAATGTTAATGTCATGTTTTCTTGCATTATCAAAACATATTGGAAATTCGTATTGCTGTCGTCTATTATTACGACAGAAAATAATACAAGTAAAGGCTTTCAGAAAATCAAGGGAATACATTTCGATGTATGAACGAGGTTGAAACATGAGGGCCCAAGATGATCCTAAATCGATCACCTGCAATTATGGTAAAGAAGCAAATAGATCAGCCCTTTTCTGATGCCACTTGGCGACTGCCTTTTTCAACCAGTCAATATGACTGGAACAAATGATGTAAATGGTCACATTTTCTGCTAAACCATTTCCCTATTAGAGATGGTTTCTGAGGCCTTTTGCAACAGACGATTTAGGAAAAGATTGTCGCCAAAAGAACAATTGCTCCTTAGTGAGAAAGTTATGCTTTTGCCACAATGTTTGATAAATAATTATATTTTGAATGAGTGAGTCAATAGGCTCATGTATAAGAATTTTGGGTCTTTCATGTTGATACCACATTTTTCTCGGGAAACGACATCGCTCCATTGACGTTACGCCAAGATGAAGTGTTACGGAAATGACGTCACGTCCTTCTTCGGTCTACGATAGTCAAAATTTAGGTTCGGCGTAGAAGGTTAATGCTGTCGATTTTTTGACAAACGGGGAAAACATATTTCTTACAGAGTTCCATTTATTTTTAACTTCTTCGTACAAATGTTAATTCCCACATAACACAGTACTTAAATGATCTTAAATATCGATTTAAAACAAAAAAAAGGATTAAAAAGACGACAATAATGTTCAATCCGTGTTTTTCTGTTCATTTTATACATATCCAAAAATACCGATTTAATATTTTTTTATTAAAAGCCGAGCAATAATTTTCAATCTGTGTTTACGTCTGCTTTTTATACATATCCAAAATTGGGCGGCCCCATGGATTTTTCCAGTTTCATTTCAGAAAGCTTCATGGGTTATTGACAAAAAAAATCTCACACCTGTTAACTATAGCGAAAAGGCTGAACCATTTATGTTTTTTTTTCGTATACAACGATATTACTATACTTGGCATCGTACGAAGAAATTCACAAACTTACTCTCCAATAAGTCTATTAGTATTGCTAAAAATATGTCAAAAATTTATATTTACTATGCTAATTGAAAAGAGTCCAGTTTTCCCCATAATGTTCTACGTTGTTGAATATTTGTATGTTCTTCTGTAAAGAGAATCCATGTCTTTATTTGTATTTTATGCTATAAGCATATTGTTTGTTTAACGCAATAAAATATTTGTATTGTATTGTATTGATAGGTTTATTGGGAAAAGGGGTTACATTTATAATTTGTTTGGAATGACACTCGTACACAATGGTAATTAACAGTGTATGGTCACGCATCCTTAATTAATTTGGCAAGCTTAAACACCCTTTAAAGGAAACAGCGGCCAGCTTAGGTGTATACTGTAGAGTAGAATGCGGACGGCACAGGTATTGGTTTTCTCTGGAGCATTTAATCCTTTTATAATGCAAATGAATTCAAAAGCCTCTGAAGTCTGAAGCATGTTTCTTTTAAAGTGCTCATATAACTATTAGTACTGCCGTTTTACAAACTATTTTCTACGTGATTTCAATTACTCTTTCATTTGGATAGATGTTTCTTTTTTAGCTCACCTGAGCACGAAGTGCTGAAAGTTAGTTATTGTGATCTCCTTTTGTCCGGCGTCTGCCGTCCGTCAACATCTTCTCCTCAGTAACGAGTGGGTCAATTGGGATGAAACTTCACAGAAAGCATCCTCTCATTGACCTCACCAGAATTCCTTCAAATGTTTGTGATTCATGCAGAATTATGGTTTCCATGGCAACGAAAATAAAATAACTTTAAAATTCTTCTTCTACCAAACTGGTTGGCAGATTTTCAAATTATTATAAAGAAGTGTTCCTTGGCCGCCAGGGAGCGGGGCTTTTTTGCCTTATATGGCTATAGTAAAAACTTGAAAAATCTTCTCCTCCGAAAGTGTTTGGCCAATTTTCAATTCTTTTTGTAGAAATGTTCATTGGAAGACCATCTATCAGATTCTTCCAAGCCATGTTGATTGGTCGAAAAACATGGCCGCCAGGGGGCAGGGCTATTTGGCCTTATATGGCTATAGTAAAAACTTGAATAATCTCTTGTTAAGCAGGAAGCTTTTGAGTAAGATTTTAGAAAACCCTTGGTCAATTGTGATTTTTTTGTAACAAAAATTGGTAAATACTTAGATGAGTGAGTCGGGGCCATAATGGTTATCCATTTGTTTTACATGTCTTTTGAAACTTGGAAATTAAATATAATATTCACATGTATGTCTCATGATATTTTTATAGACAACTAAAATGACATTTAATTTTAACGGATGCGTCATTTATTCTTTTACCCGAAGTTGTAATATTTATAAATAATGCATAGTTTATAAATCACACATCTATGCAAAGGCAAATGTTTGAACAGTTTTATGTAGCCAAACAAATTCAATGCCTTCAGCGCTTTGATTTTCTTTGCCGCAATGTTTTCCAAAAAAAAAGTCAACCGATACAGATGCGCATGGAAGTGGGAAAGGGCTGGAGCGATTATTCCAACAAGAAGGTGTCGCAATGATCACACTACAATGAGGTTCTTTCTGATCGTTGTCATTGCTTGCTGTTTAACCCTTTCCCTCATACGACAATTCTGCAGCAGGAGGCTTTGAACGTATTTTGTCAAAAAATAGAAAATTACTATAATTGAATGGATAACCTATGACTACAGTGGAAAACATTGTGGCAAAATGAGAAATTGCTCGTTTTGAGCAATTTCTGCTTTTGTCACTATGTTTTCAAAAAGCCGTCTGCTGCAGAGGCATCAGAAAGCGTCTATATGAGGGAAAGGGATAACCCCTTCCCAACTGAAGACACAGCAGATGACAACAGAAATCATTGAGCAATATCTCCGTTTGTCACAATGTTTTCAACTCTATTTAATAATCACTCTCATTTCTGGAGATTATTTACATTTTTTATTTTCAGTACATATTTGTTTTCAAAGTTGTCTGCTACAGATTTAGTCATAGTGGAATACCAAACCAAGTACAGTCAAACATGTACTAAAGACCACCTTTTTTAGCAATTCCCCGTCTATAATAACCACACTTTTAACCTTTTCCCTCATATAAACGAGCAATTTCTCCTTTTGCCACAATGTTTTCCACTTTTAGTGTTATCCATTCCATTATAGAGATTTTCTATTTTTTGACAAAATATGTTCAAAGTCATCTGCTGCAGATTTGTCGTATGAGGGAAAGGGTTAAGCAATTCCCTGTCTATTAAAACCACACTTTTAATTTCCCAAATACTCATTTTCTGCATAAATGACCCTGCAATTGAAGACTGACTGTGAACAAAGACCATAATGTTCTCTTCCCATGGGTTGTCTGTACATGTTATTTGTTTTTCTCAACAATCAATTGTATAACCAAAATATAGTGTCTGGGGTATATACACCATTATTTGCCGGCGGCCAATGTTGCGACAGCATCCCCGAGTTTGACGATGTCGTCCCAAGTGACATAGACATTGGTCCCTAGTCGCAAGACGAGTCTTCCCTGTAGAGTGGACACGGCTGTCTGAACATCAAATCTATCCAGAATTAATTTTTGAAGACGAAGGTCTGGCTGAAATGAGAGAAAATTGCATAGATAGATAGTTGTGAACACTTTTCCAACATGCAACAAATCTTCAGCAGACAACTTTGAAAACATCTAGGCAAAACAATGGAAAATCACTTATAGCTTTAATCATTGAAAAGAGTTTAACCCTTTCCCTCATATAGACGCTTTCTGACGCCTCTGCAGAAGACGACTTTTTGAAAACATAGTGACAAAAGAAGAAATTGCACAAAACGTGCAATTTCTCCTTTTGCCATAATGTTTTCCACCTTTTGTCATAGGTTATCCATTCAATTATGGAGATTTTTTAACAAAATACGTTCAAAGTCGTCTGCTGCAGAATTGTCGTATGAGGGAAAAGGTTAAAACATTGTGGTATAACAAGTAATTGCTCAATATGTGCAATTTCTCCTTTTGCCTCAATATTTTTTAAAATGTTTCCTTTGCATGTGGAAAGTGTTTCATTTAAAAGTTAAATTCAAAAGAAAACAAAATGTAGTCTTAATGTTTTTAAAATCATCTGCTGCAGATTTGTAGCAAGAAGGAAAAGATTACTTATTGCTCTTAAAAATTTACTGCAGTATGTATATTTGTTAGAAACAGCCACCCATTCCAAAGCTTAAGTTAATTTGTGAGATTAACCCTTTGCCATATATACAATAAAACTGCAGCAGAGGAATTTGAAAATATCTTGTTAAACATTTTAAAAATCTCTCCAACCGAAAATGTAATTATGATAAGCAATTTCTCCATTTGCAACAATGTTTCCAAAAGCAGTCTGCAAGTAGGAAAGTATCAAATAATGGATGAACAAAACATTATTTCAATATAGGAATAGAAGATAACAAATATATGATCCATGCTCTACTTAACCCTTTCACACTTGCCCATGCAGACAAAGGCTTGAAAACATTGTGGCAATAGTGGAAAATACTGAACTTATTAATTTCTACTTTCTTCCAAAAACCTTTCTAACTCTTAACAGTTATTGCACTTTCATTTATAGGGAGTTTCAATAGTATTGCCAAGATGTTTTCAAAGTAGTCGGTTGCAGATTTGTAGTATGTGGAAAAAGGTTGTCCAACAAAGTGGTTAGTTGGGACCAGATCCACATCTGAGCAGATTGATCTCATTTGCAATTAACCTTTCACAAATACAGATGCTTTTTGACGCCCCTGCAGCAGATGACATTTGAAATGAGCAATTTCTCCCTTTGCCACCATGTTTTTTACTCTATGCAATTGTTAAACTTCCATTTATATGGGTTTACCACACTTTTAACAAAATGTTTTCATAGTTGTTGCTGCAGATTGGTTGTATGTTGGAAAGGGTTAAACCTTTCTCACAAGCAGCAAATCTGCAGCAGACAACTTTGAAAACATCTAAGCAAAAACATGGAAAATCTCTTTAACCCTTTCCCACAAACAACAAATCTGTAGCAGACGACTTTAAAATCATAGTGTCTACAACCTGAAGAATCTCCATAAAAGATAGCTTAATTGTTAAATAAAGTTAAAAATATTGTGGCAGAAGGAGAAAGTTTTCAAAGTCATCTGCTGCAGATTTGTTGCATGGTCGAAAGGTTTAAGTCACTGAAGGTTTATGACAAACATTACACATTTGGATTAGATAGTATCGATGCACAAAATATCTTGAAACTACATAAAACACTTAACCCTTTCCCACATAAAAAAATCTCTATAAATGAAGGTACCATAAGTGAAAAAGTTGAACACATTTTGGCAAATGGAGAAATTGCTTGTTTTGAGCAATTTCTCCTTTTGTCAACATGTTTTCAAAAGTCGTCTGCTGCAGAGGCGTCAGAAAGCGTCTATATGTGGGAAAGGGTAAAGGTTACGTTTTACTGGAGCACAAATATTAAACTTTTAGAACAGATTAATTTTTACATGATATAGTAATCATTTGAGTTGACTGTATTTAACCCTTTCCAAAATAAAACAAATATGCAGAAGACGGTTTTGCAATTAAGTCAAAAATATTGAAATTCTCTATAAATGAAAAAATATAGTTGAATCAGGTTGAAAAGATTGTGACAAAGGAAGAAATTGCTCTTTTGTCATAAATCTTTTCGAAGGTCGGGTCGTCTGCTGTGTCTATAGGTTGGAAAGGGTAAAAACAATTGCAGAAAGAAATTTAACATTTGGAAACGGGGAAAGTTAATTTAAATAGAGTTTAAATCACACAAGAATTTTCATTATTTTCTACAATGTGTTTGACAAAGTTATCTGCTGCAATAGCACTGCATCACTAGTGTAGTTGTAAGAGTGTCTACTTCGAGAACATGTGACAGTGGTTCGATCTTAGTTCAGGTCATTCGAAAGATTGTGGAAGTGGCTTCCTTCCCTTATGTTGTAGGGATAGCAACATGGCCGATGTGCTGGTATCAGGATAAATTCACCAGCAGTACCATTTAATTTATCCAAAATACATGCTGGTGTGATGGACATATTGTTGAAAGTCGTTCTAACCCTTTCCCACTTATAGACACATCTGCAGCAGACGACTTTTGAAAATATTGTGGCAAAAGGACAAATTGCTCATTATGACCGATTTCTCCTTTTGCCTCAATGATCTCAACGCTATTTAATAAATCTAACGAAAGTTAAATTACTTTTTCACTGCTGAAATTTAATGTTCCTTCATCTTTGACAGCCAAGAATCCAGGAATTGTGGGTAAATAAATCATCTGCAGGTTGGTCGGTACCATGTTTTCTGGGATTTCTATACGGCTGGTTCCCCAGAGTTTCTCTAGGTGAGCTATACTTTTTGCCCTCAAAGCGGTTGTATAGGCATGGATTTTTTCCTGGAGTTTGAGAAAAACTTAAATCAAAATACTTACACATTAGATTTAGAGAGTAAATATCCCTTTCCCACATATACCGTAGATCAATGCATTATTACACATCTGCGGCAAACTAATTTTGAAATCATTGTGACAAAAAAATGTTCAACTCTATTCATAAATATGCTTGTGTTTTTAACCCTTTCTCTCATATAGACACTTTCTGACGCCTCTGCAGCGGGTGGCTTTTTGAAAACATGGCGTCAAAAGATAAATTGCTCAAAACGAGCAATTTCTCCTTTTGTCACCATGTTTTCAACTCTATTCAATTATTGTACTTTCATTTAAATGGTGTTTTTTTTGGGCATATTTTCAAAGTTGTCTGCTGCAGATTGTTTGTATGTGGGAAAGTGTTAAAGATATTTTACTAATTGATAGGACTCCAAAATGTTGTTAAACATTTCCCCAAAACAGCAAATTTGCAGCGGACGACCACTTTGAAAGCATGTAGGCAAACATGTCAAAAAATCTCTATAACCGAGAGTTTGGTTATCACTTAGAGATGAAAACATTTTGGCAAAAGTGGAAATTGCTCTTTCTCCTTTTGCCACAATGTTTTCAAACGTTGTCTGCTGCAGAGGTGTCTGAATGTGGGAAACGGTTAATAAAGTGACATCAATACAATTTTATATATGGATTGTTAGGTCATTTTCAGAGTGTTTTAACCCTTTCCCACATACAACAAATCTGCAGCAGACGACTTTGGGAAAGGGTTAAAATACTGAATATAGGGATCTGATTTCCAAAAATTGTTTCAGCAGGACAATTTTGATTTTAATGGGATTTACGCCCCTTTCACCATTATTTCAGTTATATTATGGCGTTTCTTGGGTAAATTACCAGTACTACGGGTATTATTTACCCCGTTCCCACTTGCAGACGCATTTTGGTGCAACAGCAGCGACGATTTTTGAAAACATTGTGGCCAAAGGTGAAATTGCTCATGAGCAATTTCCCCTTTGGCCACACTGTTTTCAACTTAATTTAACAATTAAGCTTTCTTTTAAGGAGATTTTGCAGGTTTTAGTCACCATGGTTTCAAAGTCGTCTGCTGCAGATTTGTTGTATGTAGGAAAGGTTTATTGTATCCTGACACCATGCATCAGTTGCAATGCTATCCCCGCAATCCAGAATGCCAATGAGGGAAGGCATTACTTCCATATTTAGTTTGTCGGTTTTTAGAGGAAAAAAGGTCCGGCTATTGTGATATTTTTAGCGTAATCTGCGTAGTCATCACAAAACTTCAACCTTACCTCATTACACAATAACAGTTACACATATTCAAATGAAACTTTTTGGACTAAAAAATTCATACAAAAAGTTTAACTTGCCCTTAACTCAGAAAACGTTAAACAAATGAAACTTGGTACACATGTTCCTAGAGACAATACATATATGTATACCAAGTCACATAACTCAGGCTTTAATAATTATTCAGTTTACGCCTTTTTGGACTTATTCCTCATTTTCTACTTAGAAAAAAAAGATTTGCACATTTCCCATTTTCTCATTGCCTTTTTCTGTAGAATAGAGAAAATATTAACCCTTTTCGATATACAACGAATATGCAGCAGATGACTTTCAAAGTGTATTTGCAAAAATGTGTAAAATGTGAAAAATGTCCATAAATAACATTTATTTATCAAATAGAGTTGTAAAACATAGTTGCAAAACAAGAAATTCCTCATCATGAGTTCAAAATTTGTCTGCTGAAGAGGCGTCAGAAAGCGTCCATTTGTCGGGAAGGGTTTACCTGTCAATCTAAATAGGTTCTCACTCTACAGACGTGTAATCATGAGAAGTTACACTGTATAATTGTGTATTCTACAGACGTGTCATCACAAGAAGTTACACTGCATAATTATGTATTCTACAGAACGCTTACCATTCCACCGATCCTGTTGAAATAATTGATGCCATCTACAACACACAGATACGGGGTATCATCTTTGGTGCCTGTAATCAATGGGGAATATTATATTATGTTGTAGTTGTGATACAGGTTTTAGTATTGTACTACGAGGGGCATGAACAATTGATATCTCGCGCGACTAACGGTCGAGAGAGATGTCAAATTGTCCAGGCACCAAGTAGACAATAATAAAACGGTTAACACTACTGCAACATAATTTAACGGTTACACTACTGCCAACATAATTTAACGGTTAACACTACTGCAACATAATTTACGGTTAACACTACTGCAACATAATTTAACGGTTAACACTACTGCAACATAATTTAACGGTTAACACTACTGCAACATAATTTAACGGTTAACACTACTGCAACATAATTTATCGGTTAACACTACTGCAACATAATTTAACGGTTAACACTACTGCAACATAATTGTCGTGTTATTATATACCATGTATAACTTTAACCCTTTCCCTCATAAGACAATTCTGCAGCAGACGACTTTGAACGTTATTTTGTCAAACATAGAAAATCGTCCATAATTAAATGGATAAACCTATGACTTAAAGTGGAACACATTGTGGCAAAAGGAGAAATTGCACGTTCTGTGCAATTTCTTCTTTTTGTCACTATGTTTTCAAAACGCCGTCTGCTGCAGAGGCGTCAGAAAGCGTCTATATGAGGGAAAGGGTTAAAGATAGAATAAAGAAAAAAATACTGGTACAAATTTCTATATTCTAAATAGAGAAATAACATAATTTACACATAAAATATAATTATATGATTGGCCTGTGAACCTCGCCCAACTACCACATTTTGAATGACGTCAAGGCATATTTCAAAGACGACACATCCTATTTCAGTGACGTACCCCTTACCATATTTTGTACCGTATTTGACCTATATTAGTCAAACATGTAATTTTAATGTAAATCTGCATATATTTGCGCCGGAAAATGTGTAGGTATGTAATAAAGAATTACACAAGAGAAACATGATGCAACACATCAATGTCACGGAAATCCATCCTGCAGTTATGCATAACACTTACATTATAGTAGTTGAAAAAAACAGTTATCAACTGAGGGCATATTGGAACATCAGGGGTGGGGTCAAATGTATCATAACTTGCATTTTTTTTTATGTCCTTTCATTGAAATATAATTGAAGGCTTTCATTTTTTATGATCAATCTCCATTATAGGTTGACCATACACACAACCAACACATTATTGAACATAAACAGTAATGAAATTGGGTAATCTTGCCAATCATTAGTCTTAGTATGTTAGTATGTATACAGTGTTTTCATTAAGGAATAATCATAAGATTTGTGAATTCCACATACACTTTTCAAGATGTTTGTCAGAATATTCAAATTTTATTATTTATCAATAAAACCACGAAACAGACAATTTTGGATTTGCATGCAATAGAACGTAATTTTAACTTTCCTCTATTAAAGACAACATTGGACACCTGCAGGGTTCGACACTAACTTTTTTTTCAACTAGCCCGGTCGGGCTAGTAGATGCAGAACCTACTAGCCCTGACCCAAGTTTCATGTGCCCTGACCAAGTTATATTAAAAATGCTATCAATTTGAAGAGGTCTATGGTATCAATGTTTTTTGTGGTCTCAAGTGTAAACATATAAATACAGAAATGATTTTTTGGATAGGTCACAGCCCTTTTTATCATGTAGAGGGCGTGCTTTAAGTGCAAAAACATCCATTTCTTCTATCTCCGTAGAGAAATACAATTTGGGAAAACCCAAAATACACACGTGACCATTATAGCCAATCGTATTTGCGATATGTAAATCAAAACTACTTCCAGGGGCCCAAATGTATGCAGTAAACGTCGTCAATATTGGGGCCGTTGAATAGGCATGCGCACAAGACATGTATCGATTGTAAACTTCCGCTAATATTGCAAAACTGGAAGCCACTCGCTCTCGAAAATCCACTGCAATTACCGCGATTTGTCAAAGAAATAACCCTGTTAAAAGATCGACGATTAGAAATGCGTATTATTAGCGAGTATGCAAGCTTAAATTCGAACCCTGTAAACATGTATCGCAATGAATATATGAGAAACTCTTTGCTGTGTAGTAGATTTCCAAATAAGGAGATGTTTACTACAGCTTCAAGAAAGCGCGCGAAAAGAATCACGTGATCTGTATATGCCTGCGAAAATATCACGTGGTGTTATTTCTTCAAGTAGAAAGCAGCTCCATTGGATGAAGCTCTCCTTTTAACTGTCTCGCGAGATTACAAATTAGCAAAGCAACAAATACATACTGATCACGTGGTCAACATACTAGCTAGTAGCTACAGTATTTGAGTAAGTTATTTATAGAAAGGTCTACACATCCAGGTTTATCTTTCATTCTCTCATGATTGTTGACATTACAATTTGCCGAAAATCGTTCAGATTTGTTTTATTTATATGAAAACTATCGTTAACAATCGATAGTTGAAAAAACTATTGCGATAGTTATCGACTTGAAAATATTCTATCGACTTATTGCTATCGAGAGCAAAGCTATCGCAATACATCGATAAGTCGACCTATCGTTACACCACTAGAGTTAACTCCCTTTACAGTTAGTTCTATCGCTGCATGGAGAATTCTGGAAAACCCGCGTGTTATAAATAATTCGGCAGAAGCCGTCGCGCATGCGCATTACATTAGGTGAATCTTTTTTGTAAAAACAAACTACGGCTTCATCGTTTTTGTGAAAGTGAAACGTATTTTACACGCAGAACTAAATGGAATTTTAAAAGAACATTTCTTATGGGTAAATGTCCCGTTCTTATTGCACACGACCGGTCGGGCATGTTCCTGGGACATTCGCAAGCCCGGACCTGTGTACAGGCAGTGAATGTCGTTCGGACGTGCCTTAGTGTCGAACCCTGCACCTTTGCAGCAATCTACTTTTAAAACAATGAAACAAGAGGGCCATGATGGCCCTTGAATCGCTCACCTGATTTTTTTTTTTTTTTTCACTTTAGCTATATAAGCCTCGCCCCCCTGGCAGCCAGTTTCCGACCAATCAACTTGGCACAAAATTATTTGAAAGTCGGCCAGATACTTTTGGAGGAGAAGATTTTTTAAGTTTTCACTATAGCCATATAATGCAAAATAGCCCTGCCTACTGGCAGCCATGTTTTTTGACCAATCAACATGGCTTGAAGGAATCTGAAAGTGGGTCATCCAAGGAACATTTCTACAAAATTATTTAAAAAATCGGGCCGACACTTTTGGAGAAGAAGATTTTTTAAGTTTGCACTATAGCCATATAAGGCAAAATAGCCCCGCCCCCCCCATGGCGGCCATGTTTTTCGACCAATCAACATGGCTTGAAGGAATCTGATAGAAGGTCACTTAAGAAACATTTCTACAAAATTATTTGAAAATCTGCCAACCAATTTGGGAGAAGAAGAATTTTGAAGTTTTTTCGGTTTCGTTGCCATGGAAACCAGAATTTTGCATGGATCCCAAAAATTTGAAGGAATTCTGGTGAGGTCAATGAGAGGATGCTTTCTGTGAAGTTTCATCCCAATTGACCCACTGGTTACTGAGGAGAAGATGTTGAAGATTTTTTAAGTTTTCAATTTGGCCATCTATAAGGCAAAATAGCCCCGCACCCTGGCGGCCATGTTTTTTGACCAATCAACATGGCTTGAAGGAATCTGATAGAGGATTACCCAAGAAACATTTCTACAAAATTATTTGAAAATCGGCCTGACACTTTTGGAGAAGAAGATTTTTTAAGTTTGCACTATAGCCATATAAGGCAAAATAGCCCCGCCCCCCCTGGCGGCCATGTTTTTCGACCAATCAACATGGCTTGAAGGAATCTGATAGAGGGTCACCCAAGGAACATTTCTACAAAATTATTTGAAAATCGGCCTTACACTTTCGGAGGAGAAGATTTTTTAAGTTTTCACTATAGCCATATAAGGCAAAATAGCCCCGCCCCCCCTGGCGGCCATGTTTTTCGACCAATCAACACAGCTTGAAGGAATCTGATAGAGGGTCATCCAAGGAACATTTCTACAAAATTATTTGAAAATCTGCCAACCAATTTGGGAGAAGAAGAATTTTGAAGTTTTTTCGGTTTCGTTGCCATGGAAACCAGAATTTTGCATGGATCCCAAAAATTTGAAGGAATTCTGGTGAGGTCAATGAGAGGATGCTTTCTGTGAAGTTTCATCCAAATTGACCCACTGGTTACTGAGGAGAAGAAGTTGACGCACGACGCACGACGCACGACGCACGACGGACAAAAGGCGATCACAATAACTCACCTTGAGCAAAGCTCAGGTGAGCTAAAAAGGGTTAAATCGTTGAAGACAAAGAGTTTTCTCTTTTTCTCAAAATGATATTAGCTTGGCATCCAAATTATATCATACATGTACTTTAACAAATGTTAAATTGAAGTCCAATATATTTACAAAGTAGACCACCTTCGAAATATAATATCAGCTAAACAGTTACATTTCATTGAAATTGTTGTATAATTTCAAACTTATTTCGAACATAAACTGAAGCCTACAACATGTTAATTTAATGTAATTCTTTCCTTTCTTTTTTATAATAAAAATAACAAACTACTCATGTTTTAAAATTATATTATGATGTGCGCTCTTGTGTCAATGATGCATAACAATATGCAGATTGCAAGCAAAATGCATGTAGGGAATCTAATTAAACATTTAAAATTGTCAAGGACGAAATTAATTTGTATGAAACACCCGATTCATGATCAATTCTTCTTCGCAGAGGTGTCGTTCATTACACTCTCTTTTTAGGCAGAGAGTGTTCATTTAAAGTTATTTTTCTATTAAAACCAGTTTTATCTCAGTTTTTTCTTTTCTTCATTTGTTTCGAACCAAATAAACATTTGAAATCACCTATAATTAACTATTTGTAAGTGAGTGCAAAGAACGGCTCTCTGCAAAGGAGCTTGATCTACATCGTCGGTATTCGCTAGTCATGTTTTAGCTGAAAACAGTTCATATTTAAATAGATATACATGAATAAACATTATTAAAAGTATTCTTCACAAATCAAGACATCTCTTTGAACAAAGTCATGACAATAACATTCAGTAAGTTAAAATTGCTATTAAAAGGAGAATTCGACGTGATTTTTATCTCGATATTGACACACAACAGTCTGCTGCAAGTCTAATAGGGACTGTTTTGTCTTCGTAAATAAAACAAAATCATAAATGCGAGTCAAAATAAAGAAACTGCAAATATTTAAAACATCAGAATATTTATTTCATTTTAGATGTGTCATAACTAAGTGTTTTTAAACAAACGCAATTGTAATATGTTCAAGACATTTAAATTTTGTTAATCCAATCAATTTTTTTCCTTTTTAAAAAGGGGCTAATTTGAGGTGATTGCTATAGTTTGTGAATTCCAAAGACACTTTTTAACCCTTTCCCTCATATAGACGCTTTCCGACGCCTCTGCAGCATACAGCTTTTTGAAAACATAGTGACAAAAGAAGAAATTGCTCAAAACAAGCAATTTCTCCTTTTGCCACAATGTTTTCCACTTTTAGTCATAGGTTATCCATTCAATTATAGAGATTTTCTATGTTTTGACAAAATTTGTTCAAAGTTGTCTGCTGCAGAATTGTCGTATGAGGGAAAGGGTTTATTAAAAGGGGTATTGGAATCAGTCCCAAATATTATACACAAGCAAGTTCTACATTCGCTACAATGGTTTCAACTGTTTTCGATAATTATACTCTCAAAGACCTGCATGTTTTCAAAGTTGTCTGCTGCAGATGTGTTGATTGTGGGAAAGTTAATGTAACTTTAAACAAATAGCCCAACAATATTGTTGCATATATCCATAAGTAATTGATGTCAAATGGATATGAACCCAAATTGCCAAATACGGCTGAACTGTTGTATAACCCTTTCCCATGTACAAAAAAAACCCTGCTGCAAATATCTAGACAAAATTTCTATAAATGAAAGTACAGTCAAACCTGTGCTTAACAATGCCTTACAGTGCAAATAATGACCAGCTGTGAACAAAGACCATATTGATGGCTTCCCAATCCTGATCTTTATACTAAGGTTCCACTCCACATGCAGTAAATAGAATTGAAAACATTCTGAGAAAAAAAAGAAATAGCTCATTTTTTAGAAATTTCTCCTTTTGCAGGTTGTACATCAACATGTTTATTGGAAAGGGTTAAAAACAAAATTGTAATACCTTCATATCTGAACTCCTGAACCAGTCCAAGTCCTTCTCTGTTAGATATGATAAGTGGTTTAAACCAGTCTTGTTTTCTTTTCGGGTTCATCCAGACGAAGGCGCAGCCCCTAGGTGTGTACACCCATTTGTGTAGGTTTCCTAATATGGATAATACTAATAATTATACAGTGTTTAAAGACCACCCATGGGAAAAGAACAATATGGTCGTAGTTCACAGGTGGTCTATGAGTTAAATTTGTAATACAGATCATCAGATTGCAATATCGCTATTTCAAACATTGACTGATTGGGTTTTAAACAATTTTTCAGTCATATCACTTGCCAGTTCATCTACCCATGTTTTTCCTGACTTTCTTAACCCTTTCCCTCATATAGATGCTTTCTGATGCCTCTGCAGCAAAAACGAGCAATTTCTGCTTTTGACACAATGTTTTCCACTTTTGGTCATAGATTTTCTATTTGTTGACAAAATACTTCACAGAACAATGGCCAATAAACGCCCTGCAGTGCATACTGGCTTATCAGTTTTAATGCACTGAGCGCACAGAGGTATTGGGGAAATTTTACAATGATGATACCTGAGTAATAAATCCTAACAAATGGTTAATTTCTAAGCATTGCACTGGTTTAATGTAAGAATATGAAATACTACAGATAAAATTTACTAAATAGCCATGTTTTTCATTTTTTACCTAGCTGAAATAGTTCAGTAAATACAGTGAATTAAAGAAAAAGTTTTTAAATAATCTCTCAAACCTGCAAGAAAATCCGTTATATAATCCAAATAATAATCCCCTATAAATGAACTGCACATAAATAAACCAAAATCTAGGACAGCCAATGAGTTATGTTACGTCATAGCACGCGCGAATTTACTCACATTACGTCAGCAAAATTCCGCAGTGGGTTGTTTACAACTTTGGACAGCAATTTTGGGACAAAGAAAAATGTTCCCCTCTTTTTTCTAAACAAATGTGAAATAAATTTCATCAAAGAGAAATGATGTGTCAAAAGGAGTTATTCACAGTTTAATCGTAAATGGCACATGTTCTTCTGTTGTTTATTGGACACCAATTAAAGGTCATAAAACCCAATCAATTTCCGGTACCGACCAATCACTACTTTTAATCTGCCAATTAGCAATGATACGCTTTTGGTAACACGTGGTCAAGAGCAGTTGATTGGCTTGTCATATGTCACCGAGATCACGCGTGATTTATGGATAATTTGATTGGATATAAAGTTAACACAATACGTTTTGCATTGAAGATACATAAGTAGTGTAAACATACGACGGATTGACTTGATTTTATAGTGGGTGCTTATTCAAATTTCAAAACAAAAATTGTAAACATCAATGGCGGCTCAAATCATAATGGAGGTTTGGGTTTGTAAATTGAAGTGCATTATAAGGATATAATTCAACTGGGAACATACCAAATTTTCATCGGATTAATAAAGGTAAGATATTAATGCATCGAATGGGCTATTTTTTAAAATAAATTTTATAATCTAAAAAGGATTTTATTAGATACAAAAACAGACGCGCTCTGAGTCGCTAGTGTGACGTAGTGGATCGCAGCGCTCGGAAGCGCCTCTGTGAATCTATAGATAGCAGCGCTCGGAAGCGCTTATGTGACGTAATGGGTTAAAGTCGTCTGCTGCAGAATTGTCGTATGAGGGAAAGGGTTAAACAATAATTCCACACAGGAGTATTCCAATGCAACTGGTTACTTTGTTCACATACTCAGACTGTTAGCCAGAGGAAGATGAATAATAGAACGAGTGTAGGTTGAGTTTGGATTTAATCTCACAACCCCTGAATTGACAGGGGCGTAGCTCCCTTTAGGCACTGTAGGGACGTGCCTACACATTTTATCTCAAAATGCCCCAAAATACAGCTGCGGCGATAGACATCTGCATAATGTATCGACCAGATCAGCCTGCGCTGTATACCAGAAGTCGTATATATCATGTGCAAAAGAAATTGTTTCGGGTTTTACGCTTCTTTCAACAGCTAAGGCCATATAGTGGGGGATCAGTAAAGATGAAATTGTGTCCAACATCTTATAATTACATAGAAATTATTATCCCACTTACTTACTAGAGCTTAAGAGTTGCATTGAGTCCAATCGGTCAGATCAATTTAGCCGGCTCTTATTATGTGCAATTTTGTTGTAAGTAAAACATATCTTTTTCCTTAAGCCTCTCCAAGATATACAACAAATCTGCAGATGATTTTACCCCTGTCCCACATACAGATGGTTTCTGACACTTCTACAGCTGACGACTTTTGAAAACATTGGGACAAAAGGAGAAATTTAGCAATATCTCCTTTTGTTACAATATTTCCAACTATATTCAATGTTAAAAGTTTCATTTATAGGTTAACCATATTTTTAACAGAATGTTTGAAACTTTCAAAAGTCATCTGCTGTAGAATTGTTGTATGTGGGAAGGGGTTAACAGTCATATGAGTAATTAGAAAGGTTTACTGCAGACCTGTGTAAAAATCCCCATCAATGTCCTGTATGTCTAATTGTAGTTGACCAGGTGTATGTGCACCATCTATAAACACCAGGACACCATGCTTGTGGCAAACATTCACTAGTTTCTTAACAGGCATCAGTACTGCAATCGGGCTGGCTATATGTTCTGTAATGGATAATAGAATAATTTATATTTAGTTTATGACATTTTCAAGAGAATGTGCACAATCTACAAACATCAGCCACCATGCTTGTGGCAAACATCAACTAAGTTCTTAACATGAATCAACACTGCCACTGGGCTAGCTATATGTTCTGTAATAAACAATAGAATAATTTATATTTAGTTTATGATATTTTCAAGAGAATGTGCACAATCTACAAACACCAGGACACCATGCTTGTGGCAAACATCAACTAAGTTCTTAACTAAAAACAACACTGCCACTGGTCTAGCTATATATTCTGTTATAAACAAAAGAATAATTTATATTTAGTTAAATTATATTTTCAAAAAAATGTGCACCCAGGACACAAAGCTTATGGCAAATATACACTAGTTTCTTAACTGGCATCAATACTGCCATTGGACTAGCTATTTGTTCTGTAATAAACAATAAATTTATTTATTTTAGTTTAAATGATAATTTCAAGAGAATGTGCACCATCTACAAACACCAAGACACTATGGTTGTGGTAAACATCCACTAGTTTCTTAACAGGCATCAATACTGCGATTGGACTGGCAATATGTTCTGTAATGAAAAATGGAATAATTTATATCGCCTATAGTGATAATTTTGAGGATATTTCAAGAGTTTAAGTGTGTCTTCTGTAAACACTAGAATACCATGCTTGATATGTTCTATAATGGACAATAGAATAATTAAGGTACAGTTCCATGACATTTTGAAGAATAATCCATCCTCTGCAAACACAAGGAATACATGACTTGCTAACTTCAATGACCATGAAGATTGCTAACTGTAATGACCATGAAGATTGCTAACCTCAATGTCCTTAAAGATTGCTAACATCAATGACCATGAATATTGCAAACTTCAATGACCATGAATATTGCTAACTTCAATGACCATCTGTTTGTTTCTTCTAGAAAATTGATTGATAAAATCATTCAGTTAATTGGTCAGTTGTTTGAATTTCTGGTAGGTTGATTGCTTGATTGATGAAATTAATTATTACCTAGTACAGCCAATTTGATGTCCGGATGTTCTGTTAGATATTCATCATACTGATGCACGATGTCATCTTCACTCTCTATCGGGAATGTTATTTCAATTTGGTATGTTTTCCCACCTAAAAAGCAACAAAACTGACTGGTCTGACTTCAGCCAAATGGAAAGGCGGCACAAACTACTTTTACTGGTTGGTTACCTCGAAATGCTTTAACTCTACAATGTTTGTCTTCCTACTCCAGAAGAAGATGGCTTAACCCTTTCCCACATACATCAAATATGCAGCAGACGACTTTGAAAAGATTTAGTCAAACACATGTAAACTCTATAAATGAAAAAAAAAGATATTGAATAAAGATCCCTTTTCAACGAGATCCCTTTTCACCTGAGATGGCTCAAATAAATAATCAGGGCAGCCAAAGATAGTTAGGAATCTTGTCTCCAAAAGGAAAAAGTATGTTACCATTAATTCGTTAAGTAGGAAGCCTTGATAAATCCTGCATGGATAGGTTAGAGTGGAGACCAAGGGTACATCTTATTGTTTTTTATTACTGGTGACCTTGACACTTATGATGCCAGACACAATTACAAAACTTTCTTTTCATCTTATTCACATTCCTATGAAATTTGGTTAGAAACAGTCAAGTCTTAAAAAAGATATTAAGTGACAAAAAAGTTTGATGCCTGCACAACTGAATAAAGCAATCACCATTCTAAAACATTACTAGATGTTAACTGTGTTGAAAGCCTTCTTGATCCTTTTCCAAATTCAACAAATCTGCAGCTCTGCAAACTATGGAAATTATTTAGAAATGACAGAACAAGTATTGAATAAAGTTGAAAACATTGTGGCACAGTGATAATTTGCTCATTATGAACAGTTTTTCTTTTGTCATAATATTTTCAAAAATTGTCTGCTTCAAATTGCATCTACAGGTGGGAGAAGGTTGAACAAATTATTAAGTGAAAACAAATGTTTGATGCCCACACAGCTGACAAGATTTTAATTTTGTAAAAAAACAGGTTTAAAACTCACCAGCAATTCTTGATGTGGGCAATCTTGATGAATGCTGCATAGCTGGATAAGTCAACGTGGAGACCAAGAATGCATCACCTTCTTTGATTGGATAGTTTCTTAGTACAGTATTCACTCCTGAAATCATAATATTAATATGATACAAAAAGGTCAACTGGTTTATTCACATACAGAGTGTTTTCTGAATGTCTCCTTTATAATCTCCTCCAAACATGATAAGGGTCACTAGGACTATGTTGTAATTCTTGAACGACCTTCCATTTATTCTCTGTGTGACACGCCAATATGCCATGCAACCTGTCTTTGGGAGAGCCTTGCCTCAAAAAGTAAACCAATGCCTTTAATCTACATTATCGAGATACACTTCACCGAATATAATAAGAATCACTCTGTTGTAGACCAATGACCCTTTTTTGTATATCTGTAACCCTAACCCTAACCCTGTATCCAAGCACAAGCACAATGCCTAATTATAAACCTCACCTCATTCTTGCATTCGTTATGCTTCAGTTTAATAAAAAATGATTTAAGTTTGTGAGCCTAAGCTTTCAAAGAACTATGCAGCCAAGGACTAAATGAATATTTAGACATTAGAAAATGTTTCAACACTTCTCAGTTCACTGTTTGAAATATATAAAGTCACCAGATAAACAGGGTGGAAATAAAGATGTCATGAACGTTGGCCATATATTATCACGAAGTTAGAATGCTCTACGATATAACCCTTTTTATCTAACCTAGAGAGACTCAACAAATGAAATGAACTGAATTATAGTTGCTCCATGACAAGATCAAAGGTGCATGTTATTGTTTATCACATAACTTGCACTCCAGGAGTGACATAACTAGTTACATAAATAGCCGACTCACAGCACGTATGTGTGACGTCACTCCAGTGTGACGTCATTTTAAATGACAGCATATTGATTACAATTGTTCTGCATTTCGGCATTTATTTAAAATATTGTTTAAAGAGAATAAATCTCGATAAATGAAATATTACAAGTGCCTTGTTGCTAATTTTGTATAAAATTAAAAGGTTATTGATAGGGTGTACTTTTTACAGTGGAAGTATGTATTAGAACTTCGGGTTAAACTTCGGTCACTGTTTATATGAGGACGAAGAAAGATCGATTTAAAGATTGAAAACAATCTTTTTATGGTGTTATGTGATAAATAGAATCTTACATTCGTGCTTATTTGATATTGTTTTTATGAAACTCGTCGACTGAAACGAATATGACGCCCTGCAGAGCTCGCGTCATATTATTTCAGTCGACTCGTTTCATAAAAACAATAACAAATAAGCACTCATGTAAGATCCTCTATTTATGACTTAGATAAAAGTGCAGCAATGCCTAAAACTGTAAAAAAGGCATGATTCAACTGATAACAATCTGAAGAAGGCAAACAGATCAACTTTTCGATCCATAGAAGTTTGGCTTGATATCTCCTATCTAGCTCAACCAATTGAGTGTTTTGTATTAAATAATACGGGTAAACAAATCGACGGCGAAGCCGGCGATGTTTCCCGTCAATAGGTAATGTGTATGAACTTTGCAAAATTTTGCTATACCGTCTTTCCAAATTTTTTGTCCAGAATGGATTTTTCGATGCAGTCACGATTCTGCTACACTAGTGCAACGTGTTGATTGGATGAAAAGAAAATATCGAAACAAAAAAAACTTATTAAATATGATAATACGTACTCATTAAAGGAACGAGCACAAGTAATTTTATGTGTGATAATTTCCGTTTAATAACCCTCGTCGTCTATTTCTAAAACGAGTTCAAATAAAACTCGTAAGGGTTTTTTGACCTTTGACATTCTGGAAGTTATAAATCCAAATTCCTGTAATATGACGTCATTCTATTAGTGGTGCAGAGGTAGAGCGTCGGCCTCTTGTATCAAAGGTCCCTGGTTCGAGTCCCGTGATGAGCGGGTCCGGACTTTGGGATTTTTGTTTTTGTTTTTGTTTCACAATCGATGTAAAATAAATAAGTTTAAACTAAATGAACCGAAAGGAAAACGACAGAAATTATAGGAAACGTTAGTTTGGCTTGTCACAAATGTAGTTCTGTGAATTATGGAATCGTTTTATTTGAAGTACTTTATGAAGGGCAAGTTGATTATTTGTTGTACCTGTCATCATATTTTCATGGATGTAAAATATTGGCTATATTTTAAAGTTAAATATAAGCTTAACCTGATGATGATTTTTATTTTCTTTGCTTAGGTCAGTAGGACTCGTAATTGACGTAAATAACTGATCGTGCTGCAAGCAAGGGGCTAACTGCAGTTTGCGGGGGAATTATTCACCGATCACAACATATAACAAATGTTTACCCGAAATAGGTAGCACCTATACTCATATTAGTGACATTGTTTACATTGGTGAATCTTAATGCATTTCCCCTAAAAATTTAGATCTATACATGTATAAGCCAACTATGAATGAAATTTAAGCATACAATTGTTATACATAGTTATAGTTACAGATAAAATCAAAGCACTGAAAGTGCTGTGGGACGGTACCCATTGTATGAGGGGGAAAAAGATGGTCAACTGTTCTATTTTTTGGAAAGTTACAACACAAGTCACATAATTTCAAACAAGAGCACCGCCCGCGGGTGCCTGACGCTCGTCTGATACCTAGTTTCTGACCCAATATGACCCATATTTGGACTTGACCTAGATATTTTTAAGACAAACATTCTGACCAAATTTCAAGCTGCTGAAACAAAAAATGCGGCATCCAAAGTGTTAACAAGATTTTCCTTCAATTTGACCTAGTGACCTACTTTTTGACCCGACGTGACCCATGTTCGAACTTGACCTATATATCATCAAGACAAACATTCTGATAAAGTTTCAACATGATCAAGTTGAAAATGTGGCCTCCAGAGTGTTAACAAGATTTCCCTTCAATTCGACCTAGTGACCTAGTTGTTGACCTCATATGGCCCAGTTTCGAACTTGTCCAAGATTTTATGGAGATGAACATTCTGATAAACTTTCATGAAGATTGGATACAAAATGTAGCCCGTAGAGTGTTAACAAGCTCAAATGTTGACGACGCACGACGGACGGACGCCGGACAAAATGTGATCACAATAGCTAAAAATACAAGAAATGAAAAAGCAAAAAATCCAAATGTTTGACCCAAAATCCCATTTGACATGTTGAAGTATATTATTTATGAAATATGTGTGCACAATTTGAAATTAATCTAACAATAAATGAGGGAGCTTTGATCAAAGTCAACCAAAAACCACCAAAATCATGTTTTTTACCCCAAAAATAATGTCAAACTCAGTATCTTTAGCATTCAATGTGAAGAAGGGTATTAGATGAACAAGTTTTTCCAAGTTTCAAAGTATTATGTTTGATAGTTTCCATGTAAGTGAGCTAAACGCAAAACTTAACCAACGCCGACGATCAAGTGACGACAATAGCTCGTCTTTTTTCTTCAAAAAATCAGACGAGCTAAAAATGTAAACAAAAAAGCAAAAATGCATACAGTTCAAACATTTATTTAAGACAGGGTTAACCCCTTAATTCCAGAGATCTATAATTAAACTCTTGACTTGTAGACAGTAGATACAGTTAGATAAACAAACACATTTGTGATAGGTAATTTATCACATGGATAAACCCTACAGCAGATGATTTGAAAATGTTTAACTAAAGATATTGGTAAATCTGTATTGATGAAACTAAAAGTCAATAAAACATTGAGAAAACTGTCGAAATTTCTCATACCATCCATCTGTTGAAGATTAGACAACATGTGTCTGTAGTGTAGAAAGGGTAACATAGTACCTATAGCAAAGCTATTTATTATCTATAGTATCTAAAGAATCAACTTAATTTTAACACTCTTAGTAAAGAGGCACGCAAGGAACATTTGAGAGAAATGTGGTGACTACAGTGTTTACAAAATATTTCTCAATATTCTCCTAGTGACCTAGTTTTTAGCCAGACCATATTCGAAGTTAGCCTAAATATCATCAAGATAAACATTCATGCTAGAGTTAAAAACATGGCTTCCAGAGCATTAACAAGATTTTTCTTAAATTTGATCAAGGGACCTTATTTTTTACTCAACATGACCAATGTCTAAATTGGCCAGTATATCATCAAGAAAAACTGTCTGACAAAGTTTCAAGCCGCTAGGGTCAAAAGTGTTAAATCAAGATTGTCCTACAACTTGGCATAGTGACCTAATTTTTTAACAAACATTACCCATATTCAAAATAAATATAACAAGCAAATTCAGAGAATTCTGGTCCCCCGCCAGGGTCAAGGTCACAAGGTCAAAAAATTTGGTATTGATGGAAAGGGGTTGTCACAAGGAATACACATGTGAAATATGAAAGCAGTACCTATTACGGTTCAGAAGTTATGACCAAGGTTAAAGTTTTTGTGACAGCGTGACGGAGGGACGGACTGACTGACGAATGAGAAATAATAGTCTCCACGCTTTCGCTAAAGAGGGGGACAATAAAAACAATCATTCTGACAAAGTTTCAGCATGCTCAAGCTAAAAGTGCCGCTTCCAGAGTCTTAACCCTTTCCCTCATACGACAATTCTGCAGCAGACGACTTTGAACATATTTTGTCAATTGATACAAAACCTCTATAATTGAATGGATAACCTATGACTAAAAGTGGAAAACATTGTGGCAAAAGGAGAAATTGCTTGTTTTGAGCAATTTCTTCTTTTGTCTCTAAGTTTTCAAAAAGCCATCTGAAGCAGAGGCGTCAGAACGCGTCTATATGAGGGAAAAGGTTAACAAGATTTTCCTCCAACTTGGCTTAGTGCCTTAATGTTTTATCCAAAATAACCAATATTTGAAATTGGCCTATCATCAAGACAAACTTTCTGTCAAGGTTTCAAAATGCTCAATGCAAAAATGCAGTGTCTATAGTGTTAACAAGATTTTTCTACAGTGTTTGGCTAAGTGACCTAGTTCTTTACTGGATCTGACACATATTCGAACTTAGGCTAGATATCATACAAGCAAATATTCTGAGAAAATTTCAACATGCTCAAGTAAAACATGCGGCTTCCAGAGTGTTAACTAGATTTTCCTTTAATTTGAGCAAACCAACATTGTGGACTCTGTGTAAAGTATCGATCCGGATCAGCCTAAGCATGCCACACAGGCTTACAAGGATAGACAAATTTCTCCTGTGGATTTTCTGTCAAATTGACCTGTAACTTAACCAACAATGTCCAATTCTCTAATACAACCAAAATACATCAAAATTTATACTTTTTACCCCCAAAAATAGGCTACACTCAGCCTATTTAGTATACAATGAGAAGAAGGATATTAGATGAACAAGTTTTCCAATTAAGTCTCAAAGTATTAGGTAATAAAATAGTTTGATTGATTAATTGGGGTTTAACACCATTTTCATCAATCTTTCAGTCATATCACGGCAGCCAGTTCAACTACTCATATGTTTCTTGGCTTTCCCATACCAGTACTTCACACAACATTCTTTCCAAGCAACTGGCTGCTTTTCCACATAGTCTGAAAGCCCATTGGTGGTAGCCATGTCAAATGTTGGAAGGAATGTAGGCCAAGCTGGTGTTCGAACTCACAACCCCTGGATTAACAGCCCATGTCTCTACTGACTGAGCTACGGTAAACTGAGTAATAAAATAGGAAACATGCTGTACCAAAGTGAGCTTGCAAAGATATTTTCAAAGTTATCTGCTGTAGATTGGTTAAATTTGGGTAAAGTTTTTTAAAAAGAGCCTGTGATATTGGTTCCGTTCAAATAATTCTTCCAATCCTTGAAGTTTGCAAAAAAGCAACAGGTCAATTTGTACAGTTGTTTTAAAAATTTCAAACTTTTCTTCCCATTACTATGTTCAACAATTGAACAATTGGGGACATATTTTGTACATGTAAATTCTGTTGCATGATGAGTACATATCAACTTGAATATACCAGAGACATATAAACACATATATACATAGAAAAAAATAGTAAACTGACCTTTGAATGTATATAGGCTGTAGACAATAATGATGCAATAGAAAATCTTTAAACTTTATGTCAGAAGTTAAATCTCATAATGTGCTTTTTCCTTTTGTGATCAATAATTTCATTGTGAAATTAATTCTTCTTATGAACATGTACCAGTACTCTATTGAATCTAGACAGAGAAAGCTTTGATCAGATTTAAAAAACAAGAGGCCCAAGAGGGCCAGTATCGCTCCACGGCCATTAGGCAAAAATTTAATTTTCAAACAGCCCCGCCCCCTGATGGCCATGTTTTTGACCAATCAACATTGTTGAAGGAATCTGATAGAGGACCATCCTAGGAACATTTCTACAAAATTATTTGAAAATCAGCCCGAAACTTTCGTAGAAGTTTTCACTATAGCCATATAAGGCAAAATAGCCCCGCACCCTGGCAGCCATAGTTTTCGACCAATCAACATGGCTTGAAGGAATTTGATAGAGGGTCACCCAAAGAACATATCTACAAAATTATTTGAAAATCAGCTGGACACTCTCGTCGGAGAAGATTTTTTAAGTTTTCACTATAGCCATATACGGCAAAATAGCCCCGCCCCCTGATGGCCATGTTTTTGACCAATCAACATTGTTGAAGGAATCTGATAGAGGACCATCCTAGGAACATTTCTACAAAATTATTTGAAAATCAGCCCGAAACTTTCGTAGAAGTTTTCACTATAGCCATATAAGGCAAAATAGCCCCGCACCCTGGCAGCCATAGTTTTCGACCAATCAACTTGGCTTGAAGGAATTTGATAGAGGGTCACCCAAAGAACATATCTACAAAATTATTTGAAAATCAGCTGGACACTCTCGTCGGAGAAGATTTCACTATAGCCATATACGGCAAAATAGCCCCACCCTCTGACGGCCATGTTTTTCGACTAATCAACATGGCTTGAAGGATCTGATAGAGGGTCACCCAAGGAACATTTCTACAAAATTATTTGAAAATTTGCCTGAAACTTTCGGAGGAGAAGATTTTTTAAGTTTTCACTATAGCCATATAAGGCAAAATAGCCCCGCCCCCCCTGGCAGCCATAGTTTTCCACTAATCAACATGGCTTGAAGGAATCTGACAGAGGGTCTCCCAAGGAACATTTCTACAAAATTATTTGAAAATTTGCCAAACACTTTTTGAGGTAAAGATATTTTAATTTTACATTATAGCCATATAAGGCAAATTAGCCCCGCTCCCCTGGCGACCATGTTTTTCGTCCAATCAACTTGGCTTGAAGGAATCTGATAGAGGGTCACACAAGGAACATTTCTACAAGATTATTTGAAAATCGGCCGGAAACTTTCGGAGAAGAAGATTTTTTTAAGTTTTCACTATAGCCATATACGGCAAAATAACCCCACACTCTGATGGCCATGTTTTTGACTAATCAACATGGCTTGAAGGAATCTGATAGAGGGTCTCCCAAGGAACATTTCTACAAAATTATTTGAAAATTTTCCAAACACTTTTTGAGGTAAAGATATTTTAGGTTTTCACTATAGCCATATAAGGCAAAATGCCCCGCCCCCCTGGCCACCATGTTTTTCTACCAATCAACTTGGCTTGAAGGAATCTGATAGAGGGTCACCCAAGGAACATTTCTACAAAATTATTTGAAAATCGGCCTGACACTTTCGGAGGAGAAGCTTTTTCCCTATTTTTTTAATTTGTTTGCCATGGAAACAAGAATTTTGCATGGATCCAAAAAATTTGAATGAATTTAGTAGAGGACATTAAGAGGATGGTTCCTAGGAAGTTGTCCCAATGTTTTCAACTCTTTTCAATAATCATAAAAATCCATGTTTATGCCTAGATGTTTTAAAAATGATTTGCTGTACATTTATTATATGCATGAAAGTATAAGTCTTGTATAAGATTTACCTTTAGTTGCATTTTGTACAAGAAATGTATCTTCCGGACTTGTCCCAATGAATTCACACACTTTGTTAACAGAAACGTCCAGATATTTGGACACGTTATACCCGAAATATGTTTCGGGATGTGCTTCAGCCTCCTGTAAATACCTGAAACAATATTCAGTTAACACTTTTCCTTTAAAAAAAACAACCTAATTATAACAAACAAACATTAATCAGTTAACACTTTTCTCCAAACAATATTGAAGTAAATCAAAGCGCCAATGGCACTGTACGTGTGTAGTGGCGATCGTATGGGAAATCCTGCAAAGTAACAAGCAGTATATCGGTGTAGGGTTTGCGATGACTCTGGTGCGGGTAAATTTGAGAATGTATCAACCCTGCATCTTTTGACAGTAGAATAATGTTAGTTTGCCAGAATGTTGTGTAGCAGGAATACATATTGAGCTGATTCGGATCTTTACTTTTACATGTCGGTTGAATTTCAATTTCAATTACATGTAGAGGTGAAGATCTGAATAGTTTTTAATTGCATTGTAACTCATCTAGATCTATACTGTTTGCTAGGTACATGTTATTGAACAAACAATAAAACACATGACCTAGAATTACTCTTCCTTTTCTTTATTTTCCGAATCTGGGTATATAATCATTCCCCCTCAAGGGCCTGGACCCGTTGTAGACACATTACAGGACTCGTCCTGTTACAGTTGTCTTGGTGATGTTTTAGTTACGTTCTGAAATTGGTCGTGATGTGTTCTAAATTAGGTCATTCCAAATTTATGAAAAATCTAGTTGGTACTCGATAGACTACCGTTTTAGCTCATTAGAATGGCTGTTTGTAATCTAAATTGTTCGGGTAATCACATGTTCATCGCCAGGTCGCTGGGCCATATTAAGATAAAATATTTTGTACACTTTAGAAATGACTAAATTATCAAGGAAGGAGAGAACAAAACAGTATCCATTAGTTTGGTGTTTGTTTCAATGATGTCCGATATTAAACAGGTCTGTTCAATTTAGTCCCTTCACATTGCATGATTGAGGGTTGTCAGAGACATATAAACACAGTATATTTTTATGTATCTGAGGTTGTTAAACTGCTTCGAAAAATGTGAGTGCAAAAACAAACACAAACATGTATATTATAATGCTCGATCTCCAAACTAAATTAGGCTACACTTTCAGCATTGATTGCTAATTGACTCTAAAACGTGCAGACGTGTATACATAACGTGTGTACTGACATCGTGTGTCCTTTAAACCTTTGTAAACCAGTCTTATCATCTAGACGCTTTCATATATTTAAACTACTACAAAATAAAGCGTTTATAATATTGAGATAACCACTCTCGCGCGCTATTTATAGAACCTTTTGGAATTTCCAGATTGAGTTATCTTCAATGCAGATAGAACGCGCAATGATATTTATTATCTGCCCAATCATGACGAAGATAATATTTACATATTTTAACTCTATGTAGATAATGTCTCGATAAAACTCAAATATTAGTAACAATCCGGTACCGAAGTAGCACTGACATAATTATTATTTATCACGTCTCTGCATCAATGATGGAACTAAAACGGATGTGAGTAAATTAGTTTGCAGTAAGGAAAACAAATATCAACCGATTGTTCAAAATCGACAATGTAAATATTTTTCGTTGTTGTTGTTTCTGTTAGCATTGTGGCGATTGTCAAACCAATCGCCACAAAAACTGGTCTTGAAAATCTAACGGTTGGGTACTATTTCACTTAATGTTGCCTAATAAATTGCAATGGTGGATGATAGTATCTCATTATGCATGCATTTTGCATCAACTTCCCTTGTAGGCATTGCTGAAAGACCTTCCAGAATCATTGTTCGTGAACTGTGTAAAATATGGTGTGTAACAAACTAGTAGGCATTGCTGAAAGACCTTCCAGAATCATTGTTCGAGAACTGTGTAAAATATGGTGCGTAACGAACTAGTAGGCATTGCTGAAAGACCTTCCAGAATAATTGTTTGAGAACTGTGTAAATTATGGTGTAACAAATTAGTAGGCATTGCTGAAAGACCTTCCAGAATCATTGTTCGAGAACTGTGTAAAATATGGTGTGTAACGAACTAGTAGGCATTGCTAAAAGACCTTCCAGAATAATTGTTCGAGAACTGTGTAAAATATGGTGTAACAAATTAGTAGGCATTGCTTAAAGCCCTTCCAGAATCATTGTTCGAGAACTGCGTAAAATATGGTGTGTAACAAACTAGTAGGCATTGCTAAATGACCTTCCAGAATCGCTGGTTGAGAACTGTGTAAAATATGGTATGTAACAAACTAGTAGGCATTGCTAAATGACCTCCCAGAATCACTGTTTGAGAACTGCGTAAAATATGGTGTGTAACGAACTAGTAGGCATTGCTAAAAGACCTCCCAGAATCGCTGTTTGAGAACTGTGTAAAATATGGTGTGTAACAAACTAGTAGGCATTGCTAAATGACCTCCCAGAATCACTGTTTGAGAACTGGGTAAAATATGGTGTGTAACGAACTAGTAGGCATTGCTTAAAGACCTCCCAGAATCACTGTTTGAGAACTGCGTAAAATATGGTGTGTAACGAACTAGTAGGCATTGCTAAATGACCTTCCAGAATCGCTGTTTGAGAACTGCGTAAAATATGGTGTGTAACAAACTAGTATGCATTGCTAAAAGACCTCCCAGAATCACTGTTTGAGAACTGCGTAAAATATGGTGTAACAAACTAGTAGACATTGCTAAAAGACCTCCCAGAATCACTGTTTGAGAACTGCGTAAAATATGGTGTGTAACAAATTAGTAGGCATTGGTAAAGGACCTTCCAGAATCACTGTTTGAGAACTGCGTAAAATATGGTGTGTAACAAATTAGTAGGCATTGCTAAAGGACCTTCCAGAATCACTGTTTGAGAACTGCGTAAAATATGGTGTGTAACAAATTAGTAGGCATTGCTAAAGGACCTTCCAGAATCACTGTTTGAGAACTGCGTAAAATATGGTGTGTAACAAATTAGTAGGCATTGCTAAAGGACCTTCCAGAATCACTGTTCGTGAACTGCGTAAAATATGGTGTGTAACAAACTAGTAGGCATTGCTAAAAGACCTCCCAGAATCACTGTTTGAAAACTGTGTAAACTATGGTGTAACAATTTAGTAGGCATTGCTAAAAGACCTTCCAGAATCACTGTTTGAGATCTGCGTAAAATATGGTGTGTTACAAATGAAAATTGTTAAAGTGTAAACTAATATTCATATATCGTAGAGCCTTCCAACTTCGTGATCTTCCGTTGTAAGTTCCTGACGTCAATATTTTCGTCCTTTTCTCCCATGACTTATCTGGACGCGTATATGTCGTCCCAGCTTATGGAGAAGTGTGTAAATATTTTCTGATGTCTAAAGATTCATTTAGTACTCTACAGTGTAGTTTATTTTAATGCTTATGATTACGAACTTAGGAGACCCGTATATATAATGTATAGCCGTCTACGTTGGTCTGACATAATACAACGTCCCTATTCGTTCCCTAAACACGCACGATTACTCATCCAGGAATCACAAGTGTATGTTGTGGCCATGATATCAATAATAGGAATACAAACAAGAAAAATCTTTAAAAAAGATAAACGGCGATCAATATGAGAAAACATTAAGAATTGGAACATGCGCATATTATGAAAGGTTTTGTTAATAATCAAAACAATCAGTAATTTTCCATGAATTATACAATTTGCGCAATAATGTTGTACATCTAAGAATTTCGACAGCTCCTTGAATTGGCAATGCATGATCATGAATCAGTTGGAACATTGTTCGATTAGAACATTGTTCTTTAACAGATATATAATCGGTAATCGAGTGTACGTCACATGACTGGAGATTACGCGAGGCTCCCAAGAGGTGTATAAGTTTCAATTGACGATAAATAACTGAAAACTTATCATGTTTAAGACATAATTAATATTTCGCTCTTAAATATTATATTTCATACGTTTTCATTGATTTTGTTCACTGAAATTTATTTCTTAAGGAAAACTATTAAAGGTTAGTATGCAGAACATTTCATTTTAAAACTTCACCTTATTAGTGCCTCTCGTAGGATCGCCAACTTAACTATGAACCAATCAAAACGTTTCGTTTCCTTTATTTCTTCGACATTATTCATTAAATACAACATTTGATTGGTCTACAATTTAGATCATTTGTTTAACATCTAGGTCAAAACTGAGGTTAAGACAGCTATCGCCGAAACAAAGTAAATTGAATTTTAACGGCGTAAACTGTTTTGAACCTTTAAAAGTATTCAGTATTTTGAAGATCAACATAACATGTCGTTCATCGGCTGTTCTAGGAGACAGCTGTCGTTTAGAATGAACCCAAAAACGATTTGCCACATGTATAACAAATAAGTAACAAACGACTTTGAAAACATTTAGGCTAAACTATGGAAAATATCTATAAAGGAAATTTTAATAACTGAAAAGGGTTGAAAACATGATGGTAAAATTGCTCGTTATGAGATTGTTATCTATTTGCCGCAATGTTTTCAAAGTCGCTGTGTAGAGGTGCCACATATCGTCTTTGTGTGTGCAAGTATTGAGAAGAACCACGTGTAACCTGGAGTGTTGCTCATGGTCTTATCTGGGGACACACAGATGACATGAGCCGTCCCGCGAGAAAACCAACATTGTGGACTCTGCGTAAAGTATCGACCCCGATCAGCCTAAGCATGCCACACAGGCCTACCCGGATAGACACTTTTCGCCTCCTGCGGATTTTTCTGTTTCAGGAATCATTACTCTATACCTCTATCCCCCTAAGACGGAATGTGTCGGCCGGACCAGTCTGCGCGGACAGCGCAGGCTGATCTGGTCGATACATCACGCAGAGGCCATTATGTTTTCTCGCGGGACTGCTCAATTATATCCATGGTAAAGATAAGGTAATCTTATATTTTAATGAAACCAAAATAAAACGTTGTTTTGAAAAGAAATAAGTGTATTGGTAGAGCGTCCGTCTCGGGTGCGGGATGTCGCGGGTTCGATCCCCTGCCGGGTCAAACCAAAGACTTTAAAAATAGAAGTAATGGCTGCCCTCCTTGGCGCCCGGGGTTGCGGGAGTTTAGTATTAACACTGACTGGTAGGTGTCAGGATGAATGGTAACCCAGGAAACGCCGTGATGTAACTGAAAATAATGTTGAAAGCGGCATAAAACACCAAATGATCATGAAATGGAGCAGTTCAGGTCTGACACGAATAGAATGTTGGACTAAGATGTGCTACGGCTTACCGAACTTGTCGCTCATGAACTCGTCTGGGAACACAGCCGTATGATCCATGGTTAAGGTAGACGCAGCCTTCTCTCAGCATGAACTCTTTGCGAATCTCAGATCCAAAGGCTGGAACTTCATCCTGATAAACAAAGTAGTATACGTTGACAATGTTGACCTGGTCATGACCTTTGTGCGAAGATGTTATATGATCATGAGTTAACCTCGTATATATCCATTAATCAAAATTTTGTATACTAAACCAATCAAAGCGCCGATGGCACTGTAGTGGCGATCGTATAGGAAATCATGCAAAGCAACAAGCAGTATCTCGTGTAAGGCCTTTGCGATTTTCAATAATAGTGCACTCTGGTGCGGGTAAATTTGAGAAAAGTTGCATCTTTTGACAGTAGAATAATGTTAGATTGCCAGAATGATGTCTTGGTGATTTTTAAGTTACGTTCTAAAATTGACCATGATGTGTTCAAAATTAGGCAATTCCAAATTTAAGAAAAATCTAGTTGGTACTCGATACACTACCGTTTTAGCTCATTATAATGTGTGTCTTGGTTATTTGTAATCTAAATTGTTTGGGTTATCACATGTTCATCACCAGGTCGCTAGGCCATATTAAGATAAAATAGTTTGTACACTTTAGAAATGACTAAATTATCATAGAGAGAAAACAGTATCCATGTGTTTGGTGTTTGTTTCAATGATGTCCGATATTGAACAGGTCCGTTCAATCTAGTTGAAAATTTGAAAGCAAAAACAAACACATAAAATGCTCATAAAACACAATTTCTTTATCTGCCAAACTGTTCAATTGATACAAATATAGGCATTTATGATAATGCTCGAGCTCCAACTAAATTAGGCTACACTTTCAGCATTGATGGCTAATTGACTCTAGAACGTACAGAGTGTATAACTTGTGTACACACTGACATCGTGTGTCCTTTAAACCTGTGTAAACCAGTCTTATCATCTAGTCGCTTTCATATATTGCAACATCTACAAAATAAAGCGTTTATAACATTGAGATTTAAGAACTCTTGCGAGATATTTATAGAACCTTTTGGAATTTCCAGATGCCTTCTACTGCGTCATTGAGGTGTTTTGAGTATCATGAGAGTTCTTTTATTATCTGCCCAAACATGAAGAAAGATAATATTTACATATGTTAACTCTATGTAGATATTATCTCGATAAATCTCAAATCTAAGTTTCAATCCTGTACCAAAGTAGCACTGACATGATTATTATTAATCGTGTCTCTGCATCACTGATGGAACTATATATTTGGCGGTTTAACGGAAGTAGGTTAATTGGTTTGCAGTAGTGAATAAAACGTCAACGGGCCGTTCAAAACTGACTATTTAAATTGTTTCATTGTTGATGTTTCTGTTAGCACTGTGACGATTGTCAAACCAATCGCCACAACAATGAGTTTTCGTAAATTAAATGTTAAATGTACATACGCCTGCATGCAGTATAGACCTTGTACATTGCAACATATTTCAAATACTGAAAAAACTATCGCTCTAAATAAGTTCGGTGATAGTTTCCTTTCGGTTCAGTTGAATTTAAATTTGATAAAACGAAATATAGACCTTATATATACGATCTGGGACCAGATACGATACACGATAATATACATATTTTCGCAAAATTCAAATTTTGTGTGTATTAGCGGCTGATTTATTGAGGGGGGAAGATATCACACAGATATAAACAGATAATGTATTCAGACGTTTGACTACCAAAAAATAAAGCGAATTTACAAATTGATGAAACATTTTAGAATCCTTCCATTTCCCACACGACCACACGTATATTGACTCATCTATAGCAGACGACTTTTTGAAATAAAGCAGTTAAATGAAAATTTAACTCATAAATTTGCCTAATGTTTTCACATCTGTTCGATAATAATATTATATGCCTTTATTTGTTTAAAGAGATTTTTTTATTATTTTACGAATGTGTTTCTGAAGCCATCCGTTGCAAGTTATTCGTTTGAGGGAAATTGTGTATTGTAAACTGTAAGAGTGAAAGGAGTAAAGTGCATATGTACGAGCACACAAACGTTGCTGCAGAATGCAGGTGCGACGGAGCGAAAGCTTTTAAGGGCGTCGTTATTCGACCCAATATTCGCCCTATTGATCCAATAACAACTTAAGGTCAAGGTTAAATGATCATTAAGAAACTCTCATATTGAACTTGTACTTTAGATTGGTCCTTGTTTTCAGCAGTATCTGCCATCTTTATTGATCTGAAAATAAACATAAACAAATGGTAAAAGGCTAAATGTGAAAGGTTAAAAGAGACGTGTTTTCGGAATATTAAGGTGCCAACTACGGCATAGGTCATCCAAATCTCATTTTTTTTTTTGAACTCAGTATTGTAGTTGTTAGAGCGTCCGTCCGTGAAGCAAAGCCTCGGTGGTGTATTAGTAGAGCGTCCGCCTCGGGTGCGCAGAGGTCATATCAAATACTTTAAAAATGGTAGTATTGGCTTCTCTCCTTGGTGCTAAGGATTGTGGGGGTTAGCATTTCGACTGACTCAGTATAAATGAACCAGTAGTACTGGAAACTAACTCAGGAAACAGTACCAAATATGGCAATGACACGTTAATAAAATAGTATGTGACGTCATTGGAATATGAACTCACGTCCGCATAATTGGGTATTATGGCGTGTTCCATACATCAATCATAAATTTTATTTTGTGCGTAAATTGTGTTATTTCGTTATTTAAATGGTCGGGTCAGAGGAATTTTAAAATGAAAGTATCAGCTTTCGCCCAGCCAGGACTCTAGGATTAATATTACAAATAACGCGCTGATGTCCAGGGTAGTTTCAGTAGTACTGGTAACTTACCCAGGAAACATCGTGATAATACTGAACAATCGTTGGAAGCGGCGTTACACACCATACAAACAAACCAACAAACAATTATATATACACGCAATGTAATAAATTGGGTCAAAAATATATTATATAGATCATAACATTAGCTTACCTTGTACGGGTGTCCTCATACGAGGATAGCAAACTGGTAACTTACCCAGGAAACATCGTGATATTACTGAACAATCCTTGGTAGAGGCGTTAAACACCATACAAACAAACCAACACTCTAATAGATACATGCAATGTAATAAATTAGGTCAAAAATATATTATAAAAATCATAACATTAACTTACCTTGTATGTGTGTCCTTATACAAGGATAGCAAACGGATAAAGATTTACTTCGACTTGCAGTATTTACAGTCAATATAGCCTACTATGAACCCTTCCGTCTTAATCATTTCCCATATTTAGACGTATTTTGACGCATCTGCAGAAGACGACATTTTCTCACGTTGATAAATTGCACCATTTGTCATAATGCTTTCAGCTCCATTCACCCTAACCCTAACCCTGACCCTATAGTTTCATTTATTAAGACTTAACATATTTCTGCCTAGAGGTTTTCGAAGTCGTTTGCTGTAGATTTGTTGTAAAGGGTTAAAACCCCATTTTGACTGTGTAAAGCAAAGTACATATATATGCATCTAAAAATATTAATAAAACGTGAAATCTCCTTTGCCTTGCAATGTTTGGTATCGTTTCCCAGAAATACCTGTACAATTAAATACACTTGCCTTATTAATCATACGTGTCTACATTTTTCTTTCATACTTTTAATAGTTTACAAATACCCGATGACTCAGTCTCTGATGTTAAAGCTGTATAACATTTGTGTTTTTATGTGTATATTTTATATATGATTTTGTGGCTCGTATCTTTAAATAGTTAACCCTTTCTCACAAACAGACGCTTTCTTGCGCGTCAGAAGACGACTTTTGAAAACATTGTGGCAACATGGGAAATTGTTCATAATCAGCTCCTTTTGCCACAACGTTTTCAATCTACTTTATAATTAAAGATAGTTTGATAATGTTTACTAAATGGCTTCAATGTTGTCTGCTGCAGATTCTTTTGAATTTGGAAAAGGTTAACCCTTTCAAACATACAATAAATTTGCAGCAGACGATTTTGAAATTATCAAGTCCAAAATATAGAAAATGTCTATAAATGATAGTATGATTATTGAATAGAGTTGAAATCGTTGTGATAAATGGAGGAATTGGTCATTATGAGCAATTTCTTCTTTTGCCACAATTATTTCAAAAGTCGTCTGCTGCAGAGGAGTCAGAAAGCGTCTATATGTGGGAAAGGGTTAAATGAATGGTCTGTTTCTAGTCTATATACCCGAGACGCTAGCGAATCTCTCAATATGATATAACGTTTAATCCTTTCCCACATACAACACATCTGAAGCAGACAACTTTGAATATACATCTTTTTGCAAAAAATATGAACGAAATGAAAGAACAGTGGAACCTGTGTCTAAATACCACACATGGGAAGATGACGTTAAAACCTATGATGTGGGTACTCAAAGAACCGTCTCACTGAGACGATTCTTTTGAGTACCCACAACATAGGTTTTGCAAGTCAAATAAGGATTTTAGAGCATAAAAAACGCTCCTTATCTACAGCTCTGTTGACCCTTTCCCTCATACGACAATTCTGCAGCAGACGACTTTGAACATATGTTGTCAAAAAAAGGAAAATCTCTATAATTGAATGGATAACCTATGACTAAAAGAGGAAAACATTGTGGCAAAAGGAGAAATTGCTCGTTTTGAGCAATTTCCTCTTTTGTCACTATGTTTTCAAAAAGCTGACTGCTGCAGAGGCGTCAGAAAGCGTCTATATGAGGGAAAGGGTCAAGGGTTGAGTTTACATAAGAAGACTGTGCGACTTAATGCAAGTATTCATACGCGTTTTGTTGTCTCATATTTGGGGGAGTAATATTACTGAGCAACTTACTGCTTTGCCGGTTAGGCCAAACGTTAGCCTAGTATACTGGCAAGCTACCCAGCTACGCGGGAATCATCATCAAGTGTTCTAACCCCAATACATCAACACTTTTTTCAGAAATTTCGTTTTTATACAGTAAACTATGGAGATACGGTGTCTGGCACGGTTTCTAAACGGACGCAAGGAAAACACATTCTAACAGGCGGTATGGAGACGTTATGAGGACGATGGAACGGTTACACGACGTTATTAGTTCGTTAAGAGAGCGGTTGAACGTGAATAGACCGGTAAGGGGCCGTTATGTAACCGTTATGATACGTCGGCTCAACGTTGAGCGAACGGTGAGAGCCCGGTATGAGGCCAGTATGAGGCTGGTATGAACACGGTAACAACCCTTTGGACACAAATATGACACGTCGTCCATTCTCACCGTCCCACGAACGGGTCCATAACGGCCTCGTACCGGCCCACCGTCCTCTTACCGTCATCATACCGGGTTCTCGCCGAGTTCAACCGCTTATACCCACACGGCGAAAGTTTTGGGTCGCGCCAGCCGCTAACGGGCACCCAACGTGTTCACCTAACGCTCAACGCCCCGCCGTGTGCCCGTGTTCCAGCGTCCGCACGAAATTAACCACATGGTGGCACAAGGTAGGCTTAGCCGGCACCATGTAACAGCTACAAAACATGTATTAGTAGGTCTTTGAGTAGGCTAGCCTTGTGAACAATTCGCTAAATATTAAAAGTTTGTATTCTTTGATAATTTCATATCTAAGGTATATTCAGAGACATAGGGCTAAAGATACATAAATCAGCATTGTATTTATATGTCTCTGTCACATTTCAATGAAATAAAACAAGCAACCCCGAGTTTGCATTGTCGTGCCAGTGCAGAGACATATTATACACGTTTTTCTGATATATAACCTATACGTACGTTTTCTGATATATAACCTATACGGACGTTTTTCTGATATATAACCTATACGGACGTTTTTCTGATATATAACCTATACGGACGTTTTTCTGATATATAACCTATACGGACGTTTTTCTGATATATAACCTATACGGACGTTTTTCTGATGAATAACCTATACGGACGTTTTTCTGATATATAACCTATACGGACGTTTTTCTGATATATAACCTATACGGACGTTTTTCTGATGAATAACCTATACGGACGTTTTTCTGATATATAACCTATACGGACGTTTTTCTGATATATAACCTATACGGACGTTTTTCGTGTAAATAACCTATACGGACGTTTTTCGTGTATATAACCTATACGGACGTTTTTCTGATATATAACCTATACGGACGTTTTTCTGATATATAACCTATACGGACGTTTTTCGTGTATATAACCTATACGGACGTTTTTCGTGTATATAACCTATACGGACGTTTTTCTGATATATAACCTATACGGACGTTTTTTCTGATATATAACCTATACGGACGTTTTTCATGTATATAACCTATACGTACGTTTTCTGATGAATAACCTATACGGACGTTTTTCTGATATATAACCTATACGGACGTTTTTCTGATATATAACCTATACGGACGTTTTTCTGATGAACAACCTATACGGACGTTTTTCTGATATATAACCTATACGGACGTTTTTCTGATATATAACCTATACGGACGCTTTTCTGATATATAACCTATACGGACGTTTTTCTGATATATAACCTATACGGACGTTTTTCTGATATATAACCTATACGGACGTTTTTCATGTATATAACTTATACGTACGTTTTTCTGATATATAACCTATACGGACGTTTTTCTGATATATAACCTATACGGACGTTTTCCTGATATATAACCTATACGGACGTTTTTTCATGTATATAACCTATAGACGTTTTTCTGATATATAACCTATACGGACGTTTTGCATGTATATAACCTATACGGACGTTTTTCTGATATATAACCTATACGGACGTTTTTCTGATATATAACCTATACGTACGTTTTTCATGTATATAACCTATACGGACGTTTTTCTGATATATAACCTATACGGACGTTTTTCTGATGAATAACCTATACGGACGTTTGTTTGATATATAACCTATACGGACGTTTTTTCTGATATATAACCTATACGGACGTTTTTCATGTATATAACCTATACGTACGTTTTCTGATGAATAACCTATACGGACGTTTTTCTGATATATAACCTATACGGACGTTTATCTGATATATAACCTATACGGACCTTTTTCTGATATATAACCTATACGGACGTTTTTCGTGTATATAACCTATACGGACATTTTTCGTGTATATAACTTATACTGACGTTTTTTTATGAATAACCTATACGGACGTTTTTCTAATATATAACATATACGGACGTTTTTCTGATATATAACCGACTAACCTATACGTTTTTCTGATATATAACAATCGGAAT
>JASEVX010000002.1:2659939-2978673 GCA_031761405.1 Serripes groenlandicus | reverse complement strand
AGAGAGACAGACAGACAGACATACAGAGAGAACGAAGACAGAGAGAGATGGGGAGAAATGTAGAAAGAGGGTGGTAGAAAGAGAGTGTTATTAAGTCTTTGGTAACGTTGAATTGTAATACACCACATAAGTTTAAATTAATACTTCGGTGAAACACGGCACATATAAAACAAACTTTTTATATAAAAATAAAAGCGATAGAATGAGGGGAAAAGTAAAGGAAAAAAACCGTTACAATGTTATACAATATAATAATTACTGATTCCGGAACAAAACCTAGAGCTGATGTATTCTATATTGTTTTCCCCTCTATCTCATTAAGTGGTTCAAAACAAATCGTTCGTAGGTACCCATTTCTATTGGTTCGCCATCATTATTTTCAAAGGACACGCCTATCTGAAAAAGTAGGCGTAGTAAAGAGCATGTGCTTAATTAATATACATGAGCTACTAAAACGTCCCCAACGTCTAGGTTCTATTTTTATACTTTAGGCGTCCGCATGAGGTGTATTGTAGCTTAATTGCTACAATGTAACAACATTATAACTAAACGTTATTACTCACAGAACAGCTATCCAACGTAGTTCTGGTCCTGTGTAGTTCGTTTCGCTTCTATGGGTGTGCTATATCTGAGGCCTCGATCTCGGGGAGGACGTTTTATATACACCTGATGGTCAGGTGTAAACCACGGACCCGGAAGTCATATCCAGCGCAGATGTCGTCGCGCCGGATACAACACTCCTCCCTATCCTAAAAGCAGGGCCCCATCAGCGTTAATTCGCTAATCTTCTTAACAATAATAAATAATTCGATATTTACAATATATACAATACATTTTCTCCATCATGTAGGTAATGGAGATTAATTACTCCCATCTGAAGCCGTCAGTGACTAATGGAAAAAACTCGTACCATTTACAAACGGAAACATTTTTGATGGAGGAAACGTAAATAGTAAATAATTATCCCCCAATAGGTCTTCGTAGTAGAGAGGACGGACTACAGAGAATACAAGCGGCGACCATTCTCCCTAGTCCACCTGAGAATATCAGAGACCGGGACTCCTCTTGCTGTAGCTATCATTTGGGCTACATCCCCGACGAAAATCGGGGTGTTGATATTGGCCCGTCCCGCATTATTTCCTGCCATAGTGACAGGAGATAAGTAAGGCGAGTCGGTCTCCAACAGTAAACGTGACGGACGTATGGTACGTAGTGCGCCGGTCTGACTCTCGTTGAAACCAGCCACTGCCGCTGTAAACCCAAAATGACAATTCGGGAAAGTGTATGTCCACGTAGCAACGACACCCGAATCGCCGGTAAAGCAATGAAGGTGAACTGGTTGATAACGCCCACAGGCAGCTTCAACCAGTTCCAACCCCCGGCGATATGTACTGCAATCAGACGAAGTTTTGCTCCGGAGATGCAAAACTAATACCTGAACGGGGCAGGCGAAGCGCAATACCATGCAAAATACTTCCTCCTGCCTCTTCCAGGTAGATACGGGCATTGTCCAATCCAGGCCTATCTCACCCATACCAACCGCTTCCGGACTAGCCAGAGCCCTACGGAGACTCAGAAAGTGTTCCTCCGTGAAAGCCCCAGCCTTTTTTGGGTGTACTCCAACAGTGATGTTCACGCGTGGATCCCTCGGCGGCCCGCATGGGTACGTTTCCGGGTCACAGTAAACAGCAACCATTCCAACCAACTTAACCGGAATGAGGGGCTGCACTGGAGATTTGTATTCCATCACAATTCGCAAAAGATCATCGCTCCGATATGATCGAAACTTACTTAGCTTTGGATTGTGCAGCACCTTCAAAGCAGTCCGGTCAAGGTGAAAATGGGTATCAATAGCCTCCCAGTAACTCCCCACAATCCGTTATATCATTACTGGGCGTAGATGTCATAGTGGGTGGAATAGGCAACGGCCCCTCTCCAGTAACATCAGGTGAGACCCCCAGCTCTCATCTCTTCCAAGGACACACCCGTCCTCGGCCCCTGACTGCCGATGCCCTCGTCCACTCGCTCTGATAAAGACCTGGAGCAAAGAAAAGAAGAAGCAACTGCCCCCAGCCCCGAAACCAACCGCGCCCGCTCCTCCCAATCAGCCTTAAACTGACGCCTATCCATTGCAGACAAAGAGCTCAGCAGGCTAACTAGGTCTCCAGTGAATAAGACAGGCCACAGAGTTTAACGGTCTTAATTTAAATTGGGCGGGAATAAGCAAGCCCTGTGCCTCAGCTAGCTTTCGCATTGCCTCTTGCGTTCGGTCAGTTATTTCGGACTGAGTAGACAGCGTTCTACGCTTATTTAAAAAGTGCAATGCCTCTCTCAAACCAGATCCAGGTCCACAGACGAGTTGTGCCAGTTCACTTATGCAGTCAAACCGCAAGCCGTGGAACTCCGGACTCATGAGCTGAGCATCCGATTCCTCATCATTAAGTAAGGATGGTAAGTGTTTGCTCAGCACATGCCTCCGAAGACACCGCAACGACCTACCACACGCCGGACACAAAGACGAACCCTCTTTTTTCTTAACCGTGACCGGCTGCACTGGCGTACTCTCTGAGGCGGGTTGCCCGTCAACTCGTCTGATGCCCTTCGTATCCAGGGTCACTCTAAGTTCCGCGTTGATCCCCTCAACAGCCTTTGGGATCATGGATACCAGACCGGAGGAGACCAGGGTCACTCCGAGTTCCCCCTGTGCCATAACCTTAGATGCCTCAGGTTCGATCCTCTCAACAGCCTGTGGGATCGTTGATCCCAAACCGGAGGAGACCAAACCCATGGATTTCTTGGTTCCAGCAGCACGAATTGATTTCCTACTACGTTTCCTACCTCTAGTTTTCTTTTTTAAGGTAGGGGGATTGGAAGGACAGGGAATTTCAGGTACGGACGTAGCCTGTTCAGAAACTACCGCTGACTCTTCGGTTCCTTGCTAGGAACAGGAGCGCTTAATTCAGTATGACTGTCGATCTTCTGACCGACATTCACACTGACATTGGGCAAATAGCGTATGTCTTTGCACATTTGCGATCCTCCATATTCGGGTTGCGGGGGGATCACACGACTACGGAAGGATACCCCAGACCTTCTCGGAAGATGCTGATTAATCCAAGCATCATCGAAGAAGAACGTGGCATCCTTCCGGGCTCCATCCAACCACGTCCAATTACCTTGGTTCCTAGCAATACCTGCTTGTCCTTCCACCAATTTACGAAATTTCAAGGGAGGAAGTGTGTAATGCCTTTGCAGACAGTCAAACAACTCCCTGGGCCTCATTAGATGACCTTGTTTGGTCTTAAGTTCCACCCTCGAGACCGCCTCCTCCATCCCATTACCTCTCAACTGTTTAGCCATATCTAAAAAACAGAACACGGTATTTACTTCCTTTTCTTTACACAGAGGACAGGCATATTTACCAACCCTCAAAGCATCATCTGAGGAGACGTTCACACAGGAACCATGATACCACTCATCACAGTCGTCACACTGTATCATGAATTCTCCCGTGTACGGCCTCCTACAAAGACAATATGGAGTGCTTTGATAGCCAGTGCTGTTGGGGACAGATTTTATCAATGCCTGGAAATTATCCTTGTATTTGGCTAACCAGGGAGGCAGTTGTCTGGTTTTACAAAGGGCAAGTCGGTCATGATTGGCGATCATAATTGTATTTCTAACCTTGACCCGGTACAAGTAAGAACTTAATTTTGAGATAATTATTCCCGGGCCTTTCCATGGTGGTGATAGCTTCTTACACTTTCCCTTAATCTGGGCAGTGTCCAATATGAACACTATATCGCCTGAATCGAAGCATTTTTTGTTAGCACGTAAATCATAATCTCGTTTCATTCTTTCCTTAGATACTCCTAAGACCTTACGCGCTATGTCATGAGCAGACTTCATTGCGCCCTCCAGATTTCCTACATAATCCTCCTTGCTATCATACGCATAACCTTTATTCTGCATTATGGGATATACAATGTCAACAGGAAGATTACGCTCCCTTCCCAACATTAATTTGTTGGGCGTAAACCCAGTATCCCTGTTGACACAAGAGCGCATAGCACAAGCTATTTGTGGTAAAAACTTATCCCAATGCGTCTGGTGTTTGCCGATGTAGCACCTAATGGCATCTAACAGAGTTCTGTTAAATCGTTCCACTTGACCATTAGATGACGGACGGTAAGGGGGTCGTTCTAGCCTTATGAATGTGGAGCAGTTCACATATCTTTTTGAACAATATACTTTCAAAGTTCCTCCCCTGATCCGTAAAAATTTCAAACGGAAATCCGAAGCGAGAAAAGAACTCGTTTACGGCTGCGTGAGCAGTGATTTCTGCAGTTTGGGACGGCAGTGGAATACATTCAACCCATTTGGTGAATTGATCTATCATCATGAGAATGTATTCACTGCCGTTTTTGGTTTTAGGTAAAGGGCCTAAGAAATCCAAATGCACACGCTCCATTGGCGACCCAGCATGGAAGTTTACCAATGGATGCCGAAGATGTTTGTTCCCCTTCTTGTGTTGTTTGCACGTGAGGCACGATGAAATATATCGCTCAATACTACTCCCCATTTTTGGCCAATAATATTTACATTTCAACTTCGCTTTCATTCTGGTCATACCCTGATGCCCGGAGGACGGGATGTCGTGGTTGAGTTCCAGAATCTCATTCTGCATAGACTCGGGAACTACTTAAACATTATGGTCAGAAACCCGGTGTTTCCTCCACAGGACTCCGTCCTCTAACTAGAACATATCTTTGTTGTTCCAAAACTTCTTTAAGATAGGACCAGAAAGAAAGAGAAACGAATCTGAAGGTATAACGCCATTCTCCAGATAATGTATCACGACCCAAAGAGTTTTGTCCTGTTCCTGTTGTTTTTTAATAAATAAACTCTGATGTCCCCACACAGAGTTATTATCTATACCAGACACACTCATTGCACTCGGACACCTTACAATCTGTACCACCGGTTCCTTCCCTGCAATGAGTTCAATATGTGAATGAAACAGGCTATCACAGTCACTTAAATCTGAATCCGGCTCCAGATTAATATTAAAAACATTGAATGACTCTTTAAAAATATACGAGTCTTCTAAAATATTCAACGCCTGGGAATCTGTCGTATCTCCCGCCGTAAGGCTGGAGTTGATGCCCCTTCCATTGTTTATGGAAGGTTCTAAAGCCCCTGCGAATGAACCTAAATGGCCTCCCGCCGTTAGGCTGGAGTTGGTCACCTTTCCATTTAAAATGGAAAGTTTCAAAACTTCGGCTTTCGACTCACTTTGATCTCCCGCCGTAAGGCTGGAGTTGATGCCCCTTCCATTGTTTATGGAAGGATCAAAAGCCTCAGCTCTGGACTGAAAATGGCCTCCCGCCGTTAGGCTGGAGTTGGTCACCTTTCCATCTTTAATGGAAGATTTATAAATAAGTGCACATTGGCTTATGGAGGGATCTCGGTTCCGAGTGAACGAACGCCATGCTGTTAAAGGTATGACGTCATCCACATCGGTCGCGAACTCAAACCAATTCTCATGAGCCCTAGTGCATTTTTGACATCCCCCACATGGTAGACTTTCCAGAATTGCCCCGTGTTTATAATATTTACAGGTCCCTGGTTGTGGGATACGCGACAAAGCGTCTGCATTTGCATGCTTTGACCCTTTCCGATATTGAATCTCTAAGTCATATTGACTGAGTTCCTCAATCCAACGCGCCAGCTGTCCCTGAGGCTCCTTGAAATTTAGCAGCCAAGTAAGGCTATTATGATCCGTACGCACGAGCACACGTTTCCCTAACAAATAATGTCGGTATTGTCTTGCGAAGCGAACGACGGCCAGCAACTCTTTTCGGGTAGTGCAATATCTAGTCTGTTCTGGGGAAAGCGCAAAGCTGCCATATGCTATGACACGCTCAGCTCCCCCCTGTATCTGCACTAACTCGCACCCAATTGCCACGTCGCTAGCATCGCAATCCAAAATTAACTGATCGTGCGTAGTCGGTAAAGTTAGTACCGGAGGTGACATTAAGGCCAGCCTAAGATTCTTGAATGCTTGAATTTGCCTGTCGGTCCATTCAAATTGCTGTTTTCCCGTTACGTCATAAAGCGGTACTGCGATTTCAGCGAAATTCTTTATAAATGACCTATGATAATTTGCCAGGCCTAGAAAACGCTGAACGTCTTTTGTGCAATTCGGGACCGGCCAATCTCTAACTACCTTAATATGATCCTCAGTGACTTCTAGCCCATTCTTGCTTACATCCCTACCCAGGAACTTTGTTTTCTTCTGGAAAAACTGGCATTTTCTCGGCTTTAACTGGTACGACCGCAGTCGATCAAACACCTTCACCAAGTTGTGAAGATGTGCATCAAAGGATGCGCCCATAACAAGAATATCGTCTAGAAAAGCTAGGACGATATTCCAATTGAGGCCATGCAACACTAAATTCATAACTCTCGCAAATGTAGCGGGAGCATTGCAGAGCCCAAATGCCATGCGCACAAATTCGTACAGGCCGTACTTGGTTATAAACGCAGATTTCTTGCGGTCTTCTTTAGCTATTTCTATTTGCCAATATGCCATGTTAGCGTCAAGCCGAGAAAACCATTCATTCCCCTGCAGAGTATCAATACATTCCTCTACATTGGGTAACGGAAATACATCCTTAACCGTGACATAGTTGAGGGCTCGGTAATCAAGGCACCATCGAACAGTCCCGTCCCGTTTGCGTATTAACACCGGCGCAGCAGCCCAATCCGATGCGGAGGGCTGAATCACCCCAGCTTTAAGCATTTTTTGGAGGTGCGCTTCCTCCTCCTCAACAAAACAGACGGGAGTGCGACGCATTTTCAATTTGACCGGACGAGCCTCGCCGGTGTCAATCTAATGTTCTACTTTGGTAAAATTTCCCAAATCGAACTCATCCCTAGCAAAAACGTCCTGATACTTCACAAGCAAATTAGCAAATTTATCTCTCTGATCATTATTCAGGATCGTTATTGATCTATTATACATGTCTACCAAGTGTTTGGGAATTTCTATCTCACTTAATTCGACAGCGTTCACCGATCTTATTCCCCCGAGTCAGCTTCTGGGGTTGGTGAAATGGTGTTTGCATAGTGAGCCTGTGCTATTTTTGTGTCTTTCTTTAGCGTTATATACCTATCCGTTATATTTAACACACAAACGTACGGTTTAATGCAATGTGCATTAGGTTACGTGGTAACAAGATAGGTTTACATGTGTCAGGCTCTATCACATACCCAGGCATATCTTTATCTACACTGCAAATAACGTGCGTCATTGAATTCGGGGGTATTACTGTTTTTTTAGCAACGACCACATCCGAAATTTTGAGTTCACGATTTTGTTTATATTGCAGTTTCAATTTTTGCCCATTGATTACCAAGCAGGGAGTATCTTTTGAGCCGGAAGGAACATCAATTGTAATACCATGGGTCCTCATGAAGTCGAGTCCCAACAACATCGGGTTCTCAATGGGCGCTACGTATAAGTTCTGAACATACTTCGTAGCTCCCAGTGAGATCCCCACGGGACCTACCCTGAACCCGGTCATAGACAAATCCTTTCCAGCGGTATGCATTTTAACCCTACCTAGTATCTTTGGTATTGGTTTTAAACTATTGAAGAGATCATCAGAGAGTATCGATACCTGAGCAGCCGTATCCACCACCGCACCAATCGTTACATTATTTACTACCAAATCAACACATAGACTTGTCAGTGGGTTGACTTGGCAGATTTCAATTTCATCCATTTCATCGAAGTTATTTGAATTCTTAGATTGTGTAAAGAGAACGGATACGGTCTGATCTAAGTCGATATAAGGTAGATCGAGGCTCGAGTCACTGGTGGTAACTGAACGGGTCGGAATTAAGCCTCGCTGTCCGACCCCGAGTCGTTTAAAGAGACGTCCGCATCTTCGTCCGTCTGGATTTGCGACACTGACGCCTCTCCATATTTTAACCTCGGACATTTGTCACGAAAATGACCAATTTCACCACACGAAAAGCATGTCAGAGGAGCTCTTTGGCTAAGCCTTTTTACGTGTTGCTTTCCCTGATGTGTGGTCAATTTTGCCAGTGTATCGATCACAAGATCAACCTTCTTCTCTATATTAGTGATTCTCCCCTCTTAATTTCTAAATTTGCCTGAGTTATGTGCGCTGTCTATCGAGGGCTTATCGTATGTGGATTTTGATTTCGGTTTAAAGTTACGTGGGGAAATAGCCCGCACGTCAAACTCGTCATCACTGCTCTCTTCAGCAGAGCCAGTAAGCCTATCCACACACCGAATATCGGTACGATCCTCAAATCGCACTGATTTGGGCTTGCCATAACTCTGCTGTCTGTTATGCTGATAATTACGGATTTTTTCTATGGCTCTTTCTACACTTTTTGGACTCGTGTTAGCAGCATAAATGGCAGCATCTTTATCCGAGCAGCCCTGGCAGAACCTCTTTACTGCCATTTTGTACATATGATCGTCATCCATATGTTTGAATGCGTCATATGCCAGGTCCACGACGCGTTGTCCCCATTCTGGGAGGGTTTCGTCAGACTTTTGCTTAGCCCTTTGAAATTCAAGAATCAGATTTTCCGTGATATCCCGAAAATCAAACCGCTGAGCAAACTTCTCTATCAGTCGGTCGTAGGACATTTCAGGGTCTCTTTCTACGACATGAGCGTAAAAATCGCTCGCTTTTCCATCCAACGACCAACATAGGCGACGCCTCCGCTCGAATTGGGACCAATTCGATTCAGTGGCAAAGGAATTGAACTTAGTGAAGAAAGATTTCCACTTACCAGTTCCGTTGAAATACAGTGATTTAGGTACACTGAAGGACCGTCTGGTTCCCTGGTCACGAGGCGTATATCCATAACGATCATCATCACCATCGGAATCAGACTGGCCATGCTCATACATAACGTCACGTGAGTTTGTGGATCTCCTTCGCGATTGTATATTCCTTGGCCTAAAATCAAAGGGCGAGTCCTGTGGACCCTTATTACGGACACGCTGTCCGTCAAATGAAACATGACCAGGAACATATTTATCATGTTCCTCTAAAATATCCCTTCCCGAAGAGTATGGGAGATTGTCCATTCCCGCTGGTCTGTAATGCGAATCACTGACCTGCTGGAACTCATGTTTCCTAACCACGGGTTTATTACACCCTAAATCATCCCTTCCCGAAGGGTATGGGAGATTGTCCATTCCCGCTGGTCTGTAATGAGGGGGGTTATTATTAGATTAATTTTTTTTAAATGTCTTGAACATATTACAATGGCGTTTGTTTAAAAACACTAAGTTATGACACATCTAAAATGAAATAAATATTCCGATGTTTTAAGCATGTGCAGTTTCTTTTTTTTTACTGGCATTTACGTTATTGTGTTTTATTTACGAAGACAAAACAGTCCCTATTAGCTAGACTGCAATTTTCATAAACTATGTAATCAAAAGGCGATAACTACAAACCTTTACGTCGCACAGTCTATAATTTGTTTACATACGCGCACCTGCTTGTAGCAGACTATCGATATGAAAAATCACGTCGAATTCTCCTTTTAATAGCTAAGTATCAACATAAACTGGTAACAGAAACAAAAAAACTGAAAGTACTGGTAACGAATTATTTTGAACATGTATTGTAAAATCTAATTTATGAATGCAATTGATCATGCTATTGCACAATTTAGTCTATTTTAATATTATTAATATTTTTGTCCAGAGATTTTTTTTATCAGTTGACAGTTTTAGTAAATGTAGCATTTCAACGGCGATGCGAGCGTTTAACATGCACACTAACTCTTTCACTGAGCTCTGCGTAAAGTCTGTCAAAACACCCATTGCATATTTGTGAGATTTACATTGTTAGTTCGATTTGTTTTCGTCACCAGGGGCGGATCCAGGATTTCGGCTAATATTATAATTATGTTTCATGTGAGTGAATTAATTATTATAAATCTATAGTGTTTAACAAATCGCATAAAATAAGAATTAAAAAAAAAAAAAAAAAAAAAAAAAAAAAAAAGAACAGTTCCTCTTGGGACTCGAACTCGCGTCCATAAGAAGTCCATGATTAGTAGTTCTACACTCTCTCCATTACACCACGGTACCTTGTTAATCGTTGTATAGCGTTACTTTCGTATATATATATTAAGCTAACTGAATGCGCGCGTATGTAAACCATGATCTATAATTAGAAAGCCCCTTTGATCATCGTTATCATGTTGGACAAAGGAGAAACAACGGCGATGCGAGCGTTTAAAATGCACACTGACTATTTCACTGAGCTCTGCGTGGTGGCATATTTGTGAGATTAACATTGTTCTATACAGCGTGGGGTCGACTTCTAGTGAATGGGCATACGACTAAAATTCATACTCGTGCCTTATACGTACCTGCCGACAAATGAAATATATATGCGCGTACTGTTAATTTGATATTTTCTAGAAAATTGATTATCTATGATGATTCGATAGTATAATTATGACTTCACTGTATTGAAATAACACGTAGAAGTCATTTTAATATCGAAAAAATACTAGGACTATTTAGGTGCAGCGAATGTGTATTTTAAGCGGAAGTGTAGTTTAACCGTGACTTCCGCAAACAAACACGATCGCGTTAACTGTATTATTTTTTGAGAAAAAATAATTCGTTAATAAGAAATAATTTGTGAAAATATGTCTCAAATATAAGCCTGTTTATCGGTCGTGAACGTCGAAACGCCTTTTCCTCAGTTCGTGACCTAGTTTCATATTGCCAAAATGTAAACAAAGCGAAGTAACCGGAAGTCAAATGTAAATTTAGAAAAGTGACTTGTTTCATGCAGACAAAAAATGTCGCACGACAAATTGATTTCTTAAACGTCACGAAACGAGTGAATGGGTCGAATGTAGGAGAAAGAAAGATAATATAGAAATGCTTTTTATCTCGCATGCAGTGGAATAAAACATGCACTAAAGCTTTGCCTGATTTTTTATTCACTTTCTTCGATGTCTGACACTACGACTCGATGAAGCCTGACACGAGGGTCAACATTTCGAAAGAATGCTCAAACACCGTATTACAGATAGATAGCCAATATTACACACTTAAATGATTAAATATATGTGATATTAAATGTTTATTTGGCTTGAAACAAATTAAGAGAAGAACAAACTCTGATAAACAATAGATTTAGAAATAAAGAAAATCTGCTCTTTCGCACCCAATTAATTTCATACTTGCCACCTATTAAATGGTATAGGTCCAAAGAGGCCAAATGCCAAAAAGGCCAGTCCAAAAAGGCCAATTATCGGTCCAGAAAGGCCAATTATGAGGAAGGACCACTTTTTGAAGGAAAACAGTTTAAAGGTGTAAATATTTGGTATTTAGATTTGTAAACATGTTTAATGTTTATTTAAACTTCCTTAATTAGATAATTTGAGAAGTTTGAGAACGTAATTGACGTTAATTTATTAATTAGATAATTGAAAATGTTGAGAACTTAATTGCCGTTAATCAGTATAAAAAGGCCATCATTGTTCAATTTAATTCTTATAGTAATTTATAACTGCATTAGATTTGATCTGGTGCTGTTTGACTATAATACTTTTAACTGCATTAATAGTTTTTAAATCTGTCTGTTTAAGAAGTAATAATATTTGTTTATATTCTGGAATTTGTGACATTGTACATTCTGTGTTTGTGGTTTTATAAAAACATTTCTGTTTAAATATATTGGGAATTTGTAACTTGTATACGTGTCATTGTGATGGAGTTTCCGTGTATAACGTGTCAGACAGATGTTCGGGGTCGCCAACAGGCTGTGGAATGTGACTTGTGTCAGAGATGGCAGCATCGTACTTGTGGGACTGGTAAGTAAAATATAGAACTTATCTTGAACTCTTCTTCCTTGCTCCCTTTGTTACATAGATGTTTTCAATATATTCTATCAGTTGAAAGACATTGGCTCTGATACTAGTGATGTACTTTTAAAGAGGTTATATTTTTGGGTTACGGAAAATTTAATATATATGTAAGAGATTATTGTGGAATATTGAATATATATATATTAATGTAAACGTTATTCTTTTGTAAAATTGAATATATATATATGTATATGTAAACGCGATTGTGTTGTGGAATATTTGATATAAATTTTAAAGAGATTATTATGGAAAATTGAATATATTTATATGTTAACGGTATTAGTGTGGAATATTGAATATATATATATTTATATTTTAACGGGATTATTGTGGAACATTGAATATATATTTATATGTTAACGGTATTAGTGTGGAATATTGAATATATATATATTTATATTTTAACGGGATTATTGTGGAACATTGAATATATATATTTATATGTTAACGGGATTATTGTGGAATATTGAATATATATATGTATATGTTAACGGGATTATTGTGGAATATTGAATATGTATATATTTATATGTTAACTGGATTATTGTGGAATATTGAATATTTATATGTTAACGCGATAATTTTAGAATATTGAATATTATATATATTTATATGTTAACAGGATCATTTTAGAAAAATTTAATATGTATATATATACATATATTTTAACGGGAGTATTGAATATATTTATATATATTCATTTGTTATGTATACTTATATTTTAACTGGATTATTGTGGAATATCGAATATGTATATATTTATATGTTAACGAGATTATTGTGGAAGATTTAGTATATATTTTAAGAGATTATTGTGGAAAATTTAACATATAAGTATATATACTTATATTTTAACGGGATTATTGAATATATATTCATTTATTAACGGGATTATTGTGGAATACTAGTTATGAGAGCTTCCTTTTACTCTAAATCATGTTCGTTTGACAGGCATATCGCAGACAGCATATAGAGAAGCTGTAAAGTTAGGTGGCGTGAGTTTTGTGTGCAGACCATGTCGAGACATAGAGATAGCTCCACCCACACTAGAATTAAGTGTAATCACACAAGTGAGTATAATTTATAGGTCTTATATATGTAATTTATATCACGGTCTAAGTTTTCATGAAGTAGAAATAGGTGTGCATACAATGTCGCTCAGATTATAACGAAAAATGTTGATGAACTTAATAAGTGTACATATTTAGAAGCTAAAATTATAATGCCAATATTGATGAATTCATCAATGTATATGTTACTAAGTGGTCTGTGCTGAACTGATATTATATTCCTATTAATAGAATCCCCGTGATACATATTCCTATTAATAGAATCCCCGTGATACATATTCCTATTAATAGAATCCCCGCGATACATACATAATTTACAAATAATGTGGTAACACAATTAATTAATGTATTCCTCTATATAAATAATTGAATATTTGCATATTATAGCTTCAGACATGGAAAGGGTTTAATAGCTTTTTATTGCATGTAGATTTAAATCCTAAAATGTAGTAATTTGTTGTGGTTTTATTGACAAATACAAAACATCCAAAATCCCGACCAAAAGAAATCCTGAAATTTGTAGATCTATGTGGAATTTCAAAAATCCTGGAATTAGTCCTTATGAAAACATTATGTGTATGTTTAGACTAATGAAAGTCAAGAATACATGTGTGTTAAAAAATAAATCAATGCAGTCTTTTCCGGCGACATTGATGCCTTGCATCAACTTTCTCTTGTTGCTACAATGTAATAACATTATAACTAAACGTTATTACTCACAGATCAGCTATCCAACGTAGTTCTGGTCCTGTGTAGTTCGTTTCGCTTCTATGGGTGTGCTATATCTGAGGCCTCGATCTCGGGGAGGACGTCTTATATACACCTGATGGTCAGGTGTAAACCACGGACCCGGAAGTCATATCCAGCGCAGATGTCGTCGCGCCGGATAGAACAGGTGCTACGAAGCGATGACCTTCCTTGTCGCCCAAAAGCAAATACAAATACAACCTAAAATTCCCTAAAATTTCACATGTGTGTCATCATTGTGAAATGTTAAATGATAAACGGATAAATGATAATCTAAACGGAAAGTGTTATATTTTTGATAAATGTTGAACTTTTGAAATATTTAAAGGCTGATTGTTTGCTGAACGAAAGATGAGTATCCAGTCCTACATCAGGACATTCAGGTAATCCACAGGGTAGATATCTACGAACTGGGCATGTTTTAAATTTCTCCCTTTTTCAATGATGAATTTGTAAACTTGTTTTCTTCAGAAGAAAACTTGTTTTCTTCAGAAGCGCAAAAAAAGAATTGTTTTTAGTGAAATAGGCAATCGGATCAAAATATTCTTCCACCACAGTTGTATCCAGCCCAGTGGGCAATACTGGGGAAAACCCGGGGTTTACTGCGCAATATGAAATACTAGTATTTGTTACTTGTTTTGTAAAGAAGTGTTTTATAAGTCTCTACCTAAGGCCCTTATTAGATACTGTAATATGTTAATAGGCAAAGCCTAGGTCGTGTGAAAGCAAGAACAAATAAATTAAACACTGTCTGTCCCCCAAAAAGAAACAAATTAATAGGCAAATTGCAGAAAGTTACAAAAACAGAATTTGAAAACATATTGAAAAAAACGAAACTTGGCATGCATTTAAGTTTAATTTGTACATATAGTATATATCTGTTTTATTTTTTATTAGGTCAGGTTTGTAACAGACTGTAAGATTTCCAAGGATGTTGATGGAAAACAACACTAGAAGGCATTGAAGAATGTTCTGATTTATTTTTACAAATGCCAGTTATTTGTAAACTAGTATCATACATATAATTGGAAACTGACTCATACCATGGTTGATTGATAGTCTCAATATATCGCCGTTACATATTACTTTGTAACAGTCAAAATAAAAAATCGCATTCCTAGTACAGAAACCTGGACTAGGTTGATTGAATGACTTGCGCTTAACATTACTTTCAATGGTACTTCAGTCCACCTACCATTTTCCCCTGGCTTTCTAGAATACTAAAATACTCCACACAACAATCTTCCAAGGCAGATGGCTAACTTTGCATGATCTGGCTGAATGTATAATCTTGAGACAATTTAAGATGAGAACACTATGCATACAGACTGAGAAAACTGTAATTTTTGACAAATATTTTTAAAAGTCCCATTTATAATGATGTATGTTGGAAAGGGTAAAGTTTAGCCCCTTGTCTGATGTAAATTACTTGATTTCTGAATACATTGTCGGAATGGTGTAATTGATCCAAAATGAACATATCCAAAATGAACAATATGTTCCTATTCAACAACATTTTCACTTTGAACCCCTATCTCCATTTCTGGTTTTTAATTTGTAAAACATGAAACAGCATCAGATTATTTGTTAATAAGTACCAGACTTAGTGTCAACAACTGATTATATATACATGTATCTGAAATATGTTGTTTGAAAATAAAATGGATAATGAAAGATCTGATCAATATATTCAATATATATTTTATTGCATAAAACAATAAACAGTATGTTTATAGCAAATAAAGAAATTATAAAAAGTACAAACAGAGAAATGGATTTTCCAGAAGAATTTGCAATAATTTAACATTGTTAGTGATCATGTTAAAATTGCTCTATTATAAAAATATGATGTATAAATTTCGTTAAAACTTTGATATTAGAACGGTTATCAATTTGACAAAGCTGGATCAAACCTTGAACATGTACAGATTCTCCGAGTTATCAATGTTGATAACCATTCCTTTTTTTAATTGTTATTGCTCAATTATAAAAGCTTTTGAAAAGGGTACATGGAGTAAACTATTTTCACTAGAAGCCTGGATAAAAATGTAATAAGTGTTTAAGTAAGACAACTCCCCACAACATAATTGTTTCATGTATACATTGTTAAGTTTAGTTGCTTCTTTCAAAACATGTACCTGCTGAGATTTGATCTTAGAACTCTTGTTAGACCAGGTGTTTTACCATTAAACTACAGTATAGGTTTTTATTTTAGGCAGCAGTTCATGAAAATATGTGTATTACCAGTAAAGTATAAACCAGACCAGACTCTACCGGACTCTACCAGACTCTGTTTAGTGATAATAAGGTATTTTTATAGCCTTTTTCTGTTGAAAAACAGATGAAGTTTTCTTTATTTTTCAACCAAAATGTTTATACAAATTTATTTGTTGAATTTAAAAAGAGATTGATCCTCTTTATCTACAGATTTCAATGCTCAGTTTGTTTTTACCTTATTTGAGTTTGATATAGTTTATAATAGTGTACATTGCCCTATTTCATAGACGGACCTAAATCGGTGACAGTAAAAGGCTTTTTATTTTGCATTTGCTCTTCAATTTGAAGAGTTCTATGATATCATTGGTTGTTGTGCTCCCAAGTATGAAAATAGTGCTGTCAATAGATGTTGAATCTTTTGTAAATGTTGTTTGAATACATACATGCAGAGTATTTAAAATAACCTAGTGAAAATAATGTTTAAATTCTTAGTACCAAGTTTGTCCAATCTGATCAATATTATAAACACATTTTGAATAAAAAATGTTTATGAAACTACTAGAAATTCAGCCTGTTGAAAGAAAAGTAATGTGTTTTACTGATAGCCCACATATATATGACATCATTTCTTTAAAACAATCATGACTCATTTGAGTTTGATCAATAAACAAATTTTGGTTAAAAAAAAGATGAATCTACTAGAAATTCATGACTCATTTGAGTTTGATCAATAAACACATTTTGGATAAAAAAAAAGATGAATCTACTAGAAATTCAGCCTGTTGAATGAAAAGTAATGTATTTTATTGATAGCCCACATATGACATCATTCCTATAAAACAATGGACTCATTTGAGTTTAATCAATAATCAAATTTTGGATAAAAAAAAAGATGAAACTACTAGAAATTCAGCCTGTTGAAAGAAAAGTTATGTGTTTTACTGATAGTCCACATATGACATCATTTCTTTAAAACAATAGACTCATTTGAAGGCATGAAAGTGTTTTCCTCTCTTTCAGGTTGGAGGATATATGGCTTAAGACATTTACTATGTATACCCCAAAACCAGGGTGAACTGATTCTGGTCATATACTTTCATGATTTGACAAAGACTAGGTCATAGACATAAACTGTTAAACTGTACAATGTAAAAAAATAATGTAAATTGAAGGCAAATAATTTGAAATTGACTGTAGTTTTGTTTGTTTGCTACATTTACTGCAATATATAGATAAACGTCTTAAAGTCATTACAACTCGACAGTCGAAGAAGATATGATAGTTTAGCTATTTTCTTGAGTGGAGTCAATATTTGACAAGACGGCTTCAGCTTCAAATGACAGATCTATACAGACAAAAACGATACACGCCATGTGACGTCACGCGATGTGACGAAAGCATCGTGGAACGTTCCCAACAGATACTAACAAATAATTTAGAAATGAAGTTATATTTTTAAGCAAATTATTGATATCATATAATAAATAGCTTACCTTGAAATGAAGCTATGCCGATACAGAAACAGAACTGTTCGTCCTTTTCAGTTAAAATAATATCCGAGGCCAGTGTAACGAACGATAACTTCATTTTCAAGTGTTTATTGCTTCTCTATATTGCAAAGATATAAACTCCATGAAATAATGATGACAGGTACAAAAGAATAGTCGACTTAGCCTTCATAAAGTCCTTCCAGTGAATGAAATCCATTTGTGACGAGTCAAACTATCTTTTCCTACCATTCCTGTGGTTTTCCTTTTGTTATTTATTTATTACTTGCCTTACAATGACGTTACTTTCGTTGCAATGACGTCACATTTGGATGTGTTTACTTCCGGTTGAGAAAATATCATTTTAAAAATAGAAAACGAGTGCAATTACACGCAAATTATCACATATTAGATTCCTTGTTTTCATTCCTTTATTGAGAAGGAATTTAATTTAATTTTTCTCTCTAGTTCTAAGTATTTTTTGATTTGTCAAAACATATGAATATCGTGTTTGTGGGTTTTACCAGTTACGAAATGAATAGGTTACGATAATTTGTCCGTCCAGTAAGACCGGAAGCAAAATGGCCGAAAAAAAGTGCTATGGGGTTGAGATTTGATATGTGAAAAACAGTAAGATTGTACTGAATTCTCGTTGTTTTGATCTCGTATGATGTATTCGTACGGGTAACCTATAGGCGTGCTTCGCTTGAGCCTTTGGCTCGAGCTTTCACACATATTAATATTGTGAGTATTGGACAAGAAAAAAATATAAATCATACATTATTTGTACATGAATGCACATGAACAATTGTGAACAGTTCTTTCTTTAACACTTTCCCTCATATAGACGCTTTCTAATGCCTCTGCAGCAGACGGCTTTTTGAAAACATAGTGACAAAAGAAGAAATTGCACAAAGCATGCAATTTCTCCTTTTGTCACTATGTTTCCACTTTTTGTCATAGGTTATCCATTCAATTATGGAGATTTTCTATTTTTTTGACAAAATATGTTCAAAGTCGTCTGCTGCAGAATTGCCGAATGAGGGAAAGGGTTAAAATTAAAACATACATGTAGTAACAGTAGATTCTCATTCTGTTTGAGTTGGTTAAACTGTAAACATGAAACCGAAAGATCCAATTTTGATTTTTTTTGATAAAGCCTGTAAAACTGTTGTTAGTGCAAATAGTGAAAGACTTAACCCTTTACCACATATAGACGCTTTCTGACGCCTCTGCAGCAGAAAGCTTTTTGAAAACATAGTGACAAAATAAGAAATTGCTCAAAACAAGCAATTTCTCCTTTTGCCACAATGTTTTCCACTTTTAGTCATAGGTTACCCATTCAATTATAGAGATTTTCCATTGTTTGACAAAATATGTTCAAAGTCGTCTGCTGCAGAATTGTCGTATGAGGGAAAGGGTTTAGAGTACATAGACAAAAGTGTTTATCAACATATGATGAACCTTCTCCTATTGATATGATAGTAAAGAACTTAGTATTGGAGATTCTCAAAACACAAACTTGTCAGTTAGCCAGGAAACTAATGGTCATGCCTGCAAGTTCTGCTTCCACTGAGAGAATATTTTCCAACTTTGGTTTAATTCAAACAAAACTTAGAAACGTTTAAACTTAAGGCATACAAAAATGTGCAAAACTTGTATTCTGTTGTAGAATGTTGAAAGGAAAAGATGAAATTGAATTGTGAACTAGTTGCTCTAAATGTTTCTGTGTATATGATGTATATAGCAATACTGCAATGAAATCATAGCATGTCTTAACCATTCTTTGTAAAAATAAGCTTAACAAAACATATAATAATTACCCAGTACTGCCCATTTCAGGGAGTATTGCCCAGCCCGAGTTTTACTGCACGGAAAAACCCGGGCAGTCAATACTTTGCCAACCCTGCCGAAAACAAAATGAAACTCCCTTTAAATGAAAGAATATTAATTGAATAGAGTTGAAAACATAGTGACAAAAGGAGAAATTGCTCGTTTTGAGCAATTTATCTTTTGTCGCCATGTTTTCAAAAAGTTGTCTGCTGCAGAGGCGCCAGAAAGTGTCTATATGAGGGAAAGGGTTAATCTAATCAATAGTTCGATCATACATGTGATATCGTCCAGGATTTCCCCCGGAAATCACATCTCTTTCACGCAGGATTGTATGTTAAACATGTCTAGAATGCATGCACCACAGACGTTTTCAATTTCAATTTTTTTAAGCGGCCATGCCGCCATACCCCTTAATTGGTCGTCAGCTGTCCCAGAAAAGTCACCAAAAATTATCACATACATGTATGGTTGAACTGTTCCATCCTTATTCATAAAGATTTTCTGTATTTTCACCTAATTCATAAATGTTTTAAATGTTTGTTGTATGTGGGATTATGTTATTATAATTGAAAGTTTATTATCAAAATTTCAGATCACTTTTCCTAGCTTGGTTTGGTGAAAGTCAAATACAAGTTACAGGACAGAAACCTAAACGCAAATCTCAAAATTGGATGGAAGATGATGTTTCCGATGAAATAAAAAAGAAATGGCAAATGTAAGTATTTTACCGGTCATTTGGTATTGCTATCTCAAGCATCATTATACGACAATTCTGCAGCTGACGACTTTGAACATATTTTGTCAAAAAATGGAAAATCTCTATAAATATGACTTAAAGTTGAAAACATTGTGTCAAAAGGAAAAATTGCTCGTTTTCTGCTGAAAGGGCTGTATGCAGGGAAGGGTTAATGAAAGTATTATTGCTGACCAGAGTTGAAATTAAATTTCCTTTTAAAGCAAATAAGACATACTACTTCTGGAAAATTGGAAATATAATAATTTGAGGCATAGTTGTTGGAAAAGGGAGACATTTCTTGTCTTGATGTCATCATAACCCTTTGCCTCATATAGACGCTTTCTGATGCCTCTGCAGCAGACAGCTTTTTGAAAACATAGTGACAAGAGAAAAAATTGCTCAAAACAAGCAATTTCTCCCTTCGCAACAATGTTTTCCAATTTTAGTCATAGGTTATCCATTCAATTATAAGAGATTTTCTATTTTTTGACAAAATATGTTCAAAATCGTCTGCTGCAGAATTGTCCTATGAGGAAAAGGGTTAAGGATAGTTTCCCCACAATGCTTTCAGAAGCTATCTTTTGCAAAGGCTTTAACAATTATCTTTGTCAGGACAAGAGTTAAAATTCTTATACTTTTTGCTGAAAGGCTGCTTTCTTGAAAAATTGCATTTTAGACTTCCCTTGCATACACAAGAAATTTAATTAAAGGAGTTTGAATAATAGAAATATTTCATTCTTCATTAGATAAAACTTCAGAACCTTTTGTAGTTATGAAAAGAGTAACTATGATATTCTTTTTGTAGCATATTATAGCAATTTCTTATTTTGTCACTATGTTTTCAAAAAGCCTTCTGCTGCAGAGGGTTCAGAAAGTGTCTATATAAGGGAAAGGGTTAATATACTTTGTAATTTCTTTTAGACTTTGGATCCGCCTGCCATATTCAAAAGATTGATGCTTGTTTGGGTTAAATGATTGTGGGGGAATAAAATAATCTTAACACGCCTATTTCAGGGAAGTTGAAGAACTAAAGAAAAAGCAGGTCTTAAAAGATACAGAGTCTGTGAAGGAAATGCTGACTGTGTTGCAAGATGAGGACGAGGAATATGACACACAGTTCTATGTCAGCGGGGTAGACATATCATTCGTGAAAGAAGACCTAGTCAACGCTTGTGCAGCTCTTATTGTGCTTTCTTATCCTCAGTTAAAAGTATGGACTTTTCTTTACCCTTTCCCTCATAAAACAATTCTGCAGCAGACGACTTTGATATTTTGTCAAAAAATGGAAAACCTCTGTTATTGAACGGATAACCTATGACTAAAAGTGGAAAACATTGTGGTAAAAAGAGAAATTGCTCGTTTTGAGTAATTTCTCCATTTGCCACTGTGATTTTAACTTTATTTATCAATCTAATTGTTCTTTCATCTATCGAAAATTTCCTTACTTTTGCCATGATGTCTTCTTAGCTGTTTGCTGCAGATTTGTTGTTAGGAGGAAATGTGTAACAAGTTAACCCTTTCCCTCATACGACAATTCTGCAACAGACGACTTTGAACATATATTGTCAAAAAATAGAAAATCTCCATAATTTAATGGATAATCTATGACAAAAAGTGGAAAACATTGTGGCAAAAGGAGAAATTGCACGTTTTGTGCAATTTCTTCTTTTGTCACTTTGTTTTCAAAAAAGAGGCGTCAGAAAGCGTCTATATGAGGGGAAGGGTTAACACGTTAATAAAAGATTCTTAACTTTTGCTAAGTCTGTTGTCCAGGTGTGTATTTAGAAGAATTCATAGCCAATTTTAGGGGAATCCGCTGTGGTCGAGTGGTTAGCATCGGGGATTTCGAAACCGGGTGTCCCGGGTTCGATCCCCAGTCGCGGCACTGCGGTCATGGTGGAGTGCCCTTGGGCAGGGCACATTTTCTAGCCTAGTACTGGTTTGTTTACCCAGGGATCATGAATAATTAAATTTAATTGCGTGCTAAATGACCTTAGCTGTCGATGCGCCATAAAACAATATACATTCATTCATAGCCAATTTTAGGAATATGAAGATAGAAATGTTGTGTTGAGTAGCCAACAGAAAAAAGCCTGGTCAGATGTTGTGGATGTGCTGGATGTGCTCCAGAGGACTAGATAAGAGGGAGTGAACAGGTCTTTTCCTCACAATATTTCTCTTATTACTCGGCAAAAACCTATGTTGTGGGTACTCAAAAGAATCGTCTCGGTGAGACGATTCTTTTGAGTACCCACAACATAGGGTTTGGATGTCAAATAAGAATTTTAAAAAAATGCCCCTTATTAAGAGCTCTGTGGCTCTATACTCTATACCTGGACAAGCTTCACAAAATTGGCTAATCTTTTTTTTTACATCTTATTTAACAAGCATTACAATGGGACCATTTATGCAGAAAATTGAGTAATTGAAAAACTAAAAGTGTGGTTGCTATAGACAGGGAATTGCTAGTCCAAGGTGGTCTTTAGCACAGGTTTCACATACAATAAACTAAATTATAAAACCTATTTATATGAATATATTTTACTATACTATGACAATATATCTTTCTTTAGGCGAAACAATCTCACTATATATATAGCTTTGTATGCAATATGGCGGACATAATGGTTTGAGATAAGTCTTCTTATCATGTCACTTGCACATCTCACCAAGTAACCTGCCCGCATAGGTTTTGCAAGATTCGTTCTTCGCGTAATCTTTGTATTTGCATGTCCATGGTCTTAAATAAAAGTTTATAAACTGTTTTGTTTATTAATACAGATTGTTTACAAAGATTTACAAATGATAAAGTTAACGGCCCCATACATCCCAGGATATCTTGGATTTAGGGAGTCCTGCTTTGCGGTTGAGTTGATGGACACACTGAAATCCACCCATCCTGAGTTTGTACCGAATGTGATTATGGTCGACGGAAATGGGATTCTACACGACGATGGTATGTGATTTACAGAGACCTAAATATTGAGGTGTCAAAAGTACTTTTCTTGCAATGTCTCCTTTAATTCTGCACCATATTATATGAGTGCTGCTCTACAAAATTCAACCCATGGCATTCGCGACCAGTGTAGATAAAGATCAACCTGCACATTAGCGCCGTCTAATCTGGATAGACACTGGGTGGTTGACTCTCATAGAAGCCAATTTTTATCTCAGATATTTACAAAGTCATATGCTGCAGATTTGATGTAATTGGGAAAGAGTGAATGAGAGATGCTCCAGGAAAACAAACCTTAGCATAATTTTTAGAAATTGTTAAAAACGGCGTTAAACCCTAATCAATCAAAACCCCCCTTTTTCAAAGAAGAGGGGGGTATATTGATTTGCACATGTTTGTCGGGGGTTGACCAAAGAATTTCCGATTGATAACTGGATAATGATTTGACCTACTGTACTCAAACTTGATGGGGAGGTTGGGCATGACCAGTTGATGACCACTATTGATTTGAGGTCATCTACTCAAAGGTCAGGGTCACAGTGACCTTGTATACAAAAAGGGTGGTATTGTCATACAGTGCCTAGGCTAGATCAGACTGTGTATGCAATGGTTGATCTGGATGTTCGTTATGGTTGGTTTCCGCTTTGATTGATAAGAGATTTTCCTTAAATGCTTCTTAGATATTTATGTACTTTCTTGAGATGACTTTCAAAACATCTAGGCAAAAGTATGGGCAAATCTCCATTAGGGAAAGTATAATTACTGAAAAAGAGTTGAAATTCTCCCTTTCTACAATGTTTTCAAAAGTCGTCTGCAGCAGAGACATCAGAAAGTGTGTGTGTATGAAAGGTGTAACCCTTTCCCCCATACGACAATTCTGCAGCAGACGACTCTATAATTGAATGGATAACCTATGACTAAAAGTGGAAAACATTGTGTGGCAAAAGGAGAAATTGCTTGTTTTGAGCAATTTCTTCTTTTGTCACTATGTTTTCAAAAAGCTGTCTGCTGCAGAGGCTTCAGTAAGTGTGAGTGTATGATGGAAAGGGTTGATGTACTTTGTTATTTCTTTTAGACTTTGGATCCGCCTGCCATATCGGTGTAGCCCTTGACATACCATGTATAGGAGTGGGAAAGAATCTCTACTGTACTCAGGGAATAGAGAAAAACGAGTTTCATAAGGAGCAGGTATATTTTACTTGCGCTCTTTAACCCTTCCCCTCATACGACAATTCTGCAACAGACGACTGAACATATTTTGTCAAAAAATAGGTTATCCATAGAAAATCTCCATAATTGAATGGATAACCTATGACAAAAAGTGGAAAACATTGTGGCAAAAGGAGAAATTGCACGTTTTGTGCAATTTCTTCTTTTGTCACTATGTTTACAAAAAGCCGTCTGTTGCAGAGGCATCAGAAAGCGTCTATATGTCTATAAGTCGCTTTCTTTAGGCCTTTGAACCAGACGAATTTTGAAAACATTGTGGCAAATGGTGTCATTACTCATGATGATTAATTTCTCCTTTTGCCTCTCTATTTAATAATTAAACTCTTATTTAAGCTGTTTTTTCAGGAAGTCTTTAGTGTGTGTTATGCCAAGTTACGGGATTTAGAATTTGCAAAAATATAAAGGTTTGAGCTATACACATGATATTCTGTTACCAATTATTTCCCTTGAACACTTGGGGGGAAATCACACTTAACCCTTTCCCTCATACGACAATTCTGCAGCAGACATGTCTGCTGCAGATTTGTTGTATGTGGGAAGGGTTAATACTATAATTACTGACTTGTTTGTAGTAACAGTTCCATTTTATCTTCACAGATTCGGTCATTAAAACAGAGTGGTGACATGTTTGATCTCACAACAAACACTGGCAAACTACTTGGGCATGTAAGTTACTTTACTACGGTTATATTGTAGTTTATATATTATATTTCCCTCATACAACTTTATTATATTTCCCTCATACGACAATTCTGCAGCAGACGACTTTGACTTTGAACAAATTTTGTCAAAAAATAGAAAATCTCTATAATTGAATGGATAACCTATGACTAAAAGTGGAAAACATTGTGGCAAAAGGAGAAATTGCTTGTTTTGAGCCATTTCTTCTTTTGTCACTATGTTTTCAAAGAGCCGTCTGCTGCAGAGACGTCAGAAAGCATCTATATGAGGGAAAGGGTTAAAATTCATTTTGGCAAAAGGAGAAATTGCTCAGGAACAATTTCTCCTATTGTCAGTGTTTTTAATTCTATTCAATAATTATACATTTTTTTTTTATTATTTTCTATAGTTTTTTCCCTGTGCCTGTGGTTTAAAATTTGCAGATTTGTCTTATGTGGGAAAAACCTATGTGGCGATACTCGATACTTTACAGAAACACTGACAATATATAGGAGAAATTGTTCATGAGCAATTTCTCCTTTTCTGGTCTTTTCCCATCCATATCTCTCTTATAACTCCACTAAACCCTATGTTGTGGGTACTCAAAATAATCGTCTCAATGAGACGATTATTTTGAGTACCCACAACATAGGGTTTGGAGGTCAAATAAGGATTTGGGGATGTGAAATACTCTTCTTATCTAGAGCTCTGATTGAGTTAACCCTTTCCCTCATATAGATGCTTTCTGCAGCAGACAGCTTTTTGAAAACATAGTGACAAAAGAAGAAATTGCTCAAAACAAGCAATTTCTATTTTGCCACAATGTTTACCACTTTTAGTCATAGGTTATCCATTCAATTATAGAGATTTTCTATGTTTTGACAAAATATGTTCAAAGTCGTCTGCTGCAGAATTGTCGTATGACGGAAAGGGTTAAATAGATGCATAGGTACAAGCCCGGTTAACTCTCTGCCTATTTATTCCTTTTTTCCATGATGTTTGTGTGTTTTTAGGCTCTGAAGACAGGAGATAAGTCGGTGAACCCAGTCTATGTGTCTCCTGGAAATCACATTTCTGTGGACTCGGCAACTCAACTCGTAGATAAGTGCTCCCTTCATCGCGTACCTGAACCTATTCGGCAGGTAAGTTGTGTTAACCCTTTCCCACATACGACAACTTTCTGCAGCAGACGACTTTGAAAACATATTGGCAAAAATGGGAAATATCTCCATAAATGAAAGTTTTATCATTAACCGTTTCCCTCATATGACAATTCTACAGCGGACGACTTTGAAGATATTTTGTCAAAAAATAGAAAATCTCTATAATTAAATGGACAACCTATGACTAAACGTGGAAAACATTGTGGCAAAAGAGAAATTTCTCGTTTTGAGCAATTTCTTCTTTTGTCACTATGTTTTCAAAAACCCGTCTGCTGCAAATGTGTCGGAATGCGTCTGCAAGTGGGAAAGGGTTCATTTGTTTGTTTGAATGGTGTATAACACTGGTTCTGTCACAGAGCTCTAGATAAGGAGCATTTTTTATGTTCTAAAATCCTTATTTGACCCTTTAACCCTATGTTGTGGGTACTCAGTGACACAATGATTCTTTTGAGTACCCACATAGGGTTTGCATTATTAATAAGAGAGAAATTGTGGGGAAAAGAGCTGAATTCCTTATCTAGACCTCTGGGTTTCAATTTTACTGAAGTCAGACCAAAATTTACAAATTATTAGCTGTAGATGCGACTTGTACTTGGCACATTTCCGTAGTCTAGCACTGGTTTGCAACACATATCTATCATCAAATAGAAATGTTTGTCAAACATTATGCAACCCCCTTTTGAGTTCAAGATCACTGTGACCTTGACCTTTGAGCAGATGACCTCAAAATCAATAGGTCATGCCAAGTTTGAATACTGTAAGTCCTTTGTAATATAGTGTCCCTGATTCACCATAATATAACTGAAATTCTGTCAAAATAGGATGTAAACACCCAAAGGTTTAAAAAAAAGTTTTTTATCTTTGTTTTGCAGGCTGACATTCTATCCCGAGAATATTTACGAGAAAATTTCAAACCATTACGAGAAAATTTCAAACCAGAGTTATGCGTTAATTGAAGAAGATAATCACTATGCAATTCATATGTGTGATGCCATTGGAAAGAAAACGCCAAACTAGACTGCATTCAGGGATAAAATGCCATATTTTATAATTAATCATAATTTGTACATCATTCGAATAAATGCTTTAACCCTTTCCCTCATACGACATTTCTGCAGCAGACTTCTTTGAACGTATTTTGTCAGAGCATAGAAAATCTCCATAATTGAATGGATAACTTATGACAAAAGGGGGAAAACATTGTGGCAAAAGGAGAAATTGTACGTTTTGTGCAATTTCTTCTTTTGTCACTATGTTTCAAAAAGCCGTCTGCTGCAGAGGCGTCACAAAGCGTCTATATGAGGGAAAGGGTTAAGCATTTTCTTTTGTGATTTGTTTTAACATGCAATATCAATTTTTAGCGTCTGATTTTTTGAAAAAAAAAGACGAGCTATTGTCGTCACTTGATCGTCGTCGTCGTCGGCGTTGGTTAAGTTTTGCGTTTAGGTCACTTACATGGAAACTATCAAACATAATACTTTGAAACTTGGAAAACTTGTTCATCTAATACCCTTCTTCACATTGTATGCTAAAGATACTGAGTTTGACCTTCTTTTTGGGGTAAAAAACATGATTTTGGTGGTTTTTGGTTCACTTTGAGATTTGGTCATAGCTCCCTCATTTTTTGTTAGATTGATTTTAAATTGTGCACACATATTTCATAAATAATGTACTTCAACATTTCAAATGGGATTTTGGGTCAAACATAAACATTTGGATTTTTTCATTTCTTGTATTTTTTAACTTTGCGTTTAGCTCAACGTTAAAGTTTCTTTTTTCTTTTTTTCTCAATAAGTAGTGGTACTAGGGCTTTCATATTTGGAATATAGTTACATCTAATACCCTTCTGCACATTGTATGCTGAAGATGCTGAGTGTGACCTTTTTTGGGGGGTAAAACACTTGATTTTTAGTGTATTTTGAGAATTGGACATAGCTTCTTTATATTTTGTTGGAATAATTTCAAATTTCATAATAAAGTACTTCAACATATCCAACAGGTTTCAGGGAAAAACTTTTGTATTTTTTTTTTTTTTTAATTTCTTGTATTTTTGAACTTTGCGTTTAACTGAAATACATTTTTTTTAAATTTTGTGTTTAGCTCAAAAATTATTTTTGAATTTCTTGTATTTTTTAACTTTGCGCTTGCATATTTTTTTTTGATTTTTTTGTATTTTTGAGTATTGCTCTTTTTTTTCTCGAATATCTTGACTTTGTGTTTAGCTCAAAGTTAAAGTTTTGTTATTTTACTTTTTGTCCCCCGCTTTGCGAAAGCGCGGGGACTATTATTTCTCATTCGTCAGTCAGTCTGTCCGTCCGTCAGTCCGTCAGTCCGTCACGCTGTCACAAAAACTTTAACCTTGGTCATAACTTCTGAACCGTAATAGGTACTGCTTTCATATTTCACATGTGTATTCCTTGTGACAACCCCTTTCCATCAATACCAATTTTTTTGACCTTGTGACCTTGACCCTGGCGGGGGACCATAATTCTCTGAATTTGCTTGTTGTCTTTTACTCTTGCATAGATAGTCAAAGTAGGGGACAGCGAGACATTTAATTATGCGTAATTCTTATTTGTTACATTGATTTCAATTTTTTCCGAAACAATGAAAACATAATGTCCTTCAACACATTATGAATATCTTAAATCAGAGTTACTAAAAATAGGAAAATAGTAATATATTCAATATCTTTAGTTAAAGTTGACTTAATGTACCAATATCATTTGCCTGTCCATTGCATACACAAGACTCAGCTCATGATCTCGACTGATTGTGACAGCCATCCAACGTGAAGATCTTCCTTATCATGTATATGAACTTGTATTTATTTCCACATAGTTAATCTTGTTTCAATACTTGAAAAATAGCAGTTGTGTGTGGTCATTATAATATGTAAATTTGAATATTTATTATATAAAATAAATAAACAGTGAAAGGATAATATCAGACGAGCGTCAGGCACCCGCGGGCGGTGCTCTTGTTAACCTATATCTTAAATCTCATCGTCATATTTTGTCATTAAATGTTATCATTTATTTCGATATGTCTTTACTTAATCTTGCATCCCTGACTTTATGAAGCAGTGGTTTGCCTAACCACCAGCAAATATTGATGATTACTTTAACCCTTTCCCTCATACAACAATTCTGCAGCAGATGACTTTGAAAAGAGTTTGTCAAAAAGTGGAAAATCTCTTTAATTGAATGGATAGTCACTAAAAGTTGAAAACATTGTGGCAAAAGAAGAAATTGCTGTAGAGGCGTCAGAAAGCGTCTATATGAGAGAAAGGGTTAAATACTGCCTTTATTCGTGGTTCGACGCATCAGCGAGTAGACAACTTTTTAAAACATTGTGACAAATTGGAGAAATTGCTTATATTGATAAGCAATTTCTCTTTTGACACCTAAATGTTTTAAGCTCCATTCAATAATTTAATTTTCATAACCCGTTTCGAGATTTTCCAAACTTTTGTCAAGACATTGTCAAAGTCGTCTGCTGCGACTTATTGATCATTTGTTGAAATCCTTACCTTAGTTGAACACAAATATCTGTCACAAAAATGACGGTCTCATTTCAGGATTGATTGATCGATTGAGTGGGGTTTAACGTCGTTTTTAACAATTTCTCAGTTATATCACGGCGGCCAGTTCACCTACTCATGCGTTTCCTGGTTTTCTCACACCAGTACTCCACACAACAATCTTCCAAAGCAACTGGCTGCTTTTCCACATAGACTTGGCCCATCTCATTTCAGGAGCTTGTAACATATCAGTCACAAACTTGTCACAAGCAAGTAATTGGAACAATAACAAGTTACTATGTCCAAACGAGCTTCTGACCATCTGAAAACAAGTGTTACAATCTCACCAAATCCGGACTTGACCGTGCATAAGCTCAAATTTGAAAAAACCTTATCATGTAGTTGTATGCTGCATAAAAATTGGAAAACAGCTAGAATAGAGAAGGGCTCTGTTAGTGCTAGTATAAGCACATCCTCGGTACCCGGGCTATTCATAAGATATATGATACCCTGGGCAAATTGGCTAGCGAAACTTCGTAAAGCAAGCACCACGATTTTCTCTGTAACTACACTGTTATTTTCGTATCGCATGAGGTTTGTGTCATGCGGCCAATCAAGCAGCTACATTTCACCTCATAAATTATTCATGAGTACGAGATGTTTACGGCCAATTTGCCCAGGGTATCATATATTTTATGAATAGCCTGCTTACCGAGGATGGTATAATTAATGAATAGTTCAAAACCGTATAGCAAAAGGGAGAAATTTCCTCTTTTGTCATAATGTTTTCCAAAGCTGTCTGAATGTGGGAAAGGGTTAACCCTTTCCCTCATAGGCTTATTATGCAGCAGACAACCTTAAACATATTTTGTCAAAAAATGGAAAATCTCTAAAATTGAATGGATAACCTATGGCTAAAAGTGGAAAAATATTGTGGCAAAAGGAGAAATTGGTCGTTTTGAGCAATTTCTTCTTTTGTCACAATGTTTTCAAAAATCCGTCTGCTGCAGAGGCGTCAGAAAGCTTCTATATGAGGAAAAGGGTTAAAGGGACGGTCTCACAATATTGGAGTCACATATTTTGAGAACAAGAGTGCTTGAAAGAACACGGATGTTGCCTGCTCATAGACGACACTTTCCCACATACAACAAATCTGCAGCAGACAACTATGAAAACATCTTTGCAGCAGGTAAATTGATTTCATTGTGATGAATGCTTGGAATACCAGTTAACCCTTTCCCTCATATAGACGTTTTCTGACGCCTCTGCAGCAGACAGCTTTTTGAGAACATAGTGACAAAAGAAGAAATTGCTCAAAACCAGCAATTTCTCCTTTTGACACAATGTTTTCCACTTTTTGTCATAGGTTATCCATTCAATTATAGAGATTTTCTATTTTTTGACAAAATATGTTTAAAGTCGTCTGCTGCAGAATTGTCGTATGAGGGAAAGGGTTAACCCTAAAATTACCCAGTTTCAAACCCGTCTTGGTTTTGATGGAGATGAACCTTCTGATGATTTACAGCGCAAATGAGCATTTAGTCAGTCAACAATGATTCAAACAACATCCTTTACCACTGGTTTAATTACATTTCACCCTTTTCCTCATACAACAATTCTGCAGCAGACGACTTTAAACATATTTTGTCAAAAAATAGAATATCTCTATAATTAAATGAATAACCTATAACTTAAAGTTGAAAACATTGTGGCAAAAGAAGAAATTGCTCATTTTGAGCAATTTCTTCTTTTGTCGCAGTTTTCAAAAAGCTGTCTGCTGCAGAGGCGTCAGAAAGTGTCTATATGAGGGAAAGGGTTAAGGTTTTTCTAAAAAGTTTATGTAGTGAACTTCCGGTAGAAATTTATCCCATTTGATTCAGTCTAAAATTGGACCGAGATGAATGTTCTGATGAACTTTAATGAAGATTGGTTGTTAAATTCGGCCTGTAGATTGTTGAATTGTCATATAGACCATCATACATCAGTTCAATGGGACAATCTTGGTGAAACTTTCCCAGTTTTTTAATCAAATCTATCCAACCACGACTTAACCCTTTCCCTCATATATACGCTTTCTGACGCCTCTGCAGCAGACGGCTTTTTGAAAACAGTGACCAAAAGAAGAAATTGCGCAAAACGTGCAATTTCTCCTTTTGCCACAATGTTTTACACTTTTTGTCATAGGTTATCCATTTAATTATAGAGATTTTCTATGTTTTAACAAAATATGTTTAAAGTCGTCTGCTGCAGAATTGTCCTATGAGGGAAAGGGTTAAATATTACTCCGGACAGACAATGCAAAACCCTTAGAAGAGGAAAAATATATGAAAAATCTTGGTAGAAAAGCATTATAATTGAATGGAGTTATATTTATTGTAGCAAAACGAGAAATTTGATCACCATGTAAGATTTCTACTTTTGGCCAAAAGTTGTCTGCTGCAGGCAGATATGTCGAAATGAGGGAAAAGATTATTAATTATTAGCAAAAGTTTGTTGATCGATTGATTTCAATTTTTTTTCGGTAATATCAAATTGGCCATTTCACCATCCCATGTGTTTCTTCACGCCAGTCTTTCTAAGGAACTTGCTGCTTTTCACAGAGACAGTCAGCCCATTAGTGGAAGACAAGTTATGCTTATCGCATTGACTTTTGTCACACATCAAAAAAAATGTTTGCCGAGCTGGGGTCAAACTTACAACTGCTAGATTGACAGCCCATATCATTACCTGGTGGTCCTCTGGCAATCAAAGGTCTTTCAACAAATAATATCCTTCATCCAATTACTGGACAGACAATGGAAAATTGATCCTTAACACTTGACACATACAACAAATCTGAAGCAGACGACTTTGCAAAAGCTTAGAAAATCTCTATTAATGTAATTATTGAATAGTTGAAAACATTCTGACAAAAGGTGAAATTGCTGCAGAAGCCTATTTATGTGGGAAAGGGTCAATTGTCAACCAACCAAACCAGATGACACAAATGAAGTTTTACAAAACAATTTTTGCCCAGACCAGGTTTTCAACAATTAATCTAACCAGGGTCAATACTGGCCGCGATAAAATTTGATTGATATATTTAAGTTTTAGCCCTTTCCCACCTACAACAAATCTACAGCAGACGACTTGAGAGTTATCTGGAGAAAAATATGAATAGTCTCTCTCTATAAAAGAGTTAAAAACAACGGCGAAAGGAGAAATTCCTTCATTTGCCATAAATTGATGTTTCCAAAAGCTGTTGGCATCCGCAAGACTGTATGTGGGAAAGAGTTAAAGGTGTTTTCAACAGTATTTCAGTTACAACACAGTCCCTCAATCACCTATTTATCTCTTGTCCCTCAATCACTTATCCATCTCTTGTCCCTCAATCACCTATTTATCTCTTGTCCCTCAATCACTTATCCATCTCTTGTCCCTCAATCACCTATCTATCTCTTGTCCCTCAATCACCTTTTTATCTCTTGTCCCTCAATCACTTATCCATCTCTTGTCCCTCAATCACCTATTTATCTCTTGTCCCTCAATCACTTATCCATCTCTTGTCCCTCAATCACCTATCTATCTCTTGTCCCTCAATCACCTATTTATCTCTTGTCCCTCAATCACTTATCCATCTCTTATCCCTCAATCACCTATCTATCTCTTGTCCCTCAATCACCTATCTATCTCTTGTCCCTCAATCACCTATCCATCTCTTGTCCCTCAATCACCTATCCATCTCTTGTCCCTCAATCACCTATCCATCTCTTGTCCCTCAATCACCTATCACTCTCTTGTCCCTTAATCACCTATCTATATCTTGTCCCTCAATCACCTATCTCTTTCCTGGCTATTTTTCACTAATACTACTACACACCACATTCTTTCGAGACAAATGGGTGCTGTTCCACATATGAGCCGTTTCGCGAGAAAACCAGCATTGTAGACTCTGCATAAAGTGTCGACCTGGATAAGCCTAAGAATAACACACAGGCTAACCCGGACAGACACTTTTCACCTCCAGTTGATTTTCTGTTTCTGGAATCATTACTATATACCTCTATCCCCCTGAGACGGACGGAATGTGGTGGAAGACAACTGATACTAGTTGCCAAGTTTTTTTATCAATTAACAGAACAAATGTTTGCCAAGCTTGGAATTAAACTTTCGAAATAACCCACGTTGTTACCGATCGAGATATCCTGACTAGGCCCCATCAAATTTCCAAGCCACAATGGTTGTAATGAATAAGGAGGAAACATCTTTTGCTTACATTTTATTTGAGAAGATTCACATAGCCAGATAAACACAATAGATATCATTTATTTATCTTTCAGAATAAGAAGAAAGGGGAGAGAAAAACCATGTTTATAAAGTAAAACACAAATTCTGTTAACTGATTTTTCTCCGAAAATTGTATTGTCTGTGTAAACTGACCTGTCACAAGATGAATACATTATATAACGAGATCTCTATGTAAAATTGACCTTGTTATGTATCCACTGTGTGACAGTTTAATATACATAGACAATACATTCATACCATCTCTCAGTCTCTATACATAAGTTCATTTAGAAATAATCATTTTGAGTTTCTATTTTTATATCCAATTGTAACCCGACAAATTTTCAATTTTCAATCTCCTGGAAACTGATACAATCCAAAGAAAATGTTGTTGCTTTATTTTTCTTTCATTTTCTCGTATTTCCAAATGCAGAAAATATCTTATTCTGTCAGAATAAGAATGAAATCATTTTTATTTTGTATTATGCATGTTAATGACATCACTTTTTTGAAAACATCATGGGAAGAGCAGAATTACCACTTTTAGGATACAAATCAAATCCGACAGCAGAATATTGCTGCGCTTTAACCCTTTCCAACTAGCAGACGTAATTCGATGCATCCTTTGTAATTAATGTGATTTAAGGGAGAATTTGATCATAATGATAAAAACAATTTGCAACATTTCTTTCAATTCTATTCAATGATTATACAGTACTTACATTTATAGTTTTATAGAGACTTTTAACCCTTTACCGCTTACAGCAAACGACTTTTGAAAATATGGCAAAATGAGAAATTGCTCATAATGAGCAATTTTTCATTTTGCCACAATGTTTTCAACTCCTTTCAATTATTACATTTTAAATAATAAATAGTTTCTATACTTTTGCCTAGATGTTGTTGAAGTCGTCTGCTGCAGATTTGTTGTATGTGGGAATGGGTTTATAGCATCTGAAGTTTGAGTAAGATATACAGTACAGATAGTATCGGTGACTTTAAAACAGAGAAAGTACAAATACACTTCACCTTAAAGAAACCTCTAGGTTTTGGTAACCGGCTTTACATTTAATAACAGCTTACAAAATCAAGCTGTAATATAAACGACTTTAAAATATATCCTGTTAAACTTGGTGACTTTTTATCTACAAAGTACAACATTATTTTTTTTAATCTTTCTCAAAATTGAACCAAAATATACATTCAAAATTACAACAAATAGTTTCCCTACGTTTCAATAGCTACAGAATATAACAGAAGTAGTTCTTTCTTTCAAAGAAAGAGTTCACTTCCACAAACATGCATGTTGATAGCTTTACACTAAACGGTTGAAGTTTCCTGTGCTAATTGAACCGTCGTTTCATGAATCCATAACAAGCCCAGTTAACATAGAAATATACAGTAAATTGACCTTTATTATAATAACATGTTGTGGGCTTGGCGTGAAACGGTTGTTACTAAAATTTGTATTTTTTTTTACCAAGGTTAATCACCTCGCCATAAAGTCTTTATAAGCGTTAAATAATTTTTCTTGGAAAACAATGGAAATTTAGGTGCCATTGCTCAGAACCAGCAATGGCACCTAAATTTCCATTGTTTTCCAAGAAAAATTATTCCATTATTTCCATTGTTTACAAAGGGGTTAAAATTGCCCCTAAACCAGGGATTTCAAAATAGGTTTTAAGTTACAACTGTTTCACGCCAAGCCCTCGATGTATTCATCATCGGACAGTTCAATTTAAAGAGACAATAACTACATCTGAACTGTTTCCCTGTTAGAGACGACTCTTGACATATTTACAGGGGACCAACTGTTGAAAACATGGGGAAAGAAGAAATTGCTCTTACAGAGTAATTACTCATTAACATTTTCCAACTTTCTGCAGAAGACAACTCATGAAAGCATTGTGACAAAAGGAGAAGTTGCTCTATTGAACAAGTTTACTCTAAAGTAACAGAGAAACTCTATCTTTTAGCATAGATGGTTTCAATGTTGTCTACTGCAGTTTCAGTGTACTGATTTGTCTGATTTTGTATCGAAGTAATTTTTGTTATTTTTTTTTTCCCTCCAACCAATTTAACCCTTTCCCTCATACGACAATTGTGCAGCAGACGACTTTGAACGTATGTTGTCAAAAAATGGAAAATCTCTATAAATGAATGGATAACCTATGACAAAAAGTTCAAAACATTGTGGCAAAAGGAGAAATTGCACGTTTTGTGCAATTTCTTCTTTTGTCACTATGTTTTCAAAAAGCCGTCTGCTGCAGATGCGTTAGAATGCGTCTGCAGGTGGGAAAGGGTTAAAACTGCAGACAACTCGAGCAATATTGCATCAGGTAAACAAGCTGTAGTTATAACTCGGATACATTCAGATTTACCCGATAGAGTAAGGTTGAACAACTAACCATTTAAGGTTAATTAGAATAGAGCCCTGTTATGTATAAAGCGCTCAGTGTGTTTTTGATATGTGTCACTACCATCCACTACACAGAAATCTTGGTAAATAAAAGGTAATTAAGGATCCCTGACAAACAAAACGCTCATGCGTACACTTTGTGCTGACACTAAACTACCACAGGCATATCTTCTCACAACCATTCTTTTTCAATAAAAATTTTCCTTTCACAGGCTCAGTAAAATTCCACAACCTCTCACTCATTCTATATTGAGTAATTTTCCACTGATTGTATCAGTAAAATTCCATGACAGTCAAAGGAAAATTCCACAACCATTCTATAGAAAAGAAAAGCCATTCTAGGCTCAGCTCAGTAAAATACCACAACCATTCTGTTTCGAGTAATTTTCCACTGATAGTATCAGTAAAATTCCATGACCAGTAAAAGGAAAATTACACGACCATTCTTTCCATTATCATACAATAACTTCATGATTAATTTGTTTTAAAATTCAAAGCCAAAACTTAAACCTTGCAGTTCCCCTTTTACCCTTCTAATATTTTACTACTTAAAAAAGAATTGTTCCAAATTGTCATTGTTTTGCATTTGCTTTCATGAAAATGAATGATCAACAGACTAGAAAAGCTTTGACAAAAATCTTACTGATATTAAAGACAAAGATTTAAACAGATTATTACATGGCACTGTTAAAAAGTAATTTTCTAAAAGTATTATTAATATAACAATTAAAACCGTCAAGATTCTTGCATTAAACCTTTCCTACCTACATAACCATCTGCAGCAGACGGACTTTTGAAAATATGCTGATAAAAAGAGAAAAGTGGCAACAAAATGAGCAATTTCTCCTTTTGTCACTATGTTATCAACTTAATTAATTAACCCTTTCCCACCTGCAGACGCAATAGCAACAGACAAATTTTGAAAACATTGTGGCCAAAGGTGAATTGATGAGCAATTTCTCCGTTGGCCACAATGTTTTCAACTTAATTTAACAATCAAGATATCTTTTATGGAGATTTTTCAGGTTTTTGTCACTATGTTTTCAAAGGTCGTCTGCTGCTGATTTGTTGTATGTGGGACAGGGTTAAATGATTAGCCTTGCTTAGATGATTTTAGGTCATTGGCTGCAAATATTTTGTATGTAAAAAAGGGTTACAATCTAAAAGAAATATAACAGTTAATTATCTGAAGATTAACTACCTTTAGAATTTGTGTAAAATAAAATTAAGCACTTCACATAAAATTAAAAAACAAGCTGAAAATTCTTTCTCTATGATTTCTAGCACTTATATTGAACATGAATTTGGGCTTATCTGTTTTGCACTCGATCTTATCAGTCTCATTATTGGGAGTAACTTCTTATAGACCGCAGGCTAGATAAGTCGAGGAGTCAGTAGTTCTTTTGTTGTGCCCTTTCTCCTGTATTACCGCACAAAACCATTATGTAGTTTGGACTCGGGAAGAATCATTTCAGCAATATAATTCGTTCGAGTAACACAACATAAGAGTTAACAGGAAATACAAGGGTTCAAGAAATATGAAATATCTGTAGATATTCTTCTAAATTATTACTGGATTCTTTTCAAAACAGACTGAAGCACTTTTCTTGGAAAAACCCATAAAGGTCTCTTTAAAATATTGTTTGTCAGTGAAAGAGCATTGTTAAATCTTGCAACCATCTAAGGCTGTCTGTAATCCAAAAACAAATGGTTAAATTTTTATCATATTTTCTTTCCCATTCGTCTTTAAATACATGTAATTTTGAATATCTGTGTATACTATGTTATTACTTGAGAATAATAACCGGATCCTGACATTTGCATACTGACATTTGCGTTAAGATACTTTGTTATAGTATATGCATATTTTGCTTAATGTTTTCAAATGTGTGCCATTTATCCCGCAGTATTTTCATTAAAGCATATCACGCATTTGATGAAAATCGACGTATGTCATAACAATATATGCCCTAGTACAAAGGTCAGGATTTGGACAATGTCGTCGAGTAATACATAGCACTTCATCTGTATAATTTTCCCAAGTTGATGTGAACCAAACGATTAAAAAAGAAAATCCAGTTTTCTCCAACATGAGTAGCACCACATAATACTTAAACGAGACATAAAAAGTTGTATAAAACAATGAAACTATAAAGAGAGAATGTACAAAATGTATTTTTTTTCATAAAATTCATTGATACAAATTAATTTCTTTAACAACATTCAGGTTTTAATCTTTTGTTGTTTAAATTTTTCATAATCATTTTGACAAAAAAAAAAAACCTTGGAATTTACAAAGTTCTTGGGAGAAATAATCAATCACGGCAAAGTTAACCCTTTACCTCATATAAACACTTTCTGACGCCTCTGCAGCAGACAGCTTTCTGAAAACATAGTGACAAAAGAAGAAATTGCTCAGAACAAGCAATTTGCTCCTTTTGTCACTATGTTTCCCACTTTTAGTCATAGGTTATCCATTCAATTATAGAGATTTTCCATTTTTTGACAAAATATGTTCAAAGTCGTCTGCTGCAGTATTGTCGTATGAGGGAAAGGGTGATGCAATTTTAACAATCGTTTGTACTACATAAATCTTGTGTTAAAAAACAGGAACTCTTCACATAATATGAAATACACTTCTATCAGATCTATAATTCGTCCAAAAGATCCAAATGATCCTTGCAGATCTATTACTTCCAGTGGTAAAAAACCAAGGACCTCACAAGTCATGACCAATAAATTGTACAGCTTGTCATGAATTGTCCAAATTTGTTTACACGATTCCACTTGATGGCAAAACATAGCAGTATGGCACAGTATGTCAACATATTTATTCAAGCCTGGCCATGCAAAAAGGATACAACCTGGATTTTTGCAAACACCACCCACCTAGTCAGATCTTAATTTAACAATATTGAAAATTCTTAACCCTTTCCCACCTGCAAATGCATCTTGATGCAATAGCAGCAAGATGACTTTTGAAAACATCATGGCCAATGGTGAAATTGCTCATTATGAGTAATTTCACCTTTGGCCACAATGTTTTCAACTTTATTTAACAATTAAGCTATCTTTTATTGACATTTTTCAGGTTTTTGTCACAACGTTCTCAAAGTAGTCTGTTGCATTTTTTGTCATATGTGTGAAAGGTTTAACACAGGCTTTGTAGAAGTTACCGGTAAGTTTTGAATGAATGTATATTGTTTTATGGCGCATCGACAGCTAAGGTCATTTAGCGCGCACTTAAATGTAATTATTCATGATCCCTGGGTAAACAAACCAGTACTAGGCTAGAAAATGTGCCTTGCCCAAGGGCACTCCACCATGACCGTAGTGCCGGGACTAGGGATCGAACCTGGGACACCCGGTTTCGAAATCCCCGACGCTAACCACTCGACCACAGCGGATTCCTCGGTAAGTTTTGAAGATTTTGATAACATTGATAAAGGTGCACGGCCTGCTCTGAAATAACACCATTCAGACATTCCAGCTTGTATCCGGTTTGCATTGGACAGGCTCCTATACTGTTGGTTACAGTTCACTAACACGAGATCTATATGCAAACTAACACTTTACCCTTTCCCACCTGCATACAACATTTGAAGACATTGCTTACAATGTCTCCAACTCTATTCAGTAATTATACTTTCATTTGTAAAGATTTTCCATGTTTTAGCGTCGAGATTTTCAAAGTCGTCTGATGATGATTTGTTGCATGTGGGAAACGGTCAAGAACACAAAATGTTGTCATGTTAAGAGCGCGTCAGAACTAATACATCAATGTTTCCTTGTATAAACCAATATTTTCAATGATGACATGGAAACATAAATAACCATGACATGATGCGATACATGCAGTAAACCACTATATCCTTGATTGAAAAAATATAAAAGAGATTGTTTGTAATGAGAAATTTTTCCTTTTACCACAATGTTTTCAACTCTTTACCACTTAACATTTATTCATAGGGTATCTGCCGATTTTTGTCTAGATGTTTTCAAAATCATATCTGATGCAGAATTGTTGTATGTAGAGGAAAGGTCTAATCAGCCTTCTATAGATTCAAAATCTTTCAATTGACCATTAATATAACCATAAAACACAATATTCATTTTTTCTCTTTTAAAATTAAATCAACTACTGTGTTCGAAGAAGTCATATAAAAAATAATAATAATAATAAAACATTGTTGATCATATAAAAACAGTTCTATCTTTCGACCATACAAATCTGTCACATCGAACATGCAGCTGTACAAAGTCCAAGTCCATATTTCCACGAAATAAAAAAAATCACTATTTTCCACCAGTCCCTTGTTCTTTATATATTTATCAAAGTTCATATTACCGATGGTCCATGACGATAATGATGATGATGAAGTCAACGATGATGTAAACGGGTCTCGACGATGATCAATATAAACTCGATAGTAGGTAACGGTGACCGATCTCGATGACGATTGGCTTTAGTCCAACTGGAATACAGAAGAAGACTCACGTTAATAGTCATGTTTACAAGGTCTAACAAAGGGAGAGATTATAAGTACTCATAGGCCCAGATAAGGAGGGGTATCTAGCTCTTTTTCCCACAATATCTCTCTTATTAATTATTAAAGCAAACCCTACGTTGTGGGAACGCAAAAGAATCGTCTCGCATTGAGACAATTCTTTTGAGTACCCACAACATAGGATTAGAGGGTCAAATAAGGTTTTTAGAACATGCAAAACGCCCCTTATCTTCTTGAGTTCTGGGTACTTGTCCAACTTATAACTCAATAAAAAATAGAAAATAGAAAATCTCTAATTGAATGGATAACCTATGACTAAAAGTGGAAAACATTGTGGCAAAAAGGAGAAAGTGCTCGTTTTGAGCACTTTCTTCTTTTGTCACTATGTTTTCAAAAAGCCGTCTGCTGCAGAGGCGTCAGAAAGCGTCTATATGAGGGAAAGGGTTTAGCATCAACTAAGTATCATACAAGATGAAAGGTGTCCCCCCCCCCCTTAATTAATTCTACTCCGTTCTCACATACTATTTATTTATTTATCCCTGGGTAAACCAACCAGTACTAGGCTAGAAAATGTGCCTTGCCCAAGGGCACTCAACCATGACCGTAGTGCCGCAACTGGGGATCGAACCCGTAACTAATCGACCACAGCGGATTTCCCACATACAATAAGACTAGCAGAAATGTTGGAAATTTCGGCAAAAGAAAGTTTAGTTATTCAATGAAGTTAAAAAACTTGTGGCAAAATGAGGAAATGCACATCATGAGCATTTCTTATTCCACATTATTTTCAAATGCCGTCTGCATCTGATGCCTCAAAATGCATGAGATCCTCCTCCTGTCAAATATATTTCTGTGTAAACTTACATTTCAACCCATACAACAGTTATATGGGAGAAATTCTCTATTTCCCATAAAAAACCCATTGTTGACGGATGCCGGCCGGATGCTGGACAAAATGTGATCACAATAGCTCACCTTGAGCACTTCCTGCACAGGTGAGCTAAAAACACTAGTAAAATAATATTTTTAATTTTCCATGTAATAAACTTTTATCTCGCATGTTTTGAACCTTCTCCCACATACTAAAAATCTGCACCAAACAACTTTGAAAACATCACAGCAAAAATATAGGAAATGCAAGCAAAATTGTTGATAGAGTTGAAAACAATGTAGCAAAAAGAGCAATTTCTTCTTTGATACAGGTTTTTTTAAGTCGTCTGCTGCAGATTTGTCGATTGTGAGAAAGAGTTAAAACAAAACAAAACTATTGATATTGCATAATGTTAAACTTTTTAAACCTTTCTTAGACAACTTTTGATGCCTAGAACTTGAAAATCATATTCTGAAAGCCTTTCATTTCAATTTCAGAAAATACAAATTTCCTGTCACACGAGTCTTAACCCTTTCCCTCATACGGCAATTCTGCAGCAGACGACTTTGAACGTATTTTGTCAAAAAACAGAAAATCTCCATAATTGAATGGATAACCTATGACAAAAAGTGGAAACCATTGTGGCAAAAAGGAGAAATTGCACGTTTTGTGCAATTTCTTCTTTTGTCACTATGTTTTCAAAAAGCTGTCTACTGCAGAGGCGTCAGAAAGCGTCTATATGAGGGAAAGGGTTAAGGGTAGAAACAGTAAGATCAAGTTATAAAAGCAAAATAGTTTTTGTACCTGGGAACCATCAAACATGGTGTTGGAGCTGTGAACACTTTCTGGGGAACCGAACCCCCCTGCTAGGACCTGTCAGAGAGGAGTTCAATGCTTATCTCACAAAGGGAGATCACTTACTCCTCACTTTGTGATATTGGTTTTCTCCCTTGATACATTTTCAATTTTTCCTCATTACCAACATATTTCCTTTTTTCTGTAGCATGCAGAAAAGTTTTTTTTTTTTTTTTTACCCTTCCCTAAAGCAATCACTTTTTGACACATCTGCAGCAGGCAACTTTTGAAAACATGCAAAGGCAGATATTGCTGATAATGAGATATTTTCTTTTTGCCATGATTTAAAATTCTATTCCGCTAATTATTGTACAATGTACAATGTACTATTAAATATAGGGATTTTTGATGTTTGTGAAGTCGTTTTCAATGTTTGAATCTTGGAAAGTATTTAAAGAATGTATAAAGCATTTACCCTTTCCCACATACAATAAATCTGCAGCAGACGACTTTGAAATTAATAAGATCAAAATATAGAAAATCTCTATAAATGATAGTATGTTTTTATACAAAAATTTCAGAAGTCGTCTGTTGCAGAGGCGTAAGAAAGTGTCTATATGTGGGAAGGGTTATAAAGGAAAACTATAAATTTGACTTTTTCAAGAAATATTTACAGAAAGAAAGAGACCCATCATGATTATTACAATCCACTGTCAGATTAAATTAATGGGTCAATGTTGTGTTTTCCTGCTCTCATTTAGTACTCTACACAACTTGCTTCCCAGGCAACTAGACAGTCAGCCCATTAGTGGATTGATTGATTGATTGGGGTTTAATGCCGTTTTCAACAATTTTTCGGTCAGCCCATTAGTGGAAGATTTGATTTGATTGATAAGGTTTAACGCTGTTTTTAACAATTTCAGACGACTTTTGAAAACTTTTTCAGTAATTGTACCAACAATTATAAAGACATTTTCAAAGTCGTCTGCTGCGGATTTGCTGTATATGGGAAAGGGTTAACACAAATTTTAAAAGTATTTCAGTCAAATCACATCAGCCAGTTCATATAACAAATGTCTTTTCTGGCACTTAAACACAATATCCAATATCATTGCTATAATATACCAAGGGAGAAAACTCTTGTTCTTTATTCAACCCATACCGGAATATTAATATTTAGTAAGACATGTACAGCAAGCTCCAACACCTTGTCCCGTAGTCTAGTTATCAGATTACCCTGTAGCCACAACCAAACAGTCATAGCGTCCATTCCAATGAAAGAAAACTTTCCTGTTACTTGAGCTATAATAAGCGGTATACCCCAACATGATATTTTGAAACTCGAACAACTAATATCACATTCCAAATACAACAAATAAGCAGCAGACTTCCTTACAAAAATTGGAAAATTTTGGTTCACGATAGAGTTGAAAAACTTTGTGGCAAAAGGAGAAATTGCTCATCATGAGCAATTTCACCTTTTGCCACAGCGTTTCCAAAAGTCGTCTGCTGCAGATGCATCTTTCGCCACAATAATGACAACTCATAATATTGAATTAATATTCATTAACCCTTTCCCTCATATAGACGCTTTCTGACGCCTCTGCAGCAGACAGCTTTTTGAAAACATAGTGACAAAAGAAGAAATTGCACAAAACGTGCAATTTCTCCTTTTGCCACAATGTTTTCCACTTTTTGTTATAGGTTATCCATTCAATTATGGAGATTTTCCATGTTTTGACAAAATGTGTTCAAAGTCATCTGCTGCAGAATTGTCGTATGAGGGAAAGGGTTAATAGAGATATTCAATATTTTCAAAGTCGTCTGCTGCAGATTTACAGGGAGTGGAAAAGGGTTTATAATACCGTGTCATCATTATCTAAATACATCCCAGCATTCACCAGAAGGAAATGTTTCATGCACTTTTACAGGTTGCTAGATTCAGTTTGTTCCCCCAAAATCTGTTGGACGGACATGCAACGTTCTCCCTCTTTCCTGACCCAACATAAAAACATCACCTCTACCCCTTTCGCTCAATGAATTTAGCGACTTGAAGATCCCTCGAAAGCGAGCTTGACAGAGGGACTTGTATGACCCCCAATGAACATTGAACCAAGTTTTATGCAGAAAAGATTCTCTTATTTTACCCCTTTTAAAGCAGAAAATTAATTAAAAAGCAAAAATTGATTAGACCACAGATGGTCTTTAACCCTTTCCCTCATACGACAATTCTGCAGCAGTCGACTTAGAACATATTTCGTCAAATAAAATAGAAAATCTCTATAACTGAATGGATAACCTATGACTCAAAGTGGAAAACATTGTGGCAAAAAGGAGAAATTGCTCGTATTGAGCAATTTCTTCTTTTGTCACTATGTTTTCCAAAAGCCGTCTGCTACAGAATTATATATCAGTTATATCACAGCGTTTCCTGGATAAGTTACCAGTACTACTAGTCCATTTATCCTAACACCAGGGCCACAATTAAAAAATTGTTTGTTTGCTGCTTTCGACCCATGCCAATTAGGGGTGGGTAGGTAGGTAGGTAAATAAAAAAAAATTCTCAGACAGACTTTTTTTTATTTTATTATGATTAAAAGGAAAGAAAAGGAAGGGTCGTAAAAAAATTCGGACCGGCGGTTAACACGTGGGTCAGGCGGAAGCGGCAAACAAACAATATTTTATTTTAGGCCCAGCCAGTCAGTCGGTATGCTAACCCCGCAACCCTGAGCACCAAGGAGTGCAGCCACATGTCTCAAGAGGCTACCTAAATGCTGGCATGACAAAATGGTGAACAAGAATGATTTTGGTTAACCCTTTTTAAGTCATAGGTTATCCATTCAGTTATAGAGATTTTCTATTTTTTCACAAAATATGTTCAAAAGTCGTCTGCGGCAGAATTGTTGTATGAGGGAAAGGGTTAACTCTTTCCCTCATATATACGCTTTCTGACGCCTCTGCAGCAGACGACTTTTTGAAAACATAGTGATAAAAGGAGAAATTGCTCAGAACGAGCAATTTCTCCATTTGCCACAATGTTTTACACTTTTAGTCATAGGTTATCCATTCAATTATAGAGATATTCTATTTTTTGACAAAATATGTTCAAAGTCGTCTGCTGCAGAATTGTCGTAAACCATGACTAGGAGCAGATTGACCTGGATCTTCACTGGTCACAAAGGTACATTTTAACCCTTTCCCACATAAAGACGCCTTTCTGCCACCTCTGCAGCAGACGACTTTTAAAAACTTTGTGACTTAAGAAGAAATTGCTCAAAACAAGCTATTTCTCCTTCTGACACAATATTTTCAACTCTATTTCAACTTCATTTTAAAAGGAAGATTTTCCACAATATTGTCGAGATGTTTTCAAGTCGTCTGCTGAAGATTTGTTACATGTGGAAAAGGGTTAAAGTGATGCGACACATTTCCTTTCAGACATCAAATATTCATGTTCCGACAGCAGTGTTATTTCTCGCTGTTTTATGACCAGGGCCAGGGCGCTTTCAATTGTGAAAAAATAGTGACATGTAAAAAGTAATGAAAGGCAGATCTTGACAAATTTAAGCCTACTTTTGTGAAAAAAAAAGAGTCATTTGATTGTGAATGGGGCCAAATTTTGGCCCCAATTTCAAGAAACAAGAGGGCCATGATGGCCCTGGAATCGCTCACCTGATTTTTTTTTTTTCACTTTACCTATATAAGCCCCGCCCCATGGCAGCCATAGTTTCCGACCAATCAACTTGGCTTGAAGGAATCTGATAGAGGGTCACCCTAGAAACATTTCTACAAAATTATTTGAAAATCGGCCAGACACTTTTGGAGGAGAAGATTTTTTAAGTTTTCACTATAGCCATATAGTGCAAAATAGCCCTGTCCACTGGCGGCCATGTTTTTTGACCAATCAACATGGCTTGAAGGAATCTGAAAGTGGGTCATTCAAGGAACATTTCTACTAAATTATTTGAAAATCGGCCTGACACTTTCGGAGAAGATTTTTTAAGTTTGCACTATAGCCATATAAGGCAAAATAGCCCCGCCCCCCTGGCGGCCATGTTTTTCGACCAATCAACTTGGCTTGAAGGAATCTGATAGAGGGTTATCCAAGGAACATTTCTACAAAATTATTTGAAAATCAGCCTGACACTTTCGGAGGAGAAGATTTTTTAAGTTTTCACTTTGGCCATATAAGGCAAAATAGCCCCGCCCCCTGGCGGCCATGTTTTTCGACCAATCAACATGGCTTGAAGGAATCTGATAGAGGGTCACCCAAGGAACATTTCTACACAATTATTTGGAAATCGGCCCGACACTTATGGAGGAGATTTTTTTTTAAGTTTTCACTATAGCCATAAAAGGCAAAATAGCCCCGCCCCCTGGCGGCCATGTTTTTTGACCAATCAACATGGCTTGAAGGAATCTGATAGAGGATCACCCAAGGAACATTTCTACAAAATTATTTGAAAATCGGCCTGACACTTTTGGAGGAGAAGATTTTTTAAGTTTGCACTATAGCCATATAAGGCAAAATAGCCCCACCACCCCTGGCGGCCATGTTTTACGACCAATCAACATGGCTTGAAGGAATCTGATAGAGGGTCACCCAAGGAACATTTCTACAAAATTATTTGAAAATCGGCCTGACACTTACGGAGGAGAAGATTTTTTAAGTTTTCACTATAGCCATATAAGGCAAAATAGCCCCGCCCCCCCTGGCGGCCATGTTTTCGACCAATCAACATGGCTTGAAGGAATATGATAGAGGGTCATCTAAGGAACATTTCTACAAAATTATTTGAAAATCTGCCAACCAGTTTGGGAGAAGAAGAATTTTGAAGTTTTTTCGGTTTCGTTGCCATGGAAACCAGAATTTTGCATGGATCCCAAAAATTTGAAGGAATTCTGGTGAGGTCATTGAGAGGATGCTTTCTGTGAAGTTTCATCCAAATTGACCCACTGGTTACTGAGGAGAAGAAGTTGACGCACGACGGACGACGCACGACGGACAAAAGGCGATCACAATAACTCACCTTGAGCAAAGCTCAGGTGAGCTAAAAACACTGGTCACTGAAAGTAGTACATTTTTAATTGTCCTGAATTATCGTTCTCTAAACCTTTTTCCTCATAAACGTGCGGTCTACGAAAATGATGACCCTAAGCATTTAAAAAAACTTCCAGTGTCTAATTGAATCTTAAGACATCAGAGAATATTTCAACACTTCCCAGTTGACTGTTAGTACACAGTCACCAGAGGAAAGGTTGACAATAATGACGTCAAACAAACGATGAGAAACATCTGGATGTACAAGGTAAACTACCAAAGTGACACCCCTCCCCCTGTAACCCTTTCCCTCATACGACAATTCTGCAGCAGATGACTTTGAACGTATTTTGTCAAAACATAGAAAATCTCCATAATTGAATGGATAACCTATGAATAAAAGTGGAAAACATTGTGGCAAAAGGAGAAATTGCACATTTTGTGCAATTTCTTCTTTTGTCACTATGTTTTCAAAAAGCTGTCTGCTGAAGAGGCGTCAGAAAGCGTCTATATGAGGGAAAGGGTTAACAATCATGACATTACATTTCCTCAACCAAAAAAATGTTTTAAAATGCATCTTCTGCGGACCTGTGTGTTAGATGGAGGCCATATGCTTTAACCCTTATAAGAATGAATTTTAATGCATTTGCAAAACAATATATCGGTGAACCTTTTCCACATACGGATGCATTTCGACACATTTACAGACAACTTCAGAAAACAATGTGGCAAAGGAGAAATTGCTCAACTGTATTTTATAGTTGTACTTTCATAAATATTTTCCTAATCTGCCGTAGAATTGTTATAATTATGTGTGGGAAAATTACCCTAATGAAAATTTGATTGTTTTGAATTCAGAAAGAGTCTGCAGGTAAACCTAATGAGACAATTTCAGATTGGTCTGATTTGATAACGTCTGAGGAAAGTTCAAAGTATGAGTGTAGATTTGAAAGCATTGTAGGAAAAGGAGCAACTGCTCCTGTTCAGTAAGTAATCTGCTGCAGTCAAATGATATCTGTATCAGGGAAAGGCTAACCCTTTCCCCCAAAACAACAAATCTGCAGCAAACACATTTTGTTACAAACATGGAAAGCCATATATATGAGAGAACAGTTATTGAATTAACCCTTTCCCTCATATAGACGCTTTCTGACGCCTCTGCAGCAGACGGCTTTTTGAAAACATAGTGACAAAAGAAGAAATTGCTCAAAACGAGCAATTTCTCCTTTTGTCACAATGTTTTCAACCTTTCGTCATAGGTTATCCATTCAATAATTGAGATTTTTTATGTTTTGACAAAATATGTTTAAAGTCGTCTGCTGCAGAATTGTTGTATGAGAGAAAGCGTTAAGTTGAAAACAAACATTCCTCCTTTTGCCAATGTTTTCAAAAGTCGTCTGCAATTTATGCGTCAAATGCTGGCTGTATATGGGGGGGGGGAGAGTTAACGGGAAAAAAATATGTTAGTCTATACATGCAAGTCAACATTACGTGTTAATGCCGCCCCATTATCAAAGTTATTTATTTCTTCACCTCATTCATTATTTATCTACCGCCTGTCAGTTCAAAGAAGTCTTTATGTTAATTAGGCTGATTTTAGTACAATAATAATGATTGTCCCATCACTTTAACCCTCCCTTTCCCTCATATGACAATTCTGAAGCAGACAACTTTGATTAATTAATGAATGGTGTTTTAAGGCCCGTCGACAACTAAGGTCATTTTGGGCGCTTAATAAATTACTTAATGTAAAGTGAAACAAGCAAATTCATGAAATTTATATCCCCCGCTTGCAGGAAAGTTTGAAAAAAAAAACCGGTTCACATCTGTGGCAGTTATTGCACGGAAACAGCAAGAAACGACATATTTTGTTAAATAAGGGGCCATAACTCCACCAAATAAAGTCTGCCGAAAGTGACGATCGAAGTTGGCCTAGCCCTTAAGGCATTTAACCTTGTTACCAAGTTTGAAAAAAAAAGGTTCACATCTGTGGCAGTTATTGCACGGAAACAGCAAGAAACGACATATTTTGTTAAATAAGGGGCCATAACTCCACCAAATAAAGTCTGCCGAAAGTGACGATCGAAGTTGGCCTAGCCCTTAAGGCATTTAACCTTGTTACCAAGTTTGAAAAAAAAAGGTTCACATTTGTGGCAGTTATTGCACGGAAACAGCAAGAAACGACATTTTTTGTTAAATAAGGGGCCATAACTCCACCGAATAAAGTCCGCCGAAAGTGATATTCGAACTTGGCCTAGCCCTTAAGGCATTTAACGTTGTTACCAAGTTTGAAAAAAAAAGTTCACATTTGTGGCAGTTATTGCACGGAAACAGCAAGAAACGACATTTTTTGTTAAATAAGGGGCCATAACTCCACCAAATAAAGTCCGCCGAAAGTGACGATCGAACTTGGCCTAGCCCTTAAGGCATTTAACGTTGTTACCAAGTTTGAAAAAAAAAGGTTCACATTTGTGGCAGTTATTGCACGGAAACGGCAAGAAACAACATATTTTGTTAAATAAGGGGCCATAACTCCACCAAATAAAGTCAGCCGAAAGTGATATTCGAACTTGGCCTAGCCCTTAAGGCATTTAACGTTGTTACCAAGTTTGAAAAAAAAAGGTTCACATTTGTGGCAGTTATTGCACGGAAACGGCAAGAAACAACATATTTTGTTAAATAAGGGGCCATAACTCCACCAAATAAAGTCCGCCGAAAGTGATATTCGAACTTGGCCTAGCCGTTAAGGCATTTAACCTTGTTACCAAGTTTGAAAAGAAACGGTTCACATTTGCGGCAGTTATTGCACGGAAACGAAGTGTGACGGACGGACAGACGGACAGACAGACGGACGGACGGACAAACCGAAATTAATAACCCCCCTTTTTTTCTTCGAAAAAGCGGGGGATAATAATCAAACATGATGTATGCGATACCTACAGACAACTTTGAACATATTTTGTCAAAAAATAGAAAATCTCTAAAACTGAATGGATAACCTATGACTAAAAGTGGAAAACATTGTTGCAAAAGGAGAAATTTATTGCTCGTTTTGAAGAGAATTCTCCTTTTTCTGACCATGATTTTCTACTTTGTCCATATGTTTTTGTTTGCTGAAATTGCTTCTGAATATCTTTACTTGTTTTCAATAAGAAAGCATCTAATATTGGCCTGTCAGTTTGATGTTGTAAACACTTCAATATTTAAAATTGTGATGACAATGATTAATCCTTTCCCACATATAAGATGCTTTCTGACGCCTCTGCAGCAGACGACATTTTGAAAACCCAGTGACAAAAGATTAAATTGCTCAACACAAGCAATTTCTCCTTTTGCAACAATGTTTTCAACCCTTTTCAGCTAGTACACTTTTATTTTTTGAGATATGCCATACTTCTTTCTGTCGACACATTTTCCAAGTCGTCTGCTGTTTAGCGTATGTGGGAAAGGCTTGAATGTACAATACGACAATTAAGCAGCAGACGACTTTGAACGTATTTTGTCAAAACATAGAAAATCTCCATAATTGAATGGATAAACTTTAACTAAAAGTGGAAAACATTGTGGCAAAAGGAGAAATTGCTCGTTCTGAGCAATTTCTCCTTTTATCACTATGTTTCGAAATCCCCGACGCTAACCACAGCGGATTCCAGGGAAAGATTTGAACTACACAATATGATGTCTCGTCTGACAACCGTAACAAGATAGTTCAATGGAACATGTTTGTGACGCCTGCATGAATTTGTTTGTTTCCTTGAAATGTATTATTTCCGTAATCTCTTTCCCACGTAGAATAAATCTGCAGCACACGACTTTGAAACTATCAAAAGTCCAAAATATAGAAAATCTCTATTAATGATAGTATGATTATTGAATAGAGTTGAAATCATTGTGGCAAATGAATCAATTGCTCCTTTTGTCACAATGAATTCAAAAGTCGTCTACTGCAGAGGCGTCAGAAAGCGTCTATATTTTGGGGGAAATCGCACAGGGTTAAATCGCACCATTTTCTGGGTAGTTGATCTGTACTACTGGTTGTACTATTGATCCTCCCACAGATGCATTATTGGTAATGCTACCTCTGAAAACCTGAGCGTCAATAAGGGAAAGCCATTACTACTATTTAACCCTTGCCCACCTGCAGACGCAATCTGACGAATTTTGAAAACATTGTGACCAAAGGTGAAATTGCTCATGATGAGCAATTTCTCCTTTGGCCACAATGTTTTCTACTTTATTTATAACAATTAAGCTATCTTTTATGGAGATTTTTCAGGTTTTTGTCACTATGTTTTCAAAGTCGTCTGCTGCAGATTTTTTTGTATGTTGAAAGGGGTTAAAGAGTCTTTGGTATGACCAAGCCGGGAATCAACCCAAGACCCGAGCCCTATCACTACACCACGTTTTATAATTCATAAATTTTGTAATATTCATTTTGCCCGATAATTTTCAGGAGAAACCTACCGAAGTGTCTCCGCCGCTAGCATAATTATCACCGTTCATTCCCATGTACATGCCCCCTTGTCCCTGACCCGTCAGTCCCGCGGCAGATGTCATGTTGTAGCCCGAGGCGCCCGGCGGTAAAAATGAGCTGCCCTTAAAGCCATGTGTGGAAGAGTCATCAGAATCTCCGTCCCCGAAATCTGGAAAAAGAAAATAAACATTCCGATATACATTGGATAGTGCCATGCTTGTTATTTGAAGTCAAATGAGACAAGTTCATTTCAATGAATAGAAATTATCTTTTGTCTTCTGAGATTTCGCTCATGAATACATAGTTGCCACAGCTACAATAATTGTTTCCCTTGTCGGCAATGTTGATTTAACCCTTTCCCTCATACAACAATTCTGCAGCAGACGACTTTGAACATATTTTGTCAAAAAATAGAAAATCTCTTTAATTGAATGGATAACCTATGACTCAAAGTGGAAAACATTGTGGCAAAAGGGGAAATTGCTCGTTTTGTGCAATTTCTTCTTTTGTCACTATGTTTTCCAAAAGCTGTCTGCAGCAGAGGCGTCAGAAAGCGTCTATATGAAGGAAAGGATTAATAGATAAATTGATAATTAGGAAAACAATAAGGAATTCAAGTTTCACAACCATATGGTGTTGATGCCTTTGTATGATCTGTCTGATTATATCGACTTCTAGATTCAATTGGCCGCGTGGCCTACATCTTGCTGGGCTTTTTATTCTGTTCAATTTTTATTTTTGCACAAGCAAGTGTTTAATTTAATTATATTTGATATTTCTCTATTCCACATATAGTTAACTCTTTCCCTCGTATAGACGCTTTCTGACGCCTCTGCAGCAGACGGCTCTTTGAAAACATAGTGACAAAAGAAGTAATTGCTCAAAACGAGCAATTTCTCCTTTTGCCACAATGTTTTCCACTTTTAGTCATAGGTTATCCATTCAATTATAGAGATTTTCATTTTTTGACAATATGTTCAAAGTCGTCTGCTGCAGAATTGTCGTATGAGGGAAAGGGATATTTTGCCTATCAAAATGGCTGCCAGGGGAGGTAAATATTGTAATTGTGGGAACTACCAGAGGAAGTAGGATTTTCTACATCATACTGCAGACTTCCCCTATGTTGAAATGATTTAACCCTTTCCCACTTGTAGACTCATTATGGCACCTCTGCAGCAGACAGCTTTTGAAAACATTATTACAAAAGTAGAAATTGCTCATGAATTTCCCCTTTTGCCACAATGTTTTCAACTCTATTCAATAATAATACTTTCATTAAAAGAACTATACCATATTTTTGCCTAGATTTTATCGAGGTCATCTGCAGCAGATTTGTTGTACGTGGGAAAGGGTTAACCTTTTCCTTCATATAGACACTTTCTGCCGCAGAGTACTCAAAACAAGCAATTTCACCTTATTCCACAATGTTTTCAATTTTTTTCAGTCATTATACTTTCATTTATAAAGATTTTCCATGTTTTTGTACGCCCGTTGTCAAAGTCGTCTGCTGTAGATTTGTTGTACGAGGGAAAGGGTTAGGGGTTGTCTGCTATGTAAGAATACATTTCTGTATAATTGTAAGTTTTGCATGCCTCTGCAGCAGACGACTTTTGAAAAACATTGTGACAAAAGAATAAATTGCTCCAAATGATTGCTCATTCCTAGTAATTTTCTTTATTACTTGTACACATGTTTCCAAAGTTGTCTGCTGCAGATTTGTTGTATGTGGGAAAGGGATTAGACAATGTTTTCAAAGCTCTTCTGCTGCCGATATGAAAAAAATGTGTTTGCATGTGGGATGAATTTAATACAGATTACTCAAACCATATTATATTGGGTAAACTTTTAAATTCAATGATATAACTCTCTGAACTGTGTCAGGCAAATCGGAATAAACTCTTGATATAATTTTTGAAGAGCCGTCTGCTTTGATAATATCATAATGAGCAATTTCTCCTGTGGCCACAATGTTTTCAACTTCATTTAACAATTGAGCTATCTTTTATGGAGGTTTTTCAGGTTTTTGTCACCATGTTTTCAAAGTCGTCTGCTGCAGATTTTGTTGTATGTGGGAAAGGGTCAACACTCTAAACTGGAAAAATATAGTAAACACTTTCCCACCTCTAGACATGTCTGCTGCAGATGACTTTTTAAAACAATGTGGCCAAATAAACGAATGGCTCATATAAAGCAATTTCTCCTTTTGCCAAGACGTTTTCAAAGTCATCTTCTGCAGATGTGTTACATGTGGGAATGACTTCTCATCTAATCGAAAACAGCATTGTGTAAGTATGGATTAAAACGATCAATTTTTCGTGTTGCATTTTCTTCGCAACAAATATTATGAGCATTTTGGCAATTCCCGAGGTGATTGTAATTTCTTTTAATATCTGAAAATACTTACCGGATATTAAAGAAATTCCCTTCGCTAAAAATGCAAGAAGAAAAATCAAACCCCTTTCATGGGAATAGAAACACTATTTAAATGTTGTTCCTGGTGCCTTTGCAGAAGAGAACTTTTGAAAATATTGTGGAAAAAGGGCCAAATTTGTTTTGAGCAGTTTCTCCTTTCCCGACAATGTTTTTCTTCATTTCAGTATCACTACATACTTCTTCTTTTACAGATGTACATTTTAACCCTTTCCCTCATATAGACGCTTTCTGACGCCTCTGCAGCAGACGGCTTTTTGAAAACATAGTAACAAAAGAAGAAATTGCACAAAACGAGCAATTTCTCCTTTTGTCACAATGTTTTCCACTTTTAGTCATAGGTTATCCATTTATTTATAGAGATTTTCCATTTTTTGACAAAATATCTCCAAAGTCGTCTGCTGCAGAATTGTCGTATGAGGGAAAGGGTTAAGTGCAGGTATTTTCAAAGCAGACGGCTCTTCAAAAATGATATCAGGAGTTTATTCCAATTCGACTGACACAGTGTTAATTGCTACCCTAACAGTATTCTATGCTAACATGAAATATGCACAGTTGATGGCATATAGATCAATCCAATAGCTATTTTAACTATTTTCTTACTTGCAGCAGGAAAAACAATTTCTTATTTTGCAACATTGTTTTCAACTCAATAAGATAATTCTACTTTCATTTGTCGTAATTTTCCCTATATTTGCTCAGAAGTTCCCAAAGTTGTCTGCTGAAGATTTGTTATGTATGTGGGAAAGGGGGGTTATTAAACATACATCAGCCTAGCAACTACTGTGATTTGTACATCTGAATATTCTCCAGGTTCGAGGCCGAGGTAAAATGTATTAATCATAACCCTCATCCCACTGAACATGACGTTTATTAAATACAGATGAAACCATTGTGACAAAAGGAGAAATTGAGTTATTTCTCCTTTTGTCACAATGTTTTAAAAAAGCATTTGTATGATATTGTGGTAAAAGGGTTTACACAGACTAATGTCAACATATAGTACATCCTTTCTCGGTACCCAGGGTATTCATAAAATATATGATGTATTTTATGAATAGCCTGGGTACCGAGGATGCATATAATTATATATAGTAAAGACTAGTTCACAAATATGTCAGGACATAAAGGGTGATGAAAATCAGAGGGATGAGGGTTCATAGGTTACACAGCCCTTTTCCACTTGCAGACCCATCTGCAGCACACAACCTTTGAAAAAAATGGTGTGGCTAAATGAAGAAAAGTAATCTGATAATCAGCAAATTCTCCTTTTATTAACCCTTTCCCTCATATAGACGCTTTCTGACGCCTCTGCAGCAGACGGCTTTTTGAAAACATAGTGACAAAAGAAGAAATTGCTCAAAACGAGCGATTTCACCTTTTGCCACAATGTTTTCCACTTTTAGTCATAGGTTATCCATTCAACTATAGAGATTTTCTATTTGTTGACAAAATATGTTCAAAGTCGTCTGCTGCAGACTTGTTGTATGTGGGAAAGGGCTAAAACTACATAAATAAACAAGTTACACAGGTTACTCAAGGTTTAACATGCTGTCTCTTTGACCTTCAAGTTGACCTTCAAGTTGACCTTCAAGTTCTCACCTCTTTCTTTGAATTGAGAAGGATTGATTTGATTCATTGATTGATTGAATTCTGAAGTCTTTGGTAGGTATGACCCAACCAGTATTGAACCCAGTTTACTCCCTCTCCCAGCTTGAAATTATGTCCCTTAACTTATTATATCCCCATTACATGGAAGTGATCAGAAATAAACCAGAAGAAGTCATATTATAAAGATAGGATGATAAATACGTAATAAATTGAGGGTTTTTGCACAGGCACACAAGAAGATGACGAAGGGAAATAACTCAAATGGGAATTTTAATTGAGTGATAGATTTGTATAATTATCAGAAAGATACACAAACAAATTTTTGTTTGAGATAAACTTTTATTCTGTACTTAAATGTCTATGTCTTGCTTTCAGTATTTTATTAAATCACATTGTGGCATGACTGAAATTTCCACAACATTGTTTGCTAGTTTAAAGAATAGTTTGTGATAAACTTTTTATTCTGTACTCTATGCTTAAGTTGTCCTTTCAGTATGTGTCTATACATCACAGTGTGATACAGTGATAATATAACTGAAAATTCCAAAACATTGTTTGCTAGTTTGAAGAAAGATTATGTTTATGAAAAGGGCCGCTGCATTGGTTCAAATACTATCCCTTCAACTCTGTTCAGGCTTAATAAAATTTAAGCAAATATCACCTTTTTTTTTTAGTGACCGTAATTTTGTTATACAATCTAAACATAATGAAAGAGATTTTCTCAAACTTGAAGATCTAATTATTCCAACTTAAAATTCAGGTCATGATTGTTTTTCAAATATATTTTATTGTTTTATTTTGAAACGATGCAATTAATATTCATAATTATATTATAATGTAAATTTAAAGATGATTATGAAGTTTTTTAATTTTAATTGTGATAAATTGCTTGAAATCTCTTAACCCTTTCCCTCATACGACAATTCTGCAGCAGACGACTTTGAACTTTTGTCAAAACATAGAAAATCTCCATAATTGAATGGATAACCTATGACGAAAAGTGGAAAACATTGTGGCAAAAGGAGAAATCGCTCGTTTTGAGCAATTTCTTCTTTTGTCACTATGTTTTCAAAAAGCCGTCTGCTGCAGAGGCGTCAGAAAGCTATATGAGGGAAAGGGTCAATGACGATTCGTTTTTTTTTTATTCAAATCTGATCGTTTAGCTTCAAACCTTCAGGCTATTAGCACATTAACCCTTTCCCTCATATAGACGCTTTCTGATGCCTCTGCAGCAGACGGCTTTTTGAAAACATAGACAGACACATTCCGACGCATTTGACGGAGACGTCTTTAGAAATTATTCTAGGAAATAAGCAATTTTTCCTTTTGCCACAATGATTTCAACACTTATTCAATCATCATACTTTCAAAAATAGAGATTTTCCATATTTTTGTCTAGAAGTGTTTCATGTTGTATGTGGGAAAGGGTTAAGTTGTTGATTAAAAACATCACGTATAACCTGAATATGCCTATTTAACCTTTTCCCAAATATAGACGCTATTGGACGCCTCTGCAGCAGACGGCTTTTTGATAAAATAGTATCCATTCAACTACGGAGATTTTCTATGTTTTGACAAAATAAGTTCAAAGTCGTCTGCTGCAGAATTGTCGTATGAGGGAAAGGGTTAACCCTGACCGACATCTTTTGAAAGTCTAGTGGGAAATAGTAGAAAGCCTCAAAAAGACTTTTCGCACTTTCCAACAATGTTTTCAACTCTGAAAATCTTCAAATAATACAACAATTTCCCTTTTCCAACAATATTTTCATCTCTGCAAATTTTCTAAATACAACTTTTTCCACATGATTTCAATGCAAAATTATTTTATTTCATGAACGTTGTTACATTTCTTTCACCGGTATTTCAGTTACATCACAAAGAGTTTCCAAGCTAATTTACCAGACAAGTTTGTTTAACCCTTTCCCTCATGTAGACGCTTTCTGATGCTTCTGCAGCAGACGGCTTTTTGAAAACATAGTGACAAAAGAAGAAATTGCTCAAAACAAGCAATTTCTCTTTTTAACACAATGTTCTCAACTTTTAGTCATGTTAGGTCAGGTTATCCATTCAATTATAGAGATGTTCTATTTTTTGACAAAACATGTTCAAAGTCGTCTGCTGCAGAATTGTCGTATGAGGGAAAGGGTTATACAAACACCAATGCATCAGTCATAATTTTTTCGAGAGAGAAATACAATGCCGAAAATCTTTCGATAAGGAAATGTTTAAGCAATTTCATTCAGGTTATCATGCACATAAGAAGTATACAATATAGCATGTTTCCCTATATCCTGCATTCCTTTTATGAGCAGTAAAAATTTGAAGAAAAAAATAATAATTTCAAGTACACTTTGTTTTGAGAAGTCAGATGGAAAAGTGATAATTCAAGTGTAGAAACAACTATTTGTTTAACTATTTGTTTGGAGCCTATGTTCTGGGATAAATATTTAAATGTTTGTTTTGTTTAATTTCATCTTTTTCATTTCATCTTTTTCAAAACTAAATATTGCAAGGGCTTCATATGTCTGTAATAGGTCAACGTCTAAACCCATAAACAGACTATATAGTGGGACAAATTAAGGGCTTCAGGCAGAAGGTTTGTAACTATATATTGCATTGATATGCAGTTACAACTGTTTTGCAAGAGAACCAACAAATGGTACTCAAGAATACAGAGACAGAATATACTTTTCAATATAATTATTTTAGAAAGAACAACTTAATTAATCTTTCATTTGTATTGTATTGTTGTTAAAATATTTCCAAATATAAAGGTTAAGAATGATTATACTTGATAGTGTAGATAGAATAGGATTTCTTATTTTAGAGAACCAACAAAATGTACCCAAGAATACAGAGACGGAGACAAAATGTACTTTTCAATATAATTATTTTAGAAAGAATAACTTAATTAATCCTTAATTTGTATTGTATTGCTGTTAAATTATTTCCAAATCAAAAGGATAAGAATGATTATACTAGATAGGGTAGATAGAAAGGGATTTCATATTTTAGCCCGACGCATGCCATGACTTGAAGGTTAAATCAGGGGGAGACAAGCATGTCAAACCTTGGACAGAATCTGGAGTTGCGTGCTGACCGTGTTGAGCTGCCGCCGCGGCCGTTTTTGCGGCGTATAAATTTGCTTCCTCCTGAGCCTTGCCGATGTTCTTCTTATATCGGATTCTCTTATTACCAAACCAGTTCGATACCTGAAATAGGATGGGGGTGGAAAGAGGTTATTTACCATTAAACTTATGTGAATTCTGTCCAGACTGATTTATCCATGCATGTAACAAGTGTTTCTGCACAAGTTATTTATTCGCAGGTAAACTCATGAGGAATAAGAATTCTCGTTTAATACATTCAATGGTAAATAAATTACATATTATTACATTTATGATCAATGAAACTTCATGTCATTTCTAGCTTACATTAAATAAACAATATAAGCAATCCCACGAGAAAACCAACAGTGTGGACTCTGCGTAAAGTATCGACCAGGAACAGCCTAAGCATGCGGCACAAGCTAACCCGGACAGACAATTTTAGCCTCATGTGGTTTTTCTGTTTCAGGAATCATTACTCTCTACCTTTTTTCCCCTGAGAGGAATGTGTCGGCATGGATTATCGTGCACTGACTGCGCAAGCTGATCTGGATTGATACATTACGCAGAGGCCATTATGTTGGTTTTCTCGTGGAACGGCTTATATGATCAATGAAACTCGACGTCATTTCTCCTTACTGACATTTTATTTCAGTAAACCATTCCCACCTGCATTTTGGCACAGCAGATGACTTCTGAAAACATCATGACTAAAGGAGCAACATTTTTCATTAATTAAACCTTCATTTCTAGAGAGTTTCCATAGTTGATTTTTTCAAAGACATCTGCTGAACATATGTGACGCATACCATATTGTAGTTAGATAGGCAGACAAACAGATGGACGACAGAATATTTATGAATCTCCCTGCCAAGGGAGGCCATTCACAACAGAAAAGGAAACACTGTGACTCATTACCCTTTCCCTCATACAACACATCTGAAGCAGACGACTTTGCAAACATAGTGAGTGACAATAACCTGAAAAAAATCTCCATAAAAGAAAGCTTAACTGTTAAATAAAGTTGAAAACATTGTGGCCGAAGGAGAAATTGCTCATCATAAGCAATTTCCCCTTTGGCCACAATGTTTTCAAAAGTTGTCTGCTGCTATTGTGTCGAAATGCATCTGCAATAATGAAAGGTTTTAACAGAGTACTAGATCGGGAGGAGTAAACTAATCCTTTTCCAGCAACATCTCTCTTATGACTCAACTTAACCCTATGCTGTGGGTACTACTCAAAAGGAATTGCCGATTTTTTTTTTGAGTACCCACTCCATACGGTTTGGTTGTCAAATAAGGATTTTGGGATACTCTTCTTATCTAGAGCCCTACTCATTAGCTTTTCCTATGTTCTGCGCAATTCATTCAACACTCCCTCTGACATATACAGACAACATAGAAATAATCCCCTATGTGTCACCCTGCAAAGGGAAGGTGACACAAAAGGGGATCAAAGACACATGATGGGTAAAACATTTTTCAAACATGTCAATCATAAGCTTTTCCAATGTTCTGCGCAATGTATTCAACATTCCCTCTGACATTATACAGGCAACATAGAAATGATCCCCCCTGTGTCACCCTGCAAAGGAAAGGTGACACAAAAAGGGAATAAAAACCTCGTCACATAATGGGAAAAACATTTTGTTCTCTCTTTATCTTGGAATTTATATATATATATATCCCTCTGACATATACAGACAACATAGAAATGATCCCCTATGTGTCACCCTGCAAAGGGCAGGTGACACAAAAAGGGAGTCAAGACTTAGTCATATGATGGGTAAAACATTTTTTTTTTCTTTATCTTGGAATTTTTTAAAAAGGGAAACATGCTAAGCATATAATATATCCCTCTGACATATACAGACAACATAGAAATGATCCCCCATGTGTCACCCTGCAAAGGAAGGTGACACAAAAAAGGGAGTCAAGCCGATATATGATGGGTAAAACATTTTTTTTTCTCTTTATCTTGGAATTTTTTAAAAGGGAAACATGCTAGGCATGTATATTAGATGTCAATGTTCTGATCCCACATTCCCAAACTTCAAACTGTATCTGGTGCACCAATTTCCTACAACTTCCATTTTGATAGACTTGCTAATGACTTTTTGGAAAGTGTATGCGATTAAGACTTATTTAATCGTATCCTACACAGTTCCATGTTTCTACAGCACAACTGTTTTATGCCTTTCCCACAAACAGATCTATGCTTTCTGACACCTTTGCAGCAGATATCTTTTGAAAATATTGTGACAAAAGAAACATCACTCAAAACAAGCAATTTCTCATTGAGCCACAACGTTTTCAACCTCCTCTACAAATTACCCTAGCTTGCATTCATAGAGATAATCCATATTTTTATCTTTTTGTTGTTAACCCTTTCCCTCATATAGACGCCTCTGCACCAGACGCCTTTTTGAAAACATAGTGACAAAAGAAGAAATTGCACAGAACGTGCAATTTCTCCTTTTTGCCACAATGTTTTCCACTTTTTGTCATGGGTTATCCGTTCAATTATTGAGATATTCCATTTTTTGTCAAAATATGTTCAAAGTCGTCTGCTGAAGAATTGTCGTATGAGGGAAAGGGTTAACCCTTTCCCACCTGCAGGCCCATTTTGGTGCAATAGCAGCAGAAAACGTTTGGCCACAATGTGGCCAAGGTGAAATTGCTCATGATGAGCAATTCCTCCTTTGGCCACAATGTTTTCAACTTTATTTAACAAATAAGCTATCTTTTATATGCATTGTTCCCTAAATTTCAGCAATTTCTCTTTTTGCCCTACAATTAAACTTTAAATTTTTCACAAATATTATTTGTTAGCCGAAAGTTCAAACATCTAAGAATCTTATAGAAACAAATCGAGGGCAACAACAAGTCCCTAGAAAGAGATAGTAATTATTGAGAGGATTTTCACAATATCCCTGTTCTACAGTCAGTGACATGTGTGATGGATGAGGATGGTCTACCATGTCATTAGAGAAAAATCTCAGGGCGAAACCCTCTCCCCCCCCCCAACCATCCCCCTCCCTCCCATTTCTTAACCCTAATCCTGCTGTATTTTGACATCTTGACACAGTAGAGTATTTCCCAACTCTTCTATATTAACCCTTTCCCACCTGCAGATGCATTTTGACGCAATAGCAGCAGACGACTTTTGAAAACATTGTGTCCAAAGGTGAAATTGCTCATGATGAGCAATTTCTCCTTTGGCCACAATGTTTTCAACTTTATTAAACAATTAGGCTATCTTTTATGGGGATTTTTCAGGTTTTTGATACTATGTTTTCAAGGTCGTCTGCTGCAGATTTGTTGTATGTGGGAAAGGTTTAACCCTTTCCGACATACAACAAATCTGCAGCAGACGACTTTGAAAACATACCCAAATTCTTTTTGAAAACTCACTTTAAATGAAAGTACAATAATTGAACAGTGTTGAAAACATTGTGGCAAAAGGAGAAATTGCTCATCATCAGCAATTTCTCCATTTGTCAAAATGTTTCTAAAGACGTCTGCTGCAGTGGCACCTGCATGTGAGAAAGGGTTAACAAATGAATAGATTTCGTGTTGATTTTTGTCTTCCTTAATTGTACATAACATGTTCCATAAAAACCCATATAACAAGATAAACAAATGTTGTTTTTAACCCTTTCTCTTATATAGACGCTTTTCTTTGCCTCTGCAGCAGACGACTTATGAAAACATTGTGGCCGAAGGTGAAATTGCTCATGATGAGCAATTTCTCCTTTGGCCACAATGTTTTCAGCTTTATTTAACAGTTAAGCTATCTTTTAAGGAGATTTTTCAGTTTTTTGACTCAAGGTTTTCAAAGTTGTCTGCTGCAGATTTGTTGTATGTGGGAAAGGGTTAAAAATACAACACGGCAGGTTAAGGGTTGAATATTTTCTTCATGTATCTCACAGCAAATTAATAACCTTTTTCTCTCCCCCCCATCTTTACAATTCTACAATGGGCCATGTCTCAAGAAAATGTCCTTTAAGGAGAAATTTAATACCATTACAATTTTTTTAGTTTGACCACATGGTACAGAAGACATTTGACACATTTGCAGCAGACAACTTTTGTAAACATTATTTCACAAAAAAAGAAGTTACTGATAATAAACCATTTAAACCTTTCGTAACAATCTCCATTCCAGAATCTCCATTCCGTAATGAATTTTGCAGAAATGTTTTTAACCTTTTCCCACATACAACAAAAACCTGAAAAATCTCCATAAAAGATAGCTTAATTGTTAAATAAAGTTGAAAACATTTGTGGCCAAAGGAGAAATTGCTCATCATGAGCAATTTCACCTTTGTCAACAATGTTTTCAAAAGTCGTCTGCTGCTATTGCGTCAAAATGCGTCTGCAGGTGGAAAAGGGGTTAAAAGTCATCTGCTGCAAAGGCATCAGAAAGCGTCTGTATGGAGAAGTGTTGATTTCTATACTAAATTCAAAGGAATGATTGGTTACTAAAACCTCAGTGTTGGGACTGTGTGGAGGAATAATTATTGGATATTCTGTTTAATTATAAATTGGGGGAAAAACTACTACAAGATGACTAAACAAGACTTCCAATACCACCATTTAAAGCCTTGTTATTCAGTGTCAGAATGAACGTCTTAGTAGAAGCCCTTCCCCACATACAACACATCTGCAGCAGATGACTTTGAAAACATCTGGTTGATTGATTGAGGTTTAACGCAGTTTTCAACAATTTTTCAGTCATAGCACGGCGGCCAGTTCACCTACTCACATGTTTCTTGGCTTTCTCACACCAGTACTTCGTACAACATTCTTTCCAAGCAACTGGCTGATTTTCCACATAAACTGATAGTCCATTGGTGGAAGACGAATGACACTTGTCACAATGACTTTTGTCAAACGTCGAAAAGAATGTTGGCCGAGCTGGGGTTGGAACTCACAACCCCTTGATTGACAGCCCACGTCGCTACCGGGGCTCGGCTAAAAATATCTAGAAACAAGAGGCCTATCTGGACCTCTGAATACAGATATATCACAACGTCCAGCTTCTCACACCAGTTGGAAAGCGGCCAATTTTCATTACAGAGGTCCAGATATGGAGGCGTAAACAGCTCTTTTTACCCACAATATCTCTCGAATCATCCAACCAAACCCTATGATGTGGGTACTCAAAAGAATCGACACATTGAGGTCAAATAAGGATTTTTGGACCTTGCTAAACGTGCCCCTTATCTAGAGCTCTGCTTTACATTTAATTTCTCCTATCCCCACTATGTTTTCAAAAAGTCTTCCGTTTCATATTGTTGTAAGTCACTTCATCAGGCCAAAGGTAAGGCTCTAAAGGTTAAACAGATCCTATTCACTGAGAAAGAGGTCCATGTATCATTATCCAAGCTTTTGTTCAACCCTGATCCTTACCAGTCAGTGACCTGTGCAACACTATCCCTATGAACAATCACAGGTGATGCGATAAACCGTTTCCAACCTGCAGACGCATGTCATAACATTGTAGCAAGGGGAGGAATTTCTCATCATGAGCAATTTCTCCTTAAGACAAAATGTTTTCATAGGCCGTCTGCTGTAAGATTTATTAAAATATGTCTGCAAGTAGGAAATTGTTAACCCATTTCCACTTATAGACGCATTTGATGCATTAAAAGCAGACAACCTTTGAAAACATTGTGGCAAAAGAAGAAATAGGTCATAATGAGCAATTTCTAATTTTACAGCAATGTTTCATTTATAGAGATTTTGCATATTTCTGCCTCGATATTTTCAAAGTCGTCGGCTGCATATTTACTGTATGTGGGAAATTGTTAACCCTTTCCCACACACAATAAATCTGCAGCAGACAACTTTGAAAACAGTAACAAAAACCTGAAAAATCTCCATAAAAGATAGCTTAATTGTTAAATAAAGTTGAAAACATTGTGGCCAAAGGAGAAATTGCTCATGATGAGCAATTTCACCTTTGGCCACAATGTTGTCAAAAGTCGTCTGCTGCTATTGCGTCAAAATGCGTCTGCAGGTGGGAAAGGGCTATGGAGAGGAGTGAGACAGGGACAGTCTCCTCATAACAATAACTGTTTGGGGGTCAATGCAATAGGCTATTGAAGTATGCATGGTCATTCACCCCCCATATAACAATACAGTATTCACTGGACCGTCACAGATAAGCCATCAATTAATTAATTTTTCAACTCCACAGATTCTATTAACTGATGCACCCTTTCCCACATACATTGTGATCTGCAGCAGAATATATTAGCCCTAACACTGACTGGCTATTTTCACCATGCCACCTGGTTTGATTAACCCCATCCCACATAGGGATGTTTTCTGATGCCCCAGAAGAAGACAACCTTTGAAAATGTTGTGAAATTTCTTATTTTAACACAATGTATTCAACTGTATTCAATAATCCTAATGTCATTTGTAGAGATTTTCATTTTCTAAGTCATCTGCTGCAGATTTGACGCATGTGGGAAAGGGTTAACCCTTTCCCACATACAGCAAACCTGCAGCAGATGATCACTTTAAAAATATATCGACAAAAACATACAGTTCAATTATTAAATAGACTTGAAAACATTGTAACAATTCGAGAAATTGTTCGTCTTGAGCAATTTCTCGTTTTTCAAAAGTCGTCTGCCTCAAGAGGCGTCAGAAAAAGTCTACATGTGGGAAAGGGTTAACTGATGAAACATCAACTCTGTAAAACATAAGCCCTAACACAGACGGAAAGTGGCTTTAAGTCTCTAAATTAAAGTATGATCATTAACTCGAGTTGAAAGCACATGTGAACAAACTCATCAGAAATTGCTCGTTTTGAGTAAATTCTCCTTTCCAACATTGTCTGCTGGACCCTTTCCCTCATACAGACACCTCCTGAAACAGATGACATTTTTTTAAAAACATAGTTGCAAAAAAGAGAAATTGCTCATAATAAGCAATTTCTGCTTTTTCCACAATGTATTCAATTCTATTTAATAATTAAACCCTTATTTATTGAGATTTCCCCCCCCCCCCCCCCATCTTCTCCAATATGTTTTCGAAATCGTCTGCTGAAGATTTGTTGTATGTGGGAAAGGGTTAAGGGTATTGATGATTTCTATCAAGATGAAGATCTCGATCAGGTGAGTGCAGATCAAACATTACAATGACGTTATCAGGATAAACGATCTCAGGGGTTATCTAACATACACAATATTGAGGCCCCGTCTAGCCAATTTGGGGCTTCACCCTTTTCCCACATACAACAATTCTACAGCAGACGACTTAATAAGAAACATAATACAACAAAAATATGGAAAATCTCTATAAATGAATATATAACTTTTGAAGAGTTAGTGGTAAAAGTAGAAATTGCTCACTAAGAAGTCAATGTTTTCAAAAGTCGTCTGCTGCAGACGTGTCAGTATGTGTCTGCAGGTCAGAAAGATTTAACCCTTTCCCTCATATGACAATTCTGCAGCAGACGACTTTGAACGTATTTTGTCAAAAAATCTCCATAATTGAATGGATAGTTACTATGACAAAAAGTGGAAAACATTGCGTCAAAAGGAGAAATTGCACGTTTTGTGCAATTTCTTCTTTTGTCACTATGTTTTCAAAGAGCCGTCTGCTGCAGAGGCGTCAGAAAGCGTTTATATAAGGGAAAGATTTAAGACCCCGAATCGCTAGACGCGGCTCAAACTCATTGTCATCCTCCCCCTTCCAACAACAAAGAATGAAATTTGCAGGAGACGACTTTGAAAAGTTGACCGGGGAAAAATACGGAATATGTCCATAAAAGGCATAATTAGCAATTTTTTCCTTTTGCCACAATGCTTTCTTCAACTCAATTCAGTTATTATACATTCAGTTTTGGAGATTTTTTATATCTTGGCCTTTAACCCTTTCCCTCATACGACAATTCTGCAGCAGACGACTTTGAACATATTTTGTCAAAAAAAAAATGCTGCAGATCACAATGTATGTGGGAAAATCTCTATAATTAAATGGATAACCTATGACTAAAAGTGGAAAACATTGTGGCAAAAGGAGAAATTGCTCATTTTGAGCAATTTCTTCTTTTGTCACTATGTTTTCAAAAAGCCGTCTGCTGCTGCGTCTTTATGAGGGAATCAAATTTGTCAACTGCAGATTTGTTGTAGGGGAAGCGAGTTAAGATAATGTCAATATTTGCTTGACAAAGATCTTAACAGTTTACTTGATGTGATTGTTTTTTTTTTGAGACGTCTTTGAAAACTTCAGGGAAAAAAATAAAACTCACGAAAATTCAGAGTTATAAATACTGATACAGATTTGAAAACTTTGTGGGTAAATGAGTAATTGCTTAAAATGAGCAACTACATTTTTTCTTCTATGATTTCAAAAATGTCGTGTCAAAAGTGAAGTTCCTCTTCTTCAGAAGTACCGAATATAAAAGCTCTTTGCCTTTATCCTTTCCCACATACGACGGTTCGACAGCAGATGATTTTTTAAATTATGTAATGATTACAACTTAACCCTTCCCCACATACAACAAATTTGCAGCAGACGACTTTGAAACCATACCCGATTTTTTTTTGGAAACCCCTTTAAATGAAAGTACAATAATTGAATAGAGTTGAAAGTGTGGTGACAAAAGGAGAAATTGCTCGTTTGGAGCAATTTCTTCTTTTGTCACCATGTTTTCAAAAAGCCGTCTGCTGCTGAGGCGTCAGAAAGCGTCTATATGAGGGAAAGGGTTAAAAGTCGTCTGCCGCATATTTGTTGTATGTTGGAAGCGGTTAAAATGTCGGTTAAAATGTCATGTAAATAGTGAAGTTCCTCTTCATCAGAAGTACTAAATATAAAAGCTCTTGCCTTTATCCTTTCCCACATACGACGGTTCGACAGCAGATGATTTTTTCAATTATGTAATGAATACAACTTAACCCTTCCCCACATACAACAAATTTGCAGCAGACGACTTTGAAACCATACCCGAATTATTTTGGAAACCCCTTTAAATGAAAGTACAATAATTGAATCGAGTTGAAAGTGGTGACAAAAGGAGAAATTGCTTGTTTCTTCTTTTGTCACCATGTTTTCAAAAAGCCGTCTGCTGAAGAGGCATCAGAAAGCGTCTATATTAGGGAAAGGGATAGCATTTCAAATTTCCAATTTTTCAAATGTTACCATTTCATCGTAGGACAAACCATAAAAATATCATATTTTGTTAACGTTTTTAAGGTTAATAAAATGTTCACTTTGATGGCCTCCATTGGTTATTTACTACCCAAAGTTGTTTTGGGAAAAGAAGCCAGGACTGGTAAAAGATAACCCTTCAGATGATTCATTAAGATAATGTCGATACATGTTTGATGTGCTCTCACCCGACCAAGATCTTAATCTTGATAAAATCTCTCCAAAGTTAACCCTAACCCCTTATTCTACTATTTCTTAACCCTTTCCCTCATACGACAATTCTGCAGCAGACGACTTTGAACATATTTTTTCAAAACATAGAAAATCTCCATAATTGAATTGATAACCTATGACAAAAAGTGGAAAACATTGTGGTAAAAGGAGAAATTGCACGTTTTGTGCAATTTCTTCTTTTGTCACTATGTTTTCAAAATCCTGTCTGCTGCAGAGGCGCCACAAAGCGTCTATATGAGGGAAAGGGTTAAAACCCTTTCCCACTTGAAGAAGGTGATGACGCATGAGCCGCCGACCTCTTTTAATGATGAGCAATTTTCCTTATGCAACATTGCTTTCAATTCTATTCAATTATTATGCTTCGATTTATATTGATTCTTCATATATTTGACTTGATGTTTTCAAAGTGGTCTGCTGCAATTGTGTGAGAAATGGTTTAACTCTTTTTCCCTTTTTTCCCCCTTAAATCACCTATTCTCAATTTTTACTTGAAATAGTTCCTATCCAATCCCATAAAGCAGACAAGTTTTGAGAATTGGAAAGAAAATATTGCTCATTTCCAACAATGTTTTATCACCATGTCCTCCTTTAGTCACAATGTTTTCAAATGTCATCTGCTGCAGAAGCATTGCAATGTGTCAACTTTCAACTTAAAGACACTTTCTGAAGCCTCTGAAGCAGACGAATTTTGAATAGTTGTGGCAAAAGGAGAAGTTACTCATAATAATTTCAACTCTATTCAATAATACTTTCCCTCATACGACAATTCTGCAGCAGACGACTTTGAACGTATTTTGTCAAAACATGGAACATCTCCATAATTGAATGAATAACCTATGATAAAAAGTGGAAAACATTGTGGCAAAAGGAGAAATTGCACGTTTTGTGCAATTTCTTCTTTTGTCACTATGTTTTCAAAAAGCCGTCTACTGCAGAGGCGTCAGAAAGCGTCTATATGAGGGAAAGGGTTAAGCAAACTATATTTTGGACATTGCTCGTCCTCTCTTGCAATTTTTACTTTTAGTCACTTGAACAAAGACCATATTGTTGCCTTAATACCATGTGTGGTCTTTATACGCAGGTTCCACTGTATTATCATTTTGTGCAGTCTTTGGTATGACTCGACTTGGAATCAAACCCTGGTACCCGTTCTGGAGACGAAGACTCTTTATAACCGCTACGCCACTGGGGCGTTTATAATAATTACTAGATCTCCCATAAATAACAGTAATGGATCATATGATCATCCTATATGCACCTGCACAAAAGGAATTGGAAGGGTTCCCCCATAAAAATATTGATCTTACCACCATAGAGCAAGTCTGAAGCAGACAACTTTGAAAACATTGAGGGTAAAAAAAAATCTCTTATCAACAAAAGGAGAATTATTCTCTCATACGACAATTCTATGACCTATGACTAAAAGTGGAAAACATTGTTGCAAAAGGAGAAATTGCTCATTTTGAGCAATTTCTTCTTTTGTCACTATGTTTCCAAAAAGCTGTCTGCTGCAGAGGCGTCAAAAAGCGTCTATATGAGAGAAAGGGTTAAAAAACATTGTGGCAAAATAAGAAATTACTTGTGATGAGTAATTTCTTCATTTACAGAAATGTTTTCTAAAGCAATCTGCCGCAGAATCATTAATCCTTTCCCTCATATAGACGCTTTCTGACGAGCAATTTCTCCTTTTGACACAATGTTTTCCACTTTTGGTCATAGGTTATCCATTCAATTATAGAGATTTTCTATTTTTTGACAAAATATGTTCAGTCGTCTGCTGCAGAATTGTCGTATGAGGGAAAGGGTTAAATTGTGTCTACATGTGGGAAAGGGTTCAGCATTGAAGTAGAATATAACGTAAGAGTTGTCATAAATCATCATTTTCAAATAATGGTTATTACAAAATGTGTAGTACATGTTTATAACCCTTTTCCCTCATACAACCACAGCCTACAACATTTGCCTGAAAAAGAAATCTAGGCAAAAATATAAAATCTCTAGAAATTAAAATAAAATTACTGCTTCTAGTTTAAACATTGCGGACAATGCAGAAATTGCTCATTTTCAATTGCTCAATTCATACATTTGCCACATTGGTGCAATTTCTCCTTTTGCCACAATGTTTTCCACTTTTTGTCATAGGTTATCCATTCAATTATTGAGATTTTCTATGTTTTGATAAAATACGTTCAAAGTCGTCTGCTGCAGAATTGTTGTATGAGGGAAAGGGTTAAGTACCCCACAACATAGGGTTCCAATGTATAACATTTAGGAAGATATGATAGTTACAAAGACCCGTTTACGCCTCCCTATCAAGGGAGTCAGAAAGGGTCCCGAAAACACTTCTTCATCATAAAGTTGATATATAACTTTATGATCCATAAATAATCTTAAATGAATCCGAAATAAAACAGTTCCCATAAAATGCATGAGTACTCCATATTAGGCAATGCGAACACCTGTAACCTTTGTGACAAAAAGAGACAGTGCTCCTTAAATGGCAATAGCTCCTTTTGCTGCTTTGTTTGTAACTCTCAACAATAACTAAACCGTCATTTAAAGATTGTTCCGTAAGTTTGGTTACACATTTTCACTTTATCCTTTCCTACCTACAACAAAGACTTTGAATGAAAACACAGAAAATCTCTTGAAATGAAGGTACACTCATCGAATAGAGTTGAAAGCATTGTGGCAAATGGGAGAAACTGCTCATTACCTCTTACATTTTTCTTTTGTCACAATGTTTTCAATGGTCGTCGTCGGCGGCAGAGGTGTCAGAAAGCGTCTACATGAGGGAAAGGGTTAATCCTTTCCAACATACAACAATTCTGATGATTTGGATTTATTTTTTAGAGCAAAAGATTGAATATCTCTATAAATGAAAGTTAAATTTCCAATTTAGTTGAAAACATTATGGCAATTTCTCCTTTTGCAACAATGTATTCAAACGTTGTCTGCTGAAAAGGTGTCAACATGATTATGTCTGCATGAGGGAAAGGGTTAAATGAATGTATGATTATAATAAAATTGGAAAATGTCTCCTTTTGTCATTATGTTTGAGGATTAAAACACTCTTTCTTATTTTATTCATACCTTTAACCCTTTCCCACATAAGACAATTCTGCAGCAGACGACTTTGAACGTATTTTGTCAAAACATAGAAAATCTCCATAATTGAATGGATAACCTATGACAAAATGTGGAAAACATTGTGGCAAAAGGAGAAATTGCACGTTTTGTGCAATTTCTTCTTTTGTCACTATGTTTTCAAAAAGCCGTCTGCTGCAGAGGTGTCAGAAAGCGTCTATATGAGGGAAATGGTTAACTTATAAACTATAAACTTAATTGTATGTGGAAAAGAGTTTATTTGCAATGCATCACCGATTTAATGATTTCTTCTAAGGCAAAAAGTTTACATCATTAATAAATTTATGCATACAATTATTTAGATGGGTCTCATTAATCCTTTCCCTCATACGACAATTCTGCAGCAGAACATATTTTGTTAACAAAGAGAAAATCTCTATAATTGAATGGATAACCTATAACTAAAAGTTGAAAACATTCTGGCAGAAGGAGAAATTGCTTATTTTGAGCAATTTCTTCTTTTGTCACTATGTTTTCAAAAAGCTGTCTGCTGCTGCTGCAGAGGCATCAGAAAGCGTCTATATGAGGGAAAGGGTTAACCCTTTTACATGTACACAACAAATCTGTGGAAGACCGCTTTGACAACTACTGGTTCAAAAATTTGGTTAGATTTCTAAATGAAAGAATTATTATTGAATTGTTATGAAAACATTATGACCAACGGAGCAATTGCTTTTGACGAAACATTTTTTCTTTTGCCAGAATGCTTTCAAAAGGAGTTTGTTCCAGATGTGGTAAAAAATGTGTCTGAATGTTGAAAAGAGAGTAACCCTTTCTGACGCCTCTGTAGCAGACGGCTTTTTGAAAACATAGTGACAAAAGAAGAAATTGCTCAAAACGAGCAATTTCTCCATTTGCCACAATGCTTTCCATTTTTAGTCATAGGTTATCCATTCAATTAAAGACATTTTCTATTTTTTTTATGAAATGTGTTCAATGTCGTCTGCTGCAGAATTGTCGTATGAGGGAAAGGGTTAAAAACTGAATGCACATTTTTGTTCATCAAAAACTAACTGCACATTGAAATCTCTCATATAAATCATATATTAATGGGCAAAAATCCTTTTTAACTATTTAAAAATTAATGCAAAGTTAACAATGATAATAGAACTTATAATGGATGAACTCTGTACCCGACATCATATTTTAAGTGACGTCTGCTTTGGAAATCATCCAAGGAAAAATATGTTGCATCTAGCATTTTTGAAATAAGAGTTCCAAGTACAGAGCTGAAAACATAGTGGGAAAATAAGAAATTGGCTTATTTTGAGCAATGTGACATCTTCCAGCAATGTTTTCAAAAACCATCTGATGCTTACAGTGATGAATTATAATCAGCTATCAGAGAAAGAATTAACTTCTAATTCAACTGAAATCATCATTGACGGCTTTGTTCAATTAAAAGGTGTGAAACAAAGAAGAGATCCCATGTATAATCATTAATCCTTTCCCTCATACGACAATTCTGCAGCAGACGACTTTGAACAAATTTTGTCCAAAAAAAGAGAGAAAATCTCCATAATTGAATGGATAACCTATGACAAAAAGTGGAAAACATTGTGGCAAAAGGAGAAATTGCACGTTTTGTGCAATTTCTTCTTTTGTCACTATGTTTTCAAAAAGCCGTCTGCTGCAGAGGCGTCAAAAAGCGTCTTTATGTTGGAAAGGGTTAAGGAGTTAAAATGCCAAGTAAGTGGTTCGTAAAAACGGTTATGTTGATGAATCGATGAAATACTTTCACACCTTATAAGACTGTGATGTCATGACAAACCATGTACAAATTAATGAACAATGTACTTAACAATGTAATTCTTAAACCTTTTAAAACTGACAGATGCCTTTTGATGCATTTGCAGCAAATATCATGGCATAACAAGCTTTTTCTTGTTTTAAAATCTATTCATTAATTCAATTTTCAGAAATAGATAGGTTTCCATAAGTTTTGCCTTTTATGTTTTAATAGTCATCTGTTACAGATGTTGTGTGTGGGAAAGGGTCAACTGTTTACTTCATTTAACCCTTTCCCTCATACGACAATTCTGCAGCAGATGACTTTGAACTTATTTTGTCAAAACATAGAAAATCTCCATAGTTAAATGGATAACCTATGACAAAAAGTGGAAAACATTGTAACAAAAGGAGAAATTGCACGTTTTGTGCAATTTCTTCTTTTGTCACCATGTTTTTTAAAAAGCTGTCTGCTGCAGAGGCGTCAGAAAGCGTCTATATGAGGGAAAGGGTTAAAATAATTCTGAAGTAATTTGCTTTATATTCTTATGATGAAATGTTTACTGAAAGTGAACAATTGAAAATTTGATTTTGATTTTGAATTTGCTTAAATCAGCAATTTCTTCTATATATATTCCAATGTTTTCAACTGTATTGACTAATTATACTTGTTCTTTATAAAGACCACCCATGTAAAGACAACAATATGTTCATTGTTCACAGGTTGTCTTTATTTGCAGGGTTATTCATGCAGAAAATAAGTAATTTGGAAGCTAACTAGAATGGAGTGCTCCGCGGAGAACGGTGTGTCACCTGTACCTGCTCATTGAAAGTGTGACGAACGCCGGACAAAAAAAAAAAGTGTGACGAAAAAGTGTGATGGACTGATTGGGGTTTTACGCCGCTTTCAACAATATTTCAGTTATATCACGGCGACAGTTGACTTATTCATGATCCCTGGGTAAACAAACCAGTACTAGGCTAGAAAATGTGCCTTGCCCAAGGGCATTCCACCATGATTGTAGTGCCGCGACTGGGGATCGAACCCGGGACACCCGTTTCGAAATCCCCGACGCTAACCACTCGACCACAGCGGATTCCCGGCTTTTTAAAAACATAGTGACAAAGAAATTGCTCAAAACGAGCAATTTCTCCTTTTGATACAATGTTTTCCACTTTTAGTCATAGGTTATCAATTCAATTATAGAGATTTTCTATTGTTCGACAAAATATAAGTCGTCTGCTGCAGAATTGTCGCATGATGGAAAGGGTTAATGTGGTCTTTAGCACAGGTTTGACTGTATTTGTAGAAACCTAAGATATTCTGCAATGGTGTTTTTAAAGGTCGTCTGATGCAGGTTAGATGTATATGGAAAGAGTACACACTTACATACAGGAGGAGTGGCCAGAGAAAATCATGACATATGTACCAGTGCACACACACACAGAATGATGGTTACCCTTTTCTCTTAACAGCAGGGGGGTAAGCATAAGACAGACAGGTAACCAGACAAAACATCATACAACAAATAGCAAGAGAACGAAGGCAGGTTTCACTAATCCACATCGAAACCAAAACAATGCAACAAGGTGGGGCTTTTTCTGAGGGGTTTCCGAAATTACTTTCAAAACCCTTTCCCACATGTAAGTGCATTTGTACAAGAAGACTTTTGAAAAAAATGTGGCAAAAGTAGAAATCGGTCAACATGAGCAAATTCTCCATTTGCCACAATGTTTCAAACTCATAATAACACTTTCATTTAAAGAGGTTTTCCATATTTTTGTGAGACTTTTCTTGCAGCACTTGTCATTAAAGTCTGTAAAGCCGGATTTCCTATCTTATTGCATATACACAAGATATTGTTTGTATTGGTACATCGAGAAGTTCAGTGAAAACCCATGTCTAGCTTTGTCAATAAGAGCTCCAGTAAAAACCAACCTTAATATATTAAAACAAGTGTAGATAAAGACCCGTCTGTACATCCATACAAACTACGTCAGTCTGTATTGAAGCCTAGACAGTTCATACAAACTGCGTCAGTCTGTATTGAAGCCTAGACAGTTCATACAAACTGCATCAGTCTGTATATAAGCCAAGACAGTTCATACAAACTGTATCAGTCAGTATGGAAGCCCAAACAGTCCAGAAGAATTGCATTAGTCGATATGGTAGCCCAGACGGGCCATAAGAACTGCATCAGTCAGTATGGAGGCTTAGACTGGCCATACAAACTGCATCAGTCAGTATGGAAGCCCAGACGGGCCATACAAACCGCATCAGTCAGTATGGAAGACTAGATGGGCCATACAAGCTGCATCAGTCAGTATGGAAGCCAAGGCGGGCCATACAAACTGCATCAGTCAGTATGGAATCCCAGATGGGCCATACAAACTGTATCGCTCAGTATGGAAGCCCAGACAGTCCATAAGAACTGCATCAGTCAGTATGGATGAACAGACTACCGAACTGTATCTACACTTACAATAACATGAGGCTGGTTTATTGAGCAGGGAATATCTTGACAGAATTAACCTGATCCCGACCTTTGTGCAAAAGCATATACAATTTTGACCCACATATCTTTCATTCAAAATATATCATCTTACCTGCTCATCCACTGAGTGCAAGACTTTGGTAACTCAAGATGTGGCCAAGAGGGAGTTCCCATAGTGTTGCGCTAAGAGGGTGGCATGCATTTCAGAAAACGGATCACATGTTTGATGAATTATATTTGTGCATCATAACACTTTAACACCTTTGCACAAAGAACATAGAGACCTAAGGGTAAGGAGGAGTTCTTGGTAATCGCCCGTAAAACCTTTCCCACATACACACCACAGACGACTTTTGATTGGTTGATTGGGGTTTAACCATTTCCCTCATACGACAATTCTGCAGCAGACGACTTTGAACAAATTTTGTCAGATGGATAACCTATGACTAAAAGTGGAAAACATTGTGGCAAAAGGAGAAATTGCACGTTCTGTGCAATTTCTTCTTTTGTCACTATGTTTTCAAAACGCCGTCTGCTTTGTCAATCGTCTCAGACGACTTTGAAATTATCTAGATAATAATACGGAAACTCTCCAATAAATGAAGGTACGATTATTGAAGAAGAGTTAAAAACATGATGCAAAATGGAGAAATTCCCCCCTTTTTTTTGCAATTTTTTCTTTTGCCATATTGTTTTTAAAAGTCTTCTGCGGCAGATGCGTCAATACGCGACTGCAAGTGGGAAAGGTTTAATTGGTATCTTTCTTATATTGTCCATGTAAATTATACTGTAGCATGAACGATACATAACTAGGTCAGTCATATAAATTCAGAGTAAACTGACTTTATTATAATGTATTCATCATGCGACGATTCAATATACACAGACAATAACTGACCTAAACCCCTTTGTTGTTGGTATTAAAATGAATTGTCTCACTGAGTACCCACGACAGAAGGTTTCATAGTACAAATCAGGATTAAAGACCATAAATGAAAAGCTCTGCAAGTCAGGATCATTTAAATAGTGTCAAGTATAGTCTGTGTAAATTGAACTGTCCCACGATGAATACATAAACAAGGTCAGGTTACATAGAAATATACATATGAGCCGTCCCGCGAGAAAACCAACATTATGGCATTCGCGTAATGTATCGACCCAGATTAGCCAGCGCCGACATTCCGTCTCAGGGGGATAGAGGAATAGAGTAATGATTCCTGAAACAGAAAATCCACAGGAGGCAAAAAGTGTCTATCACGGTAACCCTGCGCGGCACGTTTAGGCTGATCCAGGTCGATACTTAACGCGGAGTCCACAATGTTGGTTTTTCTCGCGGGATGGCTCATATAGTGTTCATTGACCACCGACAGTTCAATTTACACGGAGAATTATAATGGACAGAAAGAAAGACAGACCTGTGACACGGTTATTTGACATTTACGAGCCAACTCCTCCTTGGCCTCTTCGCTAGGGTAGGGATTACTCAGATGGGAATAGAAGTATTCATTGAGTACTTCCGTTGCTTGTTTACTAAAATTTCTTCTCTTTCGCCTGTACGGAAATAATTCATGTTTTAGACTTAAAATCTACATACATATATACATAGGAACAAATCAGAGCTCGAGAAAAAGAGGTTGTGTATTTCGTGTTTTGACAATTTTCCATTTGAAATCTGCACACTTTGTTGTTGGTAATAAAAAATATTGTTTGAATACTCCACAGAGTAGGATTTTTTTTAATTTATAGTAAGACAGATATTGAGTAACAGTCCCATCTACTGCTCATTATTAAAGCATCCGGAAAAAAAAATAACAAAGAGTTCTAGATGAGGAGGAATCAACATAAAAAAATCCTTTCCCACACATTATCTCTCTTAGTACCCAACCAAAAACTATGGTGGGGGGTACTCAAAAGAATCATCTCGGTTAGAGAGTGTGAAATAAGGATTTTACAACACAAAATAACGACTCGTTTTCTAGAGCTCCGACGAAATTGATGATAAATAAAAATTACACAGACCTGCGACACGGTTATTTGACATTTTTGAGCTAACTCCTCCTTCGCCTGTTCGCTAGGGTAGGGGTTACTCACGTGGGAATAGAAGTATTCATTGAGTACTTCAGTTGATTGTTTACTAAAATTTCTTCTCTTTCGCCTAAACAGAAATAATTATAATTTCGTTCATTAAGTATGAAAAAGAACAGTGAAGTGATATTATTATTATTATTCATAGCTCAGTGGGTTAAAATCAGGGCTGACGATCAGGAGGTTCTGGTTTCGAATCCCGCATCGGTTAATTGTTCATTTCTTCCAAATGATTGACAGAAGTCCTTGTGACTAGTGTCATTTGTCTTCCATTAATGGACTGAAAAGTCTATGTCGGAAGGTTACCAATGGATTTTTTTTTGCTGTTGAATATTGGTGTGAGAAAGCCAGGAAATGCATAGGTAAGTGATCTGAGTGGCCACTGTGATATAACTTTATACACTTTCCCAAATACAGTAAATTTGCTGTAGACGACTTTGAAAGTATCCAGACTAATATATGAAACAACTCTATAATGAATATGCAATTATTGAATAGAGTTGAAAACATTTTGGCAAAAGGAGAAATTGCTCCTTGTGAGCAATTTATCCTTTTGCCCTGATGTTTTCAAATGTCGTCTGCAGCAGATCGGCATAATACGTCTGCAAGTGATATAAAGGGTTGAGTACAACTGAAAGCAGCGTTTAATTCAAATCACTAAATGCACAGTTTTATTAAACAAGCTAAAGTAGAAACATAGGTCATAGTCTGTAGTTGGTTTCTTATTTTGGCGCAGTCAAATCCAGGGGTTGCAAGTTCGAATCCCAGCTCAGCCAACATTCTTTCCAATGTTTGACAAAAGTCACTGTGACAAATTGACCAATGGGCTAACAGTCTATGTGGAAAAGCAGCCAGTTGCTTGAAAATATGTTGTGTTGAGAAAGCTAGGAAACACATGAATAGTAGGTGAACTACCCGCTGTTATATAACTGAATTTTTTTTGAAAACGACGTTAAGCCCCCAATCAATCGATTGATCATTTTCTTTGCTTCTAAAATATTTACAGGTGATCGACTTTGGATTCTTTTTACACATCTGCAGCAGATGACTTTATATGGAAAACAAAAGAGTTGTGCCAAGGAGGATTGAACCATGATGGTCTGCCAATCTTCACAGTACCTTTTCCATCAATTACTCTTTATAACTGTAATCGTTATTCTTGTTTTATTGAAATAAATAAATAAGTTACTTCCTCCTGATAAAACCAGTACACCATTGGTAATGAGAGAACAAAAACGTTCTAGAGTCAAGAATGCTTATTTCAATAAATCAATTCCCACAAACTACAAATCTGCGGCAGATGACTTTGAAAACATCGATTCAAAAACATTAAGGCAGGAGGAACAGTTGATATTCATGAGCAATTTCTCCTTTTGCCTTAATTGTTTCAAAAGATGGCTGCTGTCAGAAAGTGTCTGTATGTGGGAAAGGGTCAAGACATTAAAAGTCCCTTTAAGTAGGGGTCTGTAAAATACCTGGCGTCTAAGAATCGAGATCGTAAAATCATGACAGCTTCGCATGTGCTCTGTTTCAACTGCATTTCGATAGCAGCGAACTTCTTCCTGATAATGCTGACCATCCTCTCAATCTCTTTTGGTGCGATTGGACGTGTTCGGCTCTGTTCTCGTAGTAAGTTGACAACATGTGTAGTGAATTCACTGCAAGCCTGAAATCATACAATTTGAAACATCAACACATTGATTAGCTTTATGTTTGTTATAATGCTGTGATTGACCATTTAACTGATATGCAATTCTCAGAGTTGACAACTTTGAGAACATCTCTTTCCCCCATACAGCAAATCACAAGCAGACAGCGTTGGACAAATATTTGCAAAAATGTGAAAAATGTTGATAAATAATTGAATAAAGTTGAAACAATGTGGCAAAAGGAGAAATTGCTTGTTTAGAGCAATTTCTCATTTGTCTTTATGAGGGAGGGTTAAATTGTACAATATCTTAAACCAAAACTAAAGTTTTCAAACGTTATTTGAACCCTATCCTACACTTCAGCAGCAGGCAAATTTTGAAAACATTCTGACAAAAGATGAAAATAGGAAATATCAATATGATTGAAAATAGGAATATTGGATAGAGTTGAAAACATTGTGGCAAAAGGGGAAATTGCTCATCATGAGCAATTTCCACTTTTGCCACAATGTTTTCAAATGCCGTTTGCTGCAGACGCATCAGAAAGTGTCTAAAAGTTGGAAAGGGTTAAACTTCTATTGAAGAATTGTATTTTAATTTTTTTTTATATAGAGATTTATCATATTTTTGACTAGTTATCTTTCAAAGACATCTGCTGCAGATTTGTGATATGTGGGAAAGGATTAAGCGGGTGTCGCATTTCTGGCTGAGGTAAATGATTAATTGTTAACCATCTTACCCATATCATGATACATACCTTATTCAGAAAGTCCAAACATTTGACCAATAAAACCAAAAATTTACTTCTGTGTCACATTTACTTTACCTTTATTTATTTGATGTCAATTGTTCAAAAGCATTTAAAAAAAAATATATATCCCCCCCCCCCCCCTAAAGATTTAATGATGCATATTTCTATCATTCTTTTATCTGCAATGCATGTAAATGTGTACATTTTTAGAAGTTCATCATTTGACAGCCTCAAAATTCTCTAAACTTGTACAATATATTTTCCCCAATTTATAATTAATCCCTCCCTAATTAATCCTTTCCAACGTATAACAAAAATGCAGCTAATGACTGCAAACATCTAAGCAAAAATATTGAAAAAAATCTCTATAAATGAAAGCATTGTTAATTTATAATAGTTGTAATTGTTTTTTGAAAATAATTTAAAACATTGTGATAAAAGAATGGAATAGTTCATTACTTTCAAGTTTTCTTCTATAGCTGGTCAAAATGTGCATGCAAGTAGGAAAGAGTTAAAAGCAAAACACCTTAAAGTAAGAAATGTATCATTAATACAATGAAGTAAGTCTTCTTTTTTTTCCAAACCTTCACCTTTTAAAGCTGGAACCCTTCACATTGATTACATGCCGTTTTCCGTTAACCTGACATAGACATAGACAATATCTGACACCTTCTACAGAACTGACGCCATTTAAAAACAAGCAATAAATTGAGATTTAAACAAATGTACAATTTATACTTTTCCAACAATTCTGAATTATAATTGACTTCAAAATTGTCCAGATGTTTAACCCTTTCCACTTGTGGATGCATTGAGATGCATCTGCATCCGACGACGCCTTAAATCATTGAGGCTAAAGAAGAAATTGCTCATTATAAGCAATAGCTAATTTTGCCGCAATAATTTCAACTTACTTCAATAATTCAAATTTCACATGAAAATTTGCTTGTTTTGAGCATTTTCTCGCTTTTGCCGAAGGGTCTTCAAAAGGTGTCTGCTGCAGTTGTGTCAAAAGTTGTCTGTATCAAAACAAAATGTTATTCAACACATCACTAATTCCCAACACAACCTGTAAGCACATTTCATGCATTTTACCCAAATAGCTCAATGTTTTTGTATTCAAACTAGAGTGGCCGAAGATATACAAGAGCCCCTGCCCTAAGGTGGTGGGTAAATAAAAGCGTGACGGACGGACGATCAGACAACACAAGTGATCCTGTCAGTATTACATTTGTATACCTACCTTAAAGCACCAGTTGTCTCGTCATTTGATTCTGAACTACATATTACTCTGCCTTACATGGCCTAATGTTATAATTATTTTGATTACAAATCCAGTACATTTAACCCTTTCCCAGATATAGATGCATTTAGACACCTCTGAAGCATACTACTTTTGAAAACATTGTGACAAATGCCTATTTGTTTACAAAATCATCTGCTGCAGATTTGTTTTATGTGGGAAAGGGTTATCCAACAGTTCCTGAACTCTTTACAAAGAGTAAGCTTTCATTTTTTTGGCAAATGAAAACCATTTCCAGGGCAGATGTTTTCAAAGCAGAAAACTCCAAAAATATAACTTTATCCCCTTCCCACCTGCAGAAGCATTTTGACGCAGCAGACGAATTTTGAAGACATTCTGGCCAAAGGTGAAATTGCTCATGATGAGCAATTTCCGCTTTGGCCACAATGTTTTACAACTTTATGTAACAATTAAGCTATCTTTTATCGAGATTCTTCAGGTTTTTGTCACTATGTTTTCAAAAAGCCGCCTGCTGCAGAGGCGTCAGAAAGCGTCTATATGAGGGAAAAGGTTAAAACCAGAAAACACAGACAAATTTACATTACAGGCAAACACATAATTATAATGATAATATTTGAAACAGTTAACTACACCTATAAACCACCATGATTGACACTTGACTGAAAGACTTCTGCTATAATACAAGAAAATACGAAATTTCTAGGTCGGTCTTTCTCCCTACATGGTACATTTATACGGTAACATCCCAAAAGCAAGGCACCCTAAACCAACACAAGCTCTACCAATTTTGAAGAACAAAAATTATTGCAATAAATTCAGTTTTTTGAAAAAAGAGCAACAACAAACTGCAAAGTTTGAACAAATCATACAAAATGACAATGATTCCCTTGAATGAATCAATTTTGTTCCAATTTATTTATTTATTAGGGTTTTACGCCGTTTTCAACATTATTTCAGTTATATCACGGCTACAGTTCATGTATTCATGGATAAATAAACCAGTACTAGGCTAGAAAATGTGCCTTGCCCAAGGGCACTTCACCATGACCGTAGTGCCGCGACTGGGGATCGAACCCGGGACATCCGGTTTCGAAATCCCCAACGCTAACTACTCAACCACAGCGGATTCCCAATTTTGTTTCAAAGCATGGAATAACAGCTCAGGTCATTTTACGCTCATAGGATTCTTTTGGCCAAGTTAACCTGCAGGTCCAGAATCTATAGCTCTTTGTGCTCAAACGTTAAGTCTGCTCTCAAAGCATGACTTGTGATTGGTCAATTTCTGGAATGATTTTTCTTCTGCCCAATCAGATAAGATCATAATTTTACAATCTTGGCACTGTTTTGTCAAATATGTTATTCTTCTTTATGTACTTTTCTTTCTTCAAATGCCAAAATACATGATTAAACCATTCTCTGAATCAGTCTCAGACAAGTCACTACTTCTGCAACTGAACTTATTTTATCTTTAGAAGTGGCCTTTACATTGAAGCTATATGCTCTCATTTGTCTCGTTTTCAGGATGGAAAGAATCTATGCCACACCAGAAAAGGGGTTATCTTGTTATTAATTATAAACTTAAAATGTATCATATTCTAACTATACAGTTTGTGGGAATCAACATATTTTCCATCTTGGCAGAACTTGTGTTTGACAGAAACCCTTCAAAAAAACAATAATATTATTTAAGCAAAGTCACACGAAAACCGACCTTACAGAGTTTGGGTATTAATGAATCAATAAAACAACCAACTTATAATAAGACTTGTCCGCCTTTGTTCATAACCAGTGTCCAAAGACTTCATAGATGGGAAACAGTGACGATCCTGATCATGACTGCACGTAGGCACAGGCTGATCATGATCGTTGATTGTCACAAACTCGCAAAGGTTGGTTCTAGTGTAACATGGCCTGTTTTATGACAAAAAAACAATCTGTGTTAATAACTCCACCACAACCGGCCCAGTAACTGATATTATAATGTGGCTTGATAAGGGGCATTTTTTTCACGGAAATAAATTATTCTTTTTTCTTTCTTTAATTAATCCTTTCCCTCATATAACGAATTTGCAGCAGACAACTTTAAAAACATACCTTAAAATATTTGGGAGCTCCCTTTATATGAAAGCACAATCATTGAATAGAGTTGAAAACATGGGGACAAAAGCAGAAATTGCTAGTTTTGAGTAATTTCTTCTTTTGAGGCCATGTTTTCAAAAAGCTGTCTGCTGCAGAGGCATCAGAAAGTGTCTATATGAGAGAAAAGGTTAAATTTCCTAGTCCCTTGTTCTCACCACGTTTGATGCTTATGCTACAGACAACTTTAGGGAAGGTGAGTAAAGCATTTTCACATTTTATGTTTCAAAGCTTTCTGCTATATTTTTTTAACAATTTTTTTATTTTATCTAGCTTTTTATACTTTTACAAAGCTACATTTAATTTGGAAAAGTATATAATAAATTAATTGCAGTCTTCATAACTCTTAAAATATCTTTTGACAAAAGGGGTTTCGGATATAACAGGTACAAGTTCAGTAGATTTTGCCACAATGAAATTTTTTAACTAATGCCCCTCATCGTTTCCAACACATAACAACCACTACCTGCTCATATTTAGCCATTTCCGTCTGGTAAATGTTGCGTATCCGTGCAAGTTTGGCTTGGTAATCGTTATTTTGCAGGTCCGTGCTCTCTGAATCAGGCTATATATGGTATATAAGGAAGGATGCAGGCATATAAGTAAATAATATATTATATATCTTTCAAGGGCCCATGATAAGAAGGAACAAATTTGATGAAAAAAATGACACTTAACCCTTTCCCACATGCAACAAATCTGCAGCAGCCGACTTTGAAAACATAGTGATAAGAACCTGAAAAATCTGCATAAAAGATAAAGTTGAAAAACATTTAGGCCGAAGGAGAAATTGCTCCAATTTCACCTTTGGCCAGAAAGTTTTCAAAAGTCGTCTGCTGCAGATGCATCAGAATGCGTCTTCAAGTGGGAAAGGGTTAACCCTTCTTTGACTAACTCACAGACAGTGCAGATCAGCCTGCAGGGATGTGCTGGCTGATCTGGCTTTCCATTGGTCGTAAAGGCCTAACAGTTGGTCTTTGCAGAGCAGAAACTCAAAATATACTGTTATTCATCCGAAATTTTGTCTAGATGTTTTCAAAGTCCTTTCCCACATACAACTAATCTGCAGCGGACGACTTTAAAAACATACCCCTAAAATAATGGAACCTCCCTTTAAATGAAAGTAGAATAAATGAGTTGCAAACATGGGGACAAAAGGAGAAATTGCTTGTTTCGAGCAATTTCTTCTATTGTCGCCATGTTTTCAAAAAGCTGTCTGCTGCAGAGGCGTCAGAAAGTGTCTATATGAGGGAAAGGGTTCTCCAAGATCTTCAAATTTGCAAAGCTTCCCTATCAATAACCCTGAATTTCCTTATAATAAGTTTTGTATTGTAGGCAGAAAAGCTTCATAATCTGCTGTACTATCGCCTATTTGTGACATCGAAGGTTTTGAAATATTATGGAAGATGATGAAAATTGGTAATTTTTGAGATGTAGTAACACAATTTTGTGAGAAAGCAATCAATCTGTATTGAAATGATGGTTCATAGATGAAATCTTTCTCCTTTAAAAATGATTTTATAAAGTCAACACTTAACCCTTTCCCACATACAACAAATCTACAACAGACAACTTTGAAAATATCTTGGCAAAAAATCCTAATAAATTGAGAGTTATAATAATAGTAATTAAACTGATTTGAAACATTATGGCGATAGGAGACCATTCCCCTCCTGTGAAAATGTTTTCAATAGTTCATTATTGCAGATGGGTTAGAATGTGTCTGCAAGTGGGAAAGATTTAAAATGTTTAAAATGTCATATCAAAAGAACTTTTTTTTAAATAGGCATTTCCAATTTGATCTCTAGCCAGTTGCACTTTCAGCATTTATAAAGTACAGCAGATTATTGCATGAAATCATACATTAAGATATGAGAGCTTAGCCCTTTCCCACCTACAGACAATCTGCATTAGACGACTTAGGAAACATGTCCGCAATAATATGGATTATTTTTTAAATGAAAATATAATTATAAAATAGAGTTGAAAACATTTTGGCAAATGGAGAAATTGCTCATTATGAGCAATTTTTCCATTTGCCAGAATGTTTTCAATAGTCGTCTGCTGCAGAGCGTCAAAAAGCGTCTGTATGTGGGAAAGAGTTAACCCTTTCCCACATAGAACAAATGTACAGCAGACGACTTTGAAAACATACCAGATTTTTTTTTGAAAACTCCCTTTCAATGAAAGTACAATTATTGAATTAGGTTGAAAACATGGTGACAAAAGGAGAAATGGCTTGTTTTGGGCAAATTTCTTCTATTGCCGCCATGTTTTCAAAAAGCTGTCTGCTGCAGGGGCGACAGAAAGCGTCTAAATGAGGGAAAGGGTTAAAAGGAAAGAATACATAAAAAAGAAAATGAAAACAAAAACTTGCAAACCACTTCTGCTAATCTTTTCCAACATACACAAGCTTAATAATTTGACGCCTCTGCAGAAGAAACCTTGTAATTGTGTTAATATGTGGCAAAAGGAGAAGTCACTCATGATGAACAATTTATCCTTTGGCCACAATGTTTGCAACTGTATTTCACAACACTTACCCGCATACATATGCTTTCTGACGCCTCCGCACCAGATAACTTTTGAAAAGATTTTGACAAAAGAAAAAATTGTTCAAAAAGAGCAGTTTCTGTTTTTGCCTCAATGTTTTCAACTTGTTCAGTAGTTATACCTTCATTTTAACGAGATTTTCCATGTTTTTGCAAAAAATAAATTTCAAGTCGTCTGCTGCTGATTTGTTTTATGTTGGAAAGGGTTAATTTGACTACATATAAATTCTTTTTTGTATAAGAGAATTTCATATACAACAGTTTTAATAATTTAAGTCATAAATGTTTCATTCAATAATCTAATCAATTTTAAAATAAGTTTTTTATAGATCTGAACAGATATTTCCTTATGTTTTAATTTATAGGTAATTAACCCTTTTCCACAGAATCACTTTAGCTTAACAGATATATATAAATAGGTTTGGAAAATATGTAAGTGAACATAATTTTTTTTTATTTAAAAATGATCAGTTAAATATTTTGAAAGTTTACATAATATTATACTCATGCAGTACCGTATTATAACCTTCTATGCAAAGCAAAGCTTTCCAAATATAAACAATTAATGTCTTGTTTTGAGCAATTTCTACTTTTGACACAATGTTTTCAAAAGTCGTCTGCTGCAGAAGCAGAAAGCGTCTATATGTGGGAATGAGTAAATAATCTATTTTATTCAAAAGAAATAAATTGTTCTGTTAATACATTTACACATTGAATGAAAGATATAATAACTTCTAACGCTATAACCATTAATTTCAGCAAATCACTGTCATATTTTTTTGTGTTTTTTTAAAATTAACAATACAAAAATTATAACTCAAAGTAAATCTCTTATATGAATTTATGTCATAAATTTGTGTAAATCAATATACAGACATGCAGTGAAATTCCGTATCTAGTATATACCAAAAATTAGCTATAGAACATATACATGCAAAACATTACATTATTCATGAAACTAAAGTGGGGGCTGTTGGATAAGAAAAGGAGTCTTTATCATTGAACTATATTTTCAATTAACAGTTTAAAAAAAATTATGGTGAAAGGAGATATCAATCCATTCACCAATGAGGTTTTTTCAAGTCGTCAATCTTCTGCAGAGGTGACAAATGTTGTCTCAATAATGGTTGTTGCCCTTACTATCGTTTGCAGCAAACAAAAATTATGAACAATTTGTTAATTAACCCTTTCTCACATACATACACTTTCTGACGCCTCTGCTGCAGACAACTTTTTTAAAACATTGTGACAAAAGAAATTGCTCAAAACGAGCAATTTCTCTATTGCCATATTGTTTTCAACTGTTTATAGTAATTATACCTTCATTTATAGAGATTTCCTGTGTATTTGACTACATGTTTTCAAAGCCATCTGCTTAAGACTTGTTGTATGTGGGAAAGGGTTAATTAAGCTAACGGATTGCTCAGATTACTGTTAGAACTAACAACGCTAGTAACAACTTTGTAGTGAATCTGATCACAAACTGGCTTCCAAGTTCATGACAACCCCTTCTCTCTGAAACAGCCCAACTTAAAACAAACAGTACACCTGTTACCAAACAGTTCCTTCTTAACAACTACTTAACAGCACCAGGGTTTGTATCCACTTACCATTCTTAATTCATTCTTATTTAAAATCTTAAAATTTATATATTCTTACCCCCACATACATCAAATCTGTAGCAGACGACTTTGATATTATCTCAGCAAAATTGGGGAACATTTCTAAAACTTGTATGTTAATAATTGAATCGAGTTGAAAACCTTGTGTCAAAAGGAGAAAGGAGAAATTGCTTATTAATATTATGAGCAATTTCTTCTTTTGTTTCAAATGTTTTCAAAAGTCATCTGCTGCAGAGGCGTCTCAGATTGGCCATATGGTTTAGCAAGTTATGTTACTGCACAAGAATGGTATTGAGAATGGAAGATGGTTACACTGCCTGCTTTAACCCCCTTCCTCATATAGACGCTCTCTGACGTCTCTGCAGCAGACAGCTTTTTTGAAAACATAGTGACAAAAGAAGAAATTACTCAAAATGAGCAATTTCTCCTTTTGCCACAATGTTTTCCACTTTTAGTCATAGGTCATCCATTCAATTATAGATATTTTCTATTTTTTGACAAAATGTGTTCAAAGTCGTCTGCTGCAGAATTGTCGTATGAGGGAAAGGGTTAAACCCCTTCCTCTTTTTATTTTCAGAACTACACTAAGACCACTAAACATTGTACAAGATTTCGGTGATTGCTTGCCAGACTAATCGTCAATCATTGGTGGCATGGGGGGGAAGGATTTGTCCCTTAAGTGGACAGCTGATAAAGGTAAAAAATATGTGTCACGAAGCAAAGGCAGAGAGATAAATATAATTCTGTGAAAGAGGAAGAGGGTTTTACAACATATTTCTATGAAACTAAACTAGAAACGAAAAACAAATTTCAAACAAAACAAATTGCCTCACACCAAACTAACTGCAAATATCGCAAAAACTTGGATCCATTAACAAACATTTTATGAACATATTAGGCAAGATCCCTAGATAAGATGTATATTTCATCTTTGAACTTCTGTTGTAGGTACTCAAAAGAGTTTTGTCTAAGTGGGCATAACCCTTTCCCTCATATAGACGCCTTCTGACGCCTCTGCAGCAGACGGCTTTTTGAAAACATAGTGACAAAAGAAGAAATTGCTCAAAACGAGCAATTTCTCCTTTTTCCATAATGTTTTCCACTTTTAGTCATAGGTTATCCATTCAATTATAGAGATTTTCCAATTTTTGACAAAATATGTTCAGTCGTCTGCTGCAAAATTGTCTTATGAGGGAAAGAGGTAACCCTTTCACATACCCAAATAAATTGCAGCAGACGGTCAGTTAACATTTTGTCAAAAATATGGAAAATCTCTACAAATGAAAGTTTTATTATTGTATTGAGTCAAAAACATTGTTACAAAGGGAGAAATTGCTCATATTGAGCAGTTTCTACTTTTGCAAATGCTCTTTATATATGCGCCGAGGCTTCTGCTGCAGATGCATCAAAATGCAACCATAACATGGAAAAGGGTTCAATGAGTTTTAAAGAGAGATATTGCAGAGCTAAGACCACTCCATCTAATCTAGGTCTCCGTGAAAATCAAACTTGCACTAAATGTTTGTTAGTAGTTTCCACTTACCTCTCTGTCATTGTAGTAGTGAACAGTTTTGTGTGTTTTATATAAATTCTGGTAGATATGAACAGTTACTTCCGAACTCCAAACAAAAGTGTTAGTCTTACCAAGTTATACCCAATATCCAGCACCTCAAATTGTTGGCCTCGTGCAAAACGGTTGTAACTACATTATGTTACGAGATGTAGATACATCCGCTTTATGTTAAGCCATAAAAATCCTAATAGATTTTCCTCGACTCCATTTTACAACATGTCCATCAAATAATACAAATCCTTAATCAACACAAACAATTCATTTCTTCTGAGCCTAAAGCCCTTATATAAATTCTACCATATATATATATAATTTGTCTTACATGAAAAGAAAACTCCAGAGTCAAATTTAGTGGAATCTGTGTACAAAGACCAAAGACCACCCTTGGAAAAACAACATTCTGGTCATTGTTCACAGGTCGGTCTTTATTTGCAGGATCATTTTATGCCAAAAAAGAGTAATTGGTAAACTAAAAAGTGCAATTCGAGGGCTTGGTGTGAAACGGTTGTAACTTAAATTAGTATTTTTTTTACCAAGGTTAATCACCTGGCCATAAAGTCCTAATAAGCGTTAAATCATTTTACTTGGTAAACAATGGAAATTTAGGTGCCATTGCTCGTTCTGAGCAATGGCACCTAACTTTGCATTGTTTACAAAGGGGTCAAAATTGCTCCTAAACCAGGGTTTTCAAAATAGGTTTTTAGTTACAACCGTTTCACACCAAGCCCTCGAATTGCTATAGTCAGGGAATTGATTTTCCAAGGTGGTCTTAAGCAGTTTCGATTCTAAATAGATTTGCCAGAATCTTTTATTACTTATCAGATAATACAAATTGGTAAACTGACAGTAGAGACTCTGATCAGTTAGCTTTTGCTGCTGGAACAGATTTTGTGAAGCCTGTACCACCAGTATAGAACCATCTGTACCATGTGACCAGGCTATGGACTCTTCAAATGCAAAGATACACAAGTCTATTTTCACTTGTTGCAAGACAGTCTTTGCTTGACTTTACAGCAATATAATCATCGGAATTCTAGATAACAGACGTTTTGCATGCTCTTAAATCCTTATTTAACACTTAAACCCTATGTTGTGGGTACTCAAAAGAATCGTCTCGGTGAGATGATTCTTTTGAGTACCCACAACATAGGATTTGGTTGAGTAATAAGAGAAATAGTGTGGGGGAAAAGACCAGATCACTCCCTCTTATCTAGTCCTCTGAATCATATTGCATATAATAATGAGTTAATTATTATGATGGACATGTATAAATGGAACAGGTTTCACACTCACCTTACATTGGCACATTTATAATAACACAAAAACCAATATTCACAGAAAGTTAAGAATTATATGATCATCTTTAAATTTGTTCTTTCACCCTTTTCCTACTTTAAGATGAATTTTGACGCCACTACAACAGAGACGACTGTTGAAAACATTTAAGCAATATTTTTCTTTCTTTTTAATAAACAAACTTTCATTCTTGACTGGATGTATTCAAAGTCGTCAGTTGCCGATCTGTTCATGTGTGGGAAAGGATTAATTGGGAAACAACTGCAAGGCCAGTGATTAAAAAAATTTGCATAGCAGAGGATATTGATTGATTGGAATCCAACTCCATTTCAGCTGTTATCACCGAGGCCAGTTCTCCTACCCACATGTTTCCTGCCTCCCTAACACCAGTACTCCACACAACAATCTTCCCAGGCAACTGGCTACCTTTTAGCCCAGTTATTGAAGACAAACAAGCCATATAAAGATTAGTAGATACGAGAGACACTTCTAGAACAGTGTAGATCCTATCTGATCATCAAGATCAGCCTGTGCAGATCTTTGCTCTGCACTTATAAGTAGTATAAGCTTGTTAGGAACATCCATCAATTTTTGTAGGCTCTTGATAAGACTGATCATATGTAGTCCTAACTGTACCTACAGTGTTCCGAAATGCCAACTTGTACATTTTTAAGAGGACAGGCTCATATTTGCCCCAAAAGGTGTTTTTGTATAAGAGCACCAACAACATAGTGTTTATAAATATGAAAAAACATAAGTTATAACCTGCAAATAGTGGATGTATCAATATCAATAGCTTAACAAACAAAGAAGACCATGACACTTCTTACTTTCTGTGAATTTATCCCACTCCAATCTCCCACTCTGGTTACATTTCGATAAGCCCCACATTTCAGAGCAATAATTCTACAAACCTGTTCATATTTTTCGAGTTCGGTATGATAGATCTGTCGTATTTGGGCCAGTTTAGCTCTGTAGTCTGAATGTTCTATGGCACTGTCTGGTTGACCCGTAGACGCGGCGGCCGTTGCGTTTGCGGCTGCTGATGAGCCACCTCCCTTTTCTGGTCCTGCTACACCCTCTGCAATTAACATGTTGTCGAGTCGCATCAGCTGTGGATCCGGAGGTTCTTCGTCATTACTATTTCTAATGCTTAATACTGAAATGAGACAAGTGTTATGATAAAATTTATTATATACCTGCACATTTTCCGGAGCAAATTAAATGCAAATACAAAACAATCGATTGAAATTCTATATTTGACTTCACACTTTCCCATAAAAAACAAATCTGAACTCTGAAAAGATCTAGGCAAAAATATTGAAAACCTCTATAAAATAAAAGTTGTATGATTGAATAGAGTTGAAAACTTTGTGGCAAAGGGTGAAATTGCTCATTTTGAGCAATTTCTCCTTTTGTCACCAGTGTTTTTTAAAAGTCATCTGCTGCAATTGAGTCATAGTGCGTCTACAAGTAGGAAAGGATTAACAAATTGCAATAATATCGTGGTGCCTTGTTCAAGAAAAATCTTTCCAAGGAATAGGAAACCACGTAATCATTATGTACAAATATCTATATAATCCTTCTTAATTAGTGAGGAACCAGCCCCCCCCCCCATATAGATACAAATTACTATGGTTCCTTCAGCTATTCCCACGTACAACAAATCTGCAGCAGATGACTTAGAAACATGTCAGCAAAAAAAAGTGTTTTTTTCTTTTGAAAATGAATTTAACCCTTTCCCTCATATAGACGCTTTCTGACGCCTCTGCAGCAGACGGCTTTCTGAAAACATAGTGACAAAAGAAGAAATTGCACAAAACGTGCAATTTCTCCTTTTGTCACAATGTTTTCCACTTTTTGTCAGACCTTTAGGATATGCACATCTCCTCTTGGTATAGAAGCTTCATGTAAATTTTTATTGAATTCCACCCAGTGGTTTGTAAGAAATAGGCAGGACAAAATATGGCTTCCGGCCGACCGACCGACAGACAGACAGCCTGACACAGTGACTTCTATATACCCCCCTCTTCTTTGAAGGGGGTATAATAACCTTTTGCTTATCCCTTTCCCTCATATGTGCTTTCTGACGCCTCTGCAGCAGACGGCTTTTTGAAAACATAGCGACAAAAGAAGAAATTGCACAAAACGTGCAATTTCTCCTTTTGCCACAATGTTTTCCACTTTTTGTCATATGTTATCCATTCAATTATGGAGATTTTCTATGTTTTGACAAAATACGTTCAAAGTCGTCTGCTGCAAAATTGTCGTATGAGGGAAAGGGTTAAACAACAAATTATTGAAACTATAATTGGTAAGTGATGTCTGCTGCAGGGGCATCAAAATGTGTCAGTATGTGGGGTAGTGTTAAATTCAATGAAAAACCGAAACACATAGATACAAACAAATGTTCAAAAATTTGCTTATGAACAGTATAGACTAAGGGCATAACCCTTTCCCTCATACGACATTTCTGCAGCAGACGACTTTGAACTTGCTTTGTCAAAAAATAGAAAATCTCCATAATTGAATGGATAACCTATGACAAAAAGTTGAAAACATTGTGGCAAAAGGAGAAATTGCACGTTTTGTGCAATTTCTTCTTTTGTCACTATGTTTTTAAAAAGATGTCTGCTGCAGAGGCGTCAGAAAGCGTCTGTATGGGGGAAAGGGATAATCAATCCTGGAAAAGTTGATAGAATTTGAGTCCTTTTTGGTTTTTTCTTTAACATTGGAGGAAAGTTTCCTTACCAAGAAAGGAAGTTTTCATAAGCCTGTACCATAATCCCACATACAGACACATTTTGATGCATCTACAGCAATTTTTCCTTTTGCCACAATGTTTTCAACTCTAATAATCAGTTAATAGAAAATGTCTGTAGATGTTACAAAGTGCTCTATACACTACATATTTGTTGTATACATGTGGGAGAGGGTAAAAGGACTAATCAAGTAAAAGAAACCTGTCGTTTTTTACCTGTCGTTTTTTTCAGTCCTTCCTGACAATCAATACAGATCAACCCTTCACACTGAAGATTTTTTTATTTTTTGAAAAGTTTTTTAAATTTAAAAGGTGTTCAGTTCTTTGTTGGGTTTTCATATACTTAACCCTTTCCCTCATACGACAATTCTGCAGCAGACGACTTTGAGCGTATTTTGTCAAAACATAGAAAATCTCCATAATTGAATGGATAACCTATGACAAAAAGTGGAAAACATTGTGGCAAAAGGAGAAATTGCACGTTTTGTGCAATTTCTTCCTTTGTAACTATGCTTTCAAAAAGCCGTCAGAAAGCGTCACCCAATAATGATAATAATCATATGTTGTCTGTTTTTTAGCATTCAGAAGACCACACGATTCGCAAATCATGGAAGATGGTATAAGCAATTAGCAGAGCTCCAGATAAGGAGCGTTTTGCTTGTTCTGAAATCCTTATTTTATCCGCTAATCCTATGTTGTGACCCGCTTGTGGCTGCTCAAAAGAATCGTTTCAATGAGAAGATTCTTTTGACTACCCACAACAAAGGGTTTAGTTGGATAATAAGAGATATTGTGGGGAAAAGAGCTGTAAACACCTTATCCGGACCTCTGAATTCAAGACAGAATGGTAAAGTAAATTAACGATTGACCTCATATGACATTTCATAATCAGGCTGCTATGAAATAATCCAACAAGAATTTTAACGCCAGAGTATTCTTTTTTTACTGATAATTGAAACCAAGGAGATATGGTCAACCCTTTCCCACATACAACAAATCTGCAGTAAACGTCAGTGATAATTTCAAGATTTATTTTCTTGGAAATCTCTTTTAATCCTTTCCCTCATGTAGACGCATTCTGACGCCTCTGCAGAAGACAGCTTTTTAAAAACAGTGACAAAAGAAGAAATTGCTCAAAACTAGCAATTTCTCCTTTTGCCACAATGTTTTCCGCTTTTAGACATAGGTTTATCCATTCAATTATAGAGATTTTCTATTTTTTGACAAATATGTTCAAAGTCGTCTGCTGCACAATTGTCGTATGAGGGAAAGTGTTAAGGATATGCAAAATCATTGAAAAGGACTAGCAATCTTAGAGAAATTGCTCAATATGCCACAATGTTTTCTAATTGATCTGTTGCAGATGCCTCAAAAAGTAGGTTAGGTCGAGGCATTAAGATAGCTTAATTTCTATAAAAAAATTGAAAACATTGTTGCCAAATGAGAAATTGCTCATCATGTGCAATTTCACCTTTGGCCACAATATTTTCAAACATCATCTGCAGGTGGGAAAGGGGTTAACCCTTTCCCCCATACGACAATTCTGCAGCAGATGACTTTGAACATATTTTGTCAAAAAATGGAAAATCTCTATAACTGAATGGATAACCTATGACAAAAAGTGGAAAACATTGTGGCAAAAGGAGAAATTGCACGTTTTGTGCAATTTCTTCTTTTGTCACTATGTTTTCAAAAAGCCGTCTGCTGCAGATGCGTTAGAATGCGTCTGCAGGTGGGAGAGGGGTTAAGGAAATGAAGCATCAGACAAAATGCAGTAGAGCAAAGTGAGAGCTGATCAATACCCGCAGACTTCACAAGTTTTAATTATAATTTGTCAATTTTCTCCTCAAGGCTCTACTTACAAATTAACCCTTTTCCTGAAACCAATTCTGACCTTGTTTTTAAGGCAGAATGAAGTTTAGAAAAATTGTGGGGAAAAGAGTAGAAATTGCTAAATATCACAAAGTCGATCATTTTCCACCAATGTTTCAGACTCTCTTAACCCTTTCCCTCATACGACAATTCTGCAGCAGACGATTTTGAACATGTTTTGTCTAAAAATAGAAAATCTCTATAATTGAATGGATAACCTATGACTTAAAGTGGAAAACATTGTGGCAATAGGAGAAATTGCTTGTTTTGAGCAATTTCCTTTTTGTCACTATGTTTTCAAAAAGCTGTCTGCTGCAGAGGCGTCAGAAAGCGTCTATATGAGGGAAAGGGTTAATTTTCCCAGATCTTTTTTTTTACTGTCTTTTCAAAGCAGGCTGCTCATTAAATACCATATTCAGTTTTTGTTCAGGGCTTCATCTGTTCTCCGATAGCAGAAGCACATTGACAAATCTGTAGCAGATCACTTTTGAAAACATTGATACAAAAAGAAGAAATGTTCTTTAATATGATGTGCAATTTCACATTTTGGCTCAATGTTAAAAACTTCATTCAATAATGATATTTTCTTTCACTTTTAAACCTTTCCCACGTACAGGAAATATGCAGAAGATGACTTTGAAAACAGCTAGGAAAAAGTACAGGAAATCTCTATAAATTATTATATAGTTATTGAATCGAGTTGAAAACATTGTGGCAAATGGAGAAATTGCTCATCATGAGCAATTTCGCCATTGGCCACATTATTTTTTTCAAAAGTCGTCTGCTGCAGATGTATTGAAACGCATCTGTAAGTGGGAAAGGGTTTAAGATTGTGGATATTATTGGTAAAATATTTTCAATGTTGCATGCTGCATATATGTTTATGTGGGAATGGGTTTAAATAATAATTTCCCAAGCATCACTTCATTTCAAAATTGAAAGATGTTTTTCGGGGATAAAACAGGTTTTTTGAGTGATATATTTCTCTTCTGATAATTCTGTCATTTCCCAAAATAAACATCAAGCACCAGAGAAACCCTACTCCAATGAATTCAACCCTTTCTCACATGAAGAAACATTTTTGAAACATATGTGCAGCTTTTTTTTTTTTTAAACACCTTCGTGAAAAGATAAATAAGGATAAATTCAGCTCTTTTCCCACAATTTCTCTCTTATTTTTAAGGCCAACCCTAAATTTTGAGTACCCACATTATAGGGTTAGATGGTCAAATAGTTTTGGAACGTGCAAAAAGGCCCCTTATCTAGAGCTCTGTTAAACAATTCAAAAATCATTTGTTTTCACACTTTTGTCAATATGGTTTCAAAGATTTCTTCTATGTGGGAAAGAATTAACCCTTTCCCTCATATAGACGCTTTCGGACGCCTCTACAGCAGACGGCTTTTTGAAAACATAGTGACAAAAGAAGAAATTGCACAAAACGTGCAATTTCTCCTTTTGCCACAATGTTTTCCACTTTTTGTCATAGGTTATCCATTCAATTATGGAGATTTTCTATCTTTTGAGAAAATACGTTCAAAGTCGTCTGCTGCAGAATTGCTGTATGAGGGAAAGAGTTAACCATTAACCTGTCATAGACTAATAGTTTACACACCTTTGGATAAAGGGGCATATTTTGTGTTCTAAAATCCTTATTTGACCTCCAAAACCTATGTTGTTGGTTCTTATGTGAATCCACTCAAAGGGACAATCCTTTTCAGTTCACACAACAGAGGTTTCTTAATTGAGATATACGAGATATCATGGAGCAAAGATCAGTTAACTCTCCCATCTAATATAGGCCTACATTCTAAACCTTTCCCACATACAACAATTCTGCAGCAGGAGACTGAACATATTTGTCAAAAAATAGAAAATCTCCATAATTGAATGGATATATAACCTATGAGTATGACTAAAAGTAGAAAAAATTGTGTCAAAAGGAGAAATTGCTTGTTTTGAGCAATTTCTTCTTTTGACACTATGTTTTTCAAAAAGCTGTCTGCTGTAGTCTATATGAGGGAAAGGATTAAAAGCAAGAAAACTCATAAACAAGAAGGAACCCACAGTATGAAAGAAGATATTTTCCTGATAACCAAATTTCTCCCCGCCTACTCTTTAGATTCTTAGAGTTTGTGTTTATATATTTATCCAGAACCGCAACATAAGAAAACAGGAGCTTCAAGAATTTACAAAGAGCAATAATAATACAGATTTTGAGTCATCTCTAATAATGATAAAATCATTTTTGAAAGCAAACAAGAAGAATCTGATAAATGGTTAATATCAAACTGTGGTTAAACCACAGTTATGGATCTCAAAAGTAATGTCTCATTGACAGGATTCTTTTGAGTACCCACAACATAGATTTAAAGGATCAAATAAGGATTTAAATACATGTAAAGCACTTTTTATTTGGAGCAATATGAATTAAACCATTATATAATGGGCTTTCTTTGAAGCATGTACATTTTAAGTTTCAAATAATTTAGGATACTTATCAAATTGATATCTTAAGATAGTTTAAAGAAAGTTAGATGTCACTACCAGAGCTTTGTTTTAACCCTTGCCCTGAAACAGTTTGTATTTGAAGCTTCGGCACAAATGACTTTTGAAAAACACATTGGGAAAAGGAAAAGAGTTGTGATGAACTCATTCACAAATACAATTAATTAGGCAATATCTATAGCATTCAGATCAAGTTGCTGAAATCTTGATTATATAAAATAAAATCTGTTCCTATGAGAGACATACTGCAAAGGTACAGATAAGGAGGGGTATACTGATCTTTTTCCCACAAGATCTCTCTTATTATCCAACCAAACCCTATCTTGTGCATACTCAAAAGAATCGTCTCAATTAAATTATTCTTTTGAGTACCCACAACATAGGGTTAGCAGATAACATAATGATATAAGAACAAGCATAGCACTCCTTATCAATCAAAGTTATCAAATCTCTATCAAATCATACTTGCACTTTCAGATATATTATATTTTTTTTTTCCACAGGTGTTGTCAAAGGATAATGACTCAAATAAAATAGTAAACAGGTCCCCGCTTTATCCTGCTGTATATGCCTCTTAACCCTTTTCCACTTTGCAGCAGACGGCTTTTTGAATACATAGAAAACATTGTGGCATAATTTCCTTTTTTGCCTTTATGTTTTAATATATATGTATATTGAATAATGATACTTTAGTATACAGATTTCCCGTATTTTCACAAAGATGCTTTTAGAATTTTCTGCTGCAGTTTTGATGAATGTGGCAAGGGGTTAACCCTTTCCTCGTACGACAATTCTGCAGCAGCCGACTTTCAACATATTTTGTCAAACAATAAAAAAACTCTATACTTGAATGGATAACCTATGACTAAAAGTGGAAAAACATTGTGGCAAAAGGAGAAATTGCTCGTTTTGAGCAATTTATTCTTTGTCACTAGTTTTCAAAAAGCTGTCTGCTGCAGAGGCATCAGAAAGTGTCTTTATGAGGGAAAGAGTTAATACTACTCGTGCTCTGTATAAGAGCTTGGTCAAAAGTTGTCTAGTTGATAATTAAGGCTGCAGGAATTCAGCTGCATGAGGGTGTTAATTAAAACTTTTTCTAAATATAACAAATCTGCAGGCCACTTTATTACATCGTTGGAAAAAAATGGAAATTATCTACAAATGAAAATGTAATCTTATGGGTTGAAAACATTTTAACAAAAGGATAACATTTTCTCATAAAGGAGCAATTTACACGTTTGCCACGTTTTTTTAGAGGTTGTATGTTGCAGATGTGGCAAAATGCGTCCGCAAAGTGGGACAAGAGGGGCTAAAACAATGACAATGAAATGAGGGCATGAAGGACCGCTTTAGGCTAGATAACCCTTTCCCTCATCTAGTGGCTTTCTAATGCCTCTGCAGCAGACGCCTTTTGAGAACATGTCGACAAAAGAAGAACTTGCTCAAAACGAACTATTTCTCCTTCTGTCACCATGTTTTCAACTCTATGCAGTGTATGCACTTATTGTTCTTTAATTGAAAGGGATTTTCTGTGCTTTTTTCATAGACATTTTCAAAGTCGTCTGCTGCATATGTGTTGTATGTGGGAACTAGATAAAGTCAGTAAACTGTAGAATTTCTCCCCCCCCAATCCATCACCTGGCTCTGACAGCTTTGTGAATAGTGTCCTCAGGCTAAAAATATCATCAGCTACCTCTATTGTTTTTTCTTCTCATTGACTTATATATATTGCCTGATACAGACGACTTTTGATGAGTATCCAGCAATTATACAAAACATTGTGAGAAAACGGAGAAAATGCATGAGACAAGCAATATTCCATTTTCCAAGTTAAGATTTGCTATAGGAATCCACCATACAAACACTTTTATGAAAGGCATCTGCAACAATGTCTCCTTTTGCCACAATGTTTTCAACACAAGTTTTCATTAAGAGGTATTTTGAACATTTTTCATTTTCTACTAGATAATTTAAGAGTCAACAGCTTCAGATTTGTTGTACGCTGGAAAGGGGTTTACGCTATGCAATAACAGAGATTTTCAATAGTTTTGCTTAGACATTGTCAAAGTCGACTGCTGTAGATTTGTTCGATGTGGGAAAGGATTTAGGTTTGAAATCCAGTTTTAAAATCGCACTTTAAAGTTTGCAGAATTTCAGGCCTGTTCTGGGTAAATTGTCTGTTTATCCTGACACCAGCCCATCAGTTGTTATGCCTTTCCCCATGCAATCAAGAGAGCAAGGTCACTAGTTTAAATATTAATGAATGGGGGTTAATGTCACATTCAGCAGTCATTTGGTTATATATACAGCCTGTTCTGGGTAAATAATCTGTTTATCCGGACACCAGCACCGTCAGTTGTTGTTATGCTTCACCATCCCCTAGCAACCAAGAGCACCAGCCAATCAATTGTTATGCCTTTCCCCACGTCACCAAGAGAGCACAGTCACTAGCCGTTGACATCCATAGTTTAAATATTAATGAATGGGGGTTAATGTCACTTTCAGCAGTCAACTGGGTTATATCAGGCCTGTTCTGGGTAAATTATCAGTTTATCCTGACACCAGCACATCAGTTGTTATGCTCCATCCCCTAGCAACCAAGAGCACCAAGGAGCAAGGTCAATACCGGATTTACAATGTTTAACCCTTTCTCATACGACAATTCTGCAGCAGACGACTTTGAACATATTTTGTCAATAAATAGAAAATCTCTATAATTAAATGGACAACCTATGACTTAAAGTGGAGAACATTGTGGCAAAAGGAGAAATTGCACGTTTTGAGCAATTTCTTCTTTTGTCACTATGTTTTCAAAAAACCGTCTGCTGCAGAGGCATCAGAGCTACTTTAAGAGGGAAAAGGTTAAAACCCTTTCCCTCATATAGATGCTTTTCGACGCCTCTGCAGCAGACAGCTTTTTGAAAACATAGTGACAAAAGAAGAAATTGCTCAAAACGTGCAATTTCTCCTTTAGCCACAATGTTTTCCACTTTTAGTCATAGGTTATCCATTCAATTAGAGAGATTTTCTATTTTTTGACAAAATATGTTCAAAGTCGTCTGCTGCAGAATTGTTGTATGAGGGAAAAGGGTTAAGCTAAAATGGTTTTAAGTTCTTTGGTATCACCTGACCAAGGATAATTGAACCCTCATCTCCTGCTGCTCAAGAAACGGATGCTTTAACCCTTTCCAACATGTAGACGCTTTGACGCCTCTGCAGCAGACGACTTTTGAAAACACTCTGACAAAAGAGGAAATTGCTCATGATGAGCAATTTCTCCTTTTACCAGTGTTTTCAACTTTATTTAATAATTCTAGTTTCAACTAGCATTTATTGTGATTTTTTCACACTTTTGCCAAGACGTTTTCATAGTCGTCTGCTGCAGATTTGTCGTAATTGTGGGTAAGGGTTTATGCCAACACGAGTTATACCAAGCTATACAGAATCTTGAGATGTATGAGGAACGTACCTGTTTTTTCTTTGATTTCACAGAGAACGCTGAATAAAGCTGGTTTCATTCTGTGACAGTTCAGTGTGTGTTTCCTGTAGAGAGATAAGATAAGGTATCAATAGACAAAAGTCTTGATGCACACATATATTAGCCTGCAGAGGTCCAGATAAGGAGGGGCTTTCAGCTCTATTTCCCACAATTTCTCCCTTATTATTGAAGCAAACCCTATGCTGTGGGTACTCAAAAGAATCGTCTCGCTGAGACGATTCTTTTGAGTACCCACAACATAGGGTTATATGATCAAATAAGGAATTTAGAACGTGCAAAAATCCCCCTTTTTATCTAGAGTTCTGTTAGGTATGGACACCAGGGTGTTTTCTGATCTACAAATAACTGTTTGTCCTCAAGGCTCTCTTGAGTAGTTAACCCCTTTCCCACATACATACAGACGCTTTCTGACACCTCTGCAGCAGAAGACTTTATAGCAATATAACCCTTTCCCTCATACGACAATTCTGCAGCAGAAGACTTTGAACGTATTTTGTCAAAACATAGAAAATCTCCATAATTGAATGGATAACCTATGACAAAAGGTCGAAAACATTGTGGCAAAAAGAATTGCACGTTTTGTGCAATTTCTTCTTTTGTCACTATGTTTTCAAAAAGCCGTCTGCTGCAGAGGCGTCAGAAAGTGTCTATATGAGGGAAAGGGTTAAGGAGAAATTTCTCAAAAAGGTTTTTAAAAATTATATACAGATTTTTTCTATTTTTTGCCTAGGTGATTTTAAAGTCGTCTGCTGCAAATTTGATGTGTGTGGGAAAGGGTTAAGATTCATATTCAAGTTTTAAAATTCTTGTTTAATCCCCAAATCAAAAGAATCGTCTTAACAAGACCTCCAACATAAGGTTTGACTGGGAAACAAGAAAGGTTTTTCCACAATGTTTTAAATACACCTTTCAGTAATTACTCTCTTACATGTATATATTTCCATATTTCCCCTCAGATGTGTTAAAGTCATAATATAATAATATTGATATAATTTTGAAAATATTGTGGGGAAAAGGAACAAGTTATCTGGCATACAAATTATGTATTTTTGCCCATCAGATTATGAAATTTAATTTCATATTTTGATTTTGTTTGAAGAGTAGTTATCCTAACTTGATGGATATATATATATGATTTAATCCCTATCCCATCTACATACGCATATTGATTTGCAGCATCTGCAGGGAGCCGAGGGACTCTTGAAAAAAAAACATGTCTCCTTTTCCCACAATGTTTTCATTTAAAAAAAAAATTACAAAATGTTATGTTCTAGATGTTTTCAAAGCTGTATGCTGCAGACTTGTGGTTTGTGGAAAAATGCTTGGGTTATCAGACATACATGTACAAGTGATTATTGGACATATTATTAATATTATGACATTCATGTATTAACCCTTTCCCACATACAACAAATTCGCAGCAGACATCTTTGAAATCATCTTCATCAAATACGGAAAATCTCTATAAACGAAAGATCAATCATTGATAAAATGTGAAGCCCACATGGAAGATTGGGACAACCCAAATGTGTAGCCTCATAAAATAAAGTCATTATTATTATTATCAAGAATGGAAAACATTGTAGCAAAAGGAGAAATTCATCATTATGAGAGATTTCTTCAATTTGCCTGCAGATTAAACAGATTTAATTTCATTTATACTTATAAATTAATCCAGTGATAAAATATTATCAAGAATACAGTGCAGTAGCAGCTGCTCTTATAATTAAACACCATTGCAGAAAATACAATGACAAGGTCCAGATAAGGAGTGGTTTACAGCTCTTTTCCCCACAATATCTCTTTTATTATCCAACCAAACCCTATGTTGTAGGTACTCAAAAGAATAGACTCATTGAGACAATTCTTTTGAGTACCTACAACATAGGGTTAGTGGATAAGGATTTTAGAACAAGCATCTAGAGCTCTGAATGAAGTTTGAATTAAATCATAATGTATTCGTTGTTGTGCGTCCAATGTACACACATTCTAAAACACAAAAGTCATTCTAAAAGCATTTTCAGATATATCAAGACAGTCAGTAGCATGCCACTAAATAAAACAAACAAGAAACACAGCTCGGGACCTAGATAAGAAGTTAACACATCTTTGTACTGTTTCCCTGATATGCCATTTTCAGAGTCAGCTGCTTTGAAAACCAACAGACCAGATTGATAAAAACATTATGCCATCTGAAAATTTAAAAAAAAATCTGAATTTGATAGTGTTAAGAACATTCCTGGTAAAAGGAGAATTTGCTTAATTTAATTTAATCAATGTCTAACTAAAACTCACTGCAGTGTGCTTTCTACTGTCTACATTCATTTCAAATGGCCTAAAAATGTCAAATCCAGGTGTTTTTTTACATACAACAAATCTGCAGCAGACGACACATTATCTTAATATAGAAACCTCTAAAAATGAAAATGTTAATTATAATTATATAGGGGCAAAAGTGGATAAATTCTTCTTTTGCTCTGTATTTTAACCCTTTCCCTCATACCACAAATCTGCAGCAGACGACTTTTGAAAACATACCTGAATAGAGTTAAAAACATGGTGACAGAAGGAGAAATTGCTCGTTTTGTCTGCTGCAGAGGGGTCATAAAGCGTATATACGAGGACTTCCGCAGCGGATGCATCCAGATACATTGCAGCAGATACATCAAAATGCTTCGGTTGGTGAGAAAGGGTTTATCCCTTTCCCTCATACGACAATTCTGCAGCAGATGAATTTGAACATATTTTGTCAAATAATGCAAAATCTCTTAAATTGAATGGATAACCTATGACTAAAAGTGGAAAACATTGTGACAAAAGGAGAAATTGCATGTTTTGTGCAATTTCTTCTTTTGTTACTATGTTTTCAAAAATCCGTCTGCTGCAAAGCCGTCAGAAAGCGGCTACATGAGGGAAAGGGTTTATACAGTCTGCTTATCTAAGTCCCCTGAATATAGCATGTATCTAGAGAGAGAGAATGTATAAAGCTGTCAGCAGTGGAAGATTTATGGTCTAAACTCCCTGAAAATCAATGGAAAAGATGCACACAAGAGAGCGCCAGCTAGGAACGCTCACAGCTCTGGATGAAGGCTTATTTCAGGTTCTAAAATCCTTGTTTAAAATCCGAATTCTATGTTGTAGGTTCTCAAATGATGTGTCTTGTTCAGGCCATTCATTTTTTGAGTACCCACACCATAGGGTTTCAGGTAGGCCCCTTTCTGACGTTACTTTAGAGCTGAGGAACAGAAAGTAATCATACAAGCGGAGAACAGAGCTCTAGATAAGGGGCGTTTTGCAGGTTCGAAAAATCCTTATTTGAATCTCTACCCTATGTTGTGGGTACTCAAAAGAATCGTCTCAGCTAGATGATTCTTTTGAGTACCCACAGCATAGGGTTTGCTTTAATAATAAGAGAAATTGTGGGGGGAAAAGAGCTGAATACCCCCCCTCCTTAGCTGGACCTTCTGGGAGAGGGAAACCTGCTTTTCTAGTGATTATTCATCTTAATTCTCCAGGATAAGTTCTTCTTTTACCTAATTAGATTTGGTATATGTAGGTATAACCAGGATCTAGATATCCTCTAAGAAAATCCTATGGGGAATGTGTATTTCAAGGTTTTTCTTTCTGTTTATAGATGAAAGAAAGCAGTTTTTGAAAACATAGTGACAAAAGAAGAAATTGCTCAAAACAAGCAATTTCTCCTTTAGCCACAATGTTTTCCATTTTTAGTCATATATGTTATCCATTCAATTATAGAGTTTAGAGATTTTCTATTTGTTGACAACATATATGTTAAAAGTCGTCTGCAGCAGCATTAGTGTATGAGGGAAAGGGTTAAATAAGGTTAAGATACATAAAATAACAGCATCAGATTTTACGCATTGTTTTGAAACAAATCAGTCCAAAAGCTTATTTTTCATATATTTCCTTCTTTCTTCAACCAATAATCAGTCTGAAGGGATTTTTTAGTTTAACACTTTCTCAATTGCAGAGACATTTTGAAAACATTGTAGCCAAAGAGGAAACTTCTCTTGATGAGCAATTTCCCCCATCAACAATATTTTCAACTCATTTCCATAATTTTGCCTGGTCTGTTTTCTGCTGTTGATTTGTCAAATATGTGAGAAACTATTAAATGTTTGATACTTTCTTGTAACAGCAGCATGCATTAGATAAAAGCCATAAATTGTATCTTAGTTAAACCTTTCCCTCACACGGCAATTCTGCAGAAGACAACTTTGAACGTATTTTGTCAAAAAACAGAAAAATCTCTATAATTGAATGGATAACCTATGACTTAAAGTGGAAACATTGTGTCAAAAGGAGAAATTGCACGTTTTGTGCAATTTCTTCTTTTGTCACTATGTTGTCAAATAGCCGTCTGCTGCAGAGGCGTCAGAAAGCGTATATATGAGGGAAAGGGTTAATAATATGGCATGCATAAAACCCAGAGGTCCAGATATTAAAGGAGGAATATATCCAGATCTTTTCTGATCTTTCAGATCTGGGAGGTTGTGGGTTCAATCCCAAGCCGGGTCATACCAAAGACTGGTTAAAATGGCTGCCCGCCCTGACATCCAGCCAGGGTTGCGGGGTTATCATTATTACTGACTAGCTGGTGTCAGGACAAACTGACCAGTGGTACTGGTTACTTACCCAGGAAACACTGCGCTATCAATCTTTGTGAACGACGTCAGTCCTTCAGTGATGACTGACAAAAAATTTTTTGGAGTGATAAAATTTCATGCGATAATTGATTGAAGAAAATGCATGCAAAATGAGCATTTGGACTGACAGGCTTAAAAAGATTTTGTGAAGTATGTGACTGGTGGCATAGAGGTGGAAATCTTTTACTTGATTAAATTCTTGCCCATATTTAAACAGTGCTGGTTTCTTTGAAGGCAACAGTTGTCTATATAAATATGTGCATGATACCTGATATAATATTATATGTAGATATTAGTAAATGTTTTTAACAGAGGCCCACAGGGAAGACTGGACATGCCCAACTGTGCAGCTCTATAAATTAAGTCTTTATTATTATTATTATTATTGAAAAATTGGCGTAAAATACCAAGAAATCAATCAACCTCCCTTATAATCGGGAGCTCCGAAAACCTGTCAAATATAGTTTAGGGCAACAAAGCTCAGATTTGGGAAACTAAAAGTTTGGTCACCATAGATAGGGAATTACTTTTTTCAAGCCGGTCTTTAGCACAGGTTCGCCTGTACATTCAAATGAAATCTCAATCAGAGAATGTTCAATGTATTCACAAATATAACAATAAATAGCTTCCGAAGAATAGATATTAAGCTGAAGCAGATCTCCATTTTACCCACAGTGATGTAAGCTTTAAAATATAATTCTTTGGAGAACAAACAACTGTCATGCAAGGATTTCATATCCATAGCATCTTTAACTTTATAAAGAGCTTTTATATTTCTGTAGTTACCTAATTTGCTTAACTTAATGTTTGTTTGCATGGTGTCTGTATGCCACTTTGACAGATTTGTTCAGTACATTCACTCAATTCCTGGATAATTTACCAGTTTTATAGACAATATCTATCTGGACACCGATTCATATTTAACCCTTTCCCTCATACGACAATTCTACAGCAGACGACTTTGAACATATTTTGACAAAACATAGAAAATCTCCATAATGGAATGGATGACCTATGACGAAAAGTGGAAAACATTGTGGCGAAAGGAGAAATTGCACGTTTTGTGCAATTTCTTCTTTTGTCACTATGTTTTCAAAAAGCCGTCTACATTCCGAGGGCTTGGCGTGAAACGGTTGTAACTAAAATCAGTATATTTTTACCAAGGTTAATCACCTCGCCATAAAGTCTTTATAAGCGTTAAATAATTTTTCTTGGTAAACAATGGAAATTTAGGTGCCATTGCTCGTTCTGAGCAATGGCACCTAAATTTGCATTGTTTACAAAGGGGTCAAAATTGCCTCTAAATCAGGGTTTTCAAAATAGATTTTTAGTTACAACCGTTTCACGCCAAGCCCTCGAAATTTCACTCAATTCCTGGATAATTTACCAGTTTTGTAGACAATATCTATCTGGACACCGATTCATATTTAAAGTCATAATACTATATCCCAACAACTCTGACTAGGGAAGCCAATACTAACAAATTTAAAGTTCTCCGGTATAACCTGACTGGGGGACCAACAATTTAGTGTGATAAATAATAAATATCCACATCTACTATTATATTTTACAAGGCATCAGATTTGAAAGGAAAAACCAATATTGAATGGAAATTTGGTAGTACATGTATTAGTATAAGGTTGGAAAAGATGTCAGAAACGAAGAAACTTTCAAGATCTTCTTTTCACCACAATAGTTTCTACAGAGGTCTGTTACAAGACATGAAAAGTCAACTAATATATCAGGGATATGCAAAATCAACCCTTTCCCACTCTCAGATATTTTCTTTTAAAACAATAATTAATTATGACAAAAGAAGAAATTACTCAATATTATGTATAATAAATAATTATTGATAATAAGCAATTTCTCCTTTAGCCACGATTGTTTCAACTCTATTTAACAATTAAACTCTTGTCAATGAAGATTTTGTAACATTATTGCCAAGATGTTTGCTGCAGATTTGTATATACACAGCCCCTTTCCATCTAATTTTGTGAAGACTCCATAGTCTATTGGTTTTTTGAAAATTCAGCATGCAAAATTGCTAAATGTGAAAACAATGACATATGAAATTGCATGTAACGAAAACTTATATGTTATGTATCAATGAATTATTTTGAAATCTGGTGAACAAGGTATATTCCAATTTTGTTTGCTTTTATAAGTTAATGCACTTCCTACTGGATTATGCACTTCATTTGTTTTCTATATGAATTTTGCTTTTCTTTTGCGAATTTTGTTCACATCATTGTCAAAAATGTTCGCTTTTCCCAACTGTGAAGTAGCCTTTATTCGCCCTCTAATATAGTAGGTGGAGAGGCGCTGATACATGTAAGAACAGGGTTGAAATAACATACCAGTGGCAACGAAAGCAAGCACACAAACTATACATAAACTACAGATCACCTACACTGGCTACAGATCATGCATACAGGACTATGGTTCTACATGCACCAGATAACAGGACAGACTACGGCCAGGGGTTGACAATAACCATTTTGCATTGGCTTAAAAAACAGTTTGTGCTGTGCATTACACAAACCAACTTTGATTGTCTTTGACAATTATAGAAAACAATAAGTTTGCATACCAATACTAAGTGATCTGAATGTTCACTGTTGGTAGAGGATTCTCAAATGTTTTAACCCTTTCCGGAAATTCCCTCATTCGCCAGTTCTGCAGCAGACGACGTTGAACATATTTTGTCAAATAAAGGAAAATCTCTATAATTGAATGGATAACCTATGGCTAAAAGTGGAAAACATGTGACAAAAGGAGAAATTGCATGTTTTGTGCAATTTCTTCTTTTAATAATTTTTGTCACTATCGTTTTCAAAAAGCTGTCTGCTACAGAGGCGCCCGAAAGCGTTTATATGAGGGAAAGGGTTAACTGACTTAACTCTTTCCTCATATAAACGCTTTCGGACGCCTCTGCAGCAGACAGCTTTTTGAAAACATAGTGACAACTGAAGAAATTGCACCAAAAAAAGTGCAATTTCTCCTTTTGCCACAATGTTTTCCACTTTTAGTCAAAGGTTATCCATTCAATTATATAATATGGAGATTTTTTATGTTTTGACAAAATAAGGTCAAAGTCGTCTGCTGCAGAATTGTCGTATGGGGGAAAGGGTTAAAAACAAACAGTGCGGATTCAGATAAGACTGTGCAGGCAGACTTCATGAATCTTTTGAAACTTCTTTTAGCATGTATTTCCTTCTTTGTTCAACCAATTACTGCATGAAAATGTGTACGTCTGAAGGATTTTTTGTCAGTCTGTACTAGACTAGTTCCCTGTTGGTTGGTTTTCTTAAAGATTTCTGATAATGTCAGGTCTAGATAAGGGTAGTTTCTAAAAAATGTAATTTGACGATCTCGTCAGATATTGTGGATACGATGCTTTCGATTTCGAGTACCAACATCACAGGCTTTGGTTGGATAATAAGAGAGATAGTGTTTGGCAAAAAGAGCTGTATCCCCTCCTTATTTAAACTTCTGTTATGTTATTTCTACCTCCATGCAATAACTTATGACATGCAACTTTTGGCAACAAACAAAGATCATAGCTCTATTTATTGCATGTACAGCAGCTTTTCTGTGATGCAAAAAACTGATGTGCAAATAATGACAACAAGCCTCCCCCTTAAGCCTAAACATCCTACAACAAAATAATATATACAAGCCTAGCCAGCCATCTCTACTGGGTATACAATGGAACACTGGATACCAATTTAAACAGGCCATCATGCAAAAGAGAAAAATCTAAAATTGGACTTAGTATTTGTTACCAGGACCTTGCTTGAGCTTCATCCAAACTCTGGTCTGTGATCGTCATTATCTGTTGTAGGATGTCGCCGATCTCCTGTTTCCTGTGTTCGTTTGGCTCGTCGTGTCCTGTTTGTCCCATGTTGTACGCCTGGTTCATGGTCATACCGCTCCCTCCGTTATTCATATTACCCGTCTGATGCATCATTCTTTGATCGTCCATTTTTTCTCAACTCGGGCGCAATACACTAATGCAAAAGTTTTACAAAAAAAATGTTCGGTCTAGTGTCTAGAATGACCGATGTTTAACAAGACTGGTGGGTAAAATAAAGACTAATGCCTGCACGAGAACACTGCATCAGAATTTAGCCGTTGCGTGGCATTTATTCCCTTTATCACTTCGATTAAAACAAAACAATGACAATTCGGTTCATTTCATTTTAGTAATGGCTGCCGATGTGCAGTCATCTACATTTTCCGGTTAAATTGACCAATAGAATCACTGGAAAAAAGGTCATGACCTGATTCTATTTTCGTGGACCAATGAAAATGTCTAATCGGTAATTATTTCGCTCGAGGCATCCAGCGATAAATGACAGTCGCTTTGTTATTAGGGGTTTTCTCAAAATATTCATGTTACTTATTTTAAATGGCCCCAAAAATTATCACATTAATTTAGCACCTGAATTTGAACGGAGCTGGCTTTTTTTGGTATGAAATGAAAATAGCAATTAAGGAATTCTTGCTTATTTGTCTTTATTTTCCCCCAAAAAGAAGTTTACAAAATATGTGTAGATTTTAATACAAATGATTTGTTAAAATTATTGTAAAAATTAAAAATATTGGCCCTATAATTATTAAGCTATAAAACAGTCAAATTATAATTCTAAATTAACAAAATTATACAATTTCTTAATTGCCATCGTGAATTGTATATTATAACTTTGAAATTTAGACACTAATACAATTTTAGAATGATTGGTGAAAGTGGGGTTAACAATTCTAAGTACATTGTCGGCTGGGTTTATCTAATATTATGTAGCTCAGAATTTCAGAAATGTGAAATACGATGTCAATTTAAAGCCTACTCTTTTAATACAATTAATATGGTGAAAGTATTCTATGGTTAAGATAAGATGTGTGTGCCAAAAATGAAAGTAAGCAAATCGGAGGTTTTAGTCCAGTTCTTTTGAATCAGTCCAAGGGAAGTAAATAGTATTGGTTTAGTTTAACTTAATGCGCATGTAATACAGAAGTTGTCTCCCATAGAACATATGAAGCTGGGAATAGAATCGAAACGATATCATTTCACATTGTTTTGACCCCATTATCCTAATTTAAAAGCACTTGATGCTACGAAAATATTTAACCGACAGGAGATATTTTTAAACATCATTCTATAATAAAACGTTTTGTTTTTTAAATTTCCATTTTTTGTAGAATTGCGTTAGCAAGGCTACCATATTAACAAGTGAGATTTATCTTATCAGTAGGCAAACAAAATAGTGAACACAATTCTAGACTGAATTACGAATGCAAACATAAGCAAAAGGAAAATAAATTCCACTTATTCTAGGTAACCAAATAAAATTACCAGTCTCTGTCTCTGAATGTGTTAATATCATATTTAAGTGTAAAAAGGATAAGGATATCACAACGACCCCCCGGCTGTTTCGTAACTGATACTGTTTTGCACCTGAAAAAAAAGGTTGTTTCTTACCCGAAATAAAATCGGCTGTTTCGTACCCGAAAATATATTGGCTGTTTCGTAACCGAAAATGTATCGGCTGTTTCGTAACCGAAAATATATCGGCTGTTTTTGTAACCAAAACAATATCGGCTGTTTCTTTACCGAAAATTGTAATTGAAAATATGGATGGCAGCATTTGTTATTCAAAATTAAACTATTATTTGCCATGTTAAAATTGTATGTTGGATCAAGAAGACGCTCAATCAGGTCTCCTTTGTGAAGGTGGATTTGGTAAAACTGTAAGTGGATATATATATATATATGAGTTTGGGTAATATTAGGAAAGGGGCTTCTTAGGAAAACCCTATATTAGGAGCTCAATAAGATATCGGTTATGAAACAACCAATACTTTTTCGGATACGAAACAGCCGATATATTTTCGGGTACGAACCAGCCAATTTATTATTGGGTACAAAACGTCCAATATATTTCCGGGTTCGAAACAGCCGATTTATTTTCGGGTACGAAACAACCAATTAATTTTCGAGTACGAAACAGCCCAATTGTTTTCGGGTACAAAAAAGTATCAGTTGCAAAATAACCAACATTTTCGGCCATTTTATTTCTGTTACGAAACGGAGAGGTTACGAAACGTCTGGATCCTGTTTGGATCACCGTCTGAACAAATTACCCTTTGTAAATTGTAACCCTTTGTTTCCTCAAAAATAAGTAACAAAAATAGTTGATAAAAACATATTCCTTTTAACGAAGTAGATTTTTTTTATATATTTGAATAGTATTCATTTCCACTTGCGGATGCATTTGCAGCAGACGACTTTTAAAAACATTGTTGCAAAAAGAAGATATTGCTTACAACGAGTTAAACATGTATATCCTTTTGCCACACTGTTGTCTATGCTATTCTGAAATATTCAGTAAAATAAACCTGAGATATCATCCCTAACCAACATACAGACCCATTTGTGACGCCTCTGCAGCAGACGACTTTTGGAAATATTGTGGCAAATGAAGACAATGCGCGGTATATTTATTTTCTACGGAAAACTTGCTGCGGCATCAGAAAGGTTCAAATTTGCCGAATTTTAAAAACATTCTCCTCTGAACAAGCTTGTCTGATACCAATATAATGTGGTATAATGTTATCATTGGATAACTCTCTACCCATATGATCATATTGATTGGTTATTAAACACGGCAGTCAGGCAGCATAAGAAAAGGGGCAAAATGTTAAAAGTACATTTTTGTGGCGATTGGGTTGACAATCGCCACAATGCTAACAGAAACATCAACAACTAAACAAATTACATAGTCAGATTTGAACAGCCCGTTGACTTTTCATTCACTACTGCAAACCAATTTACCTACATCCGTTAAACCGCCAAATATATAGTTCCACCAGTGATGCAGAGACACGATTAATAATAATTATGTCAGTGCTACTTTGGTATCGGATTGATACTAAGATTTGGGATTTATCGAGAAAATATCTACATATAGTTAAAATATGCAAATATTATCTTTCTTCATGTTTGGGCAGATAATCATTAAGCCTTCTATCTGCCTTGCAAAGATCTCTCATGATACTCAAAACACCTCGCAAAATAAAAGAGGTTTACAATAATGTCAGTGAAAAGTGCTAATTTCGTACCTGGTCCAGTATTCACTAACACTACACAATTCCATTTTTGGACTAAATCTTTAAAAGGCTTATTACATTTAGTCAGCAACCACACTAAAATGAAAAGCGACCAACAACCGGGAAGCTGAGTTTTTATCAATTTCAAAAGGCTCTATAAATAGATCACGAGACTGGTTATCGATTGTTCTTAAATCTCAATATCATAAACGCTTTATATATGAAAGCGTCTAGATGCTAATACTGGTTTACAAAGGTTCAAAGGACACGGTTATAGGTCAAATTACGCTAAATACATCCGCTGACTTGCTGATCTACAGTACTATAGTCCCTAAAAAAAACTTTGTTTGCGTAGAAATGAGTGTATACCATCACCAGAATGTATTGAATATATGCATTGTGAATGTGTATAGGATGCACTGGAAATGATTGATTTGATCACTTTTAGTATTTGACCTTGTTTGAGAGTGAAAGTAGAGAATGCTAAACACCGGTTTTGTCCGGGCCCGATTTGGTCCAAAATGACGGTTACTATTTTAGTTCTTTCTTGCATAATGCATGACCCCGCATTTTCTTCTGATTGTTTTAAAGCTAGGAGGTAACTCTTTTCAATGATATATGGTGTTCTACATGAGAAACGCTTAGAAAGTGTGACAATTGAGGACTGAAACTGGTCAATTTACATGCAAACAAAGAAGGATTTTTTGTTTGTGTATTGTAACCTATACGCGTTCGAACGCAACCCTCTGTACGTTCTAGAGTCCATTTAGCAATCAATGCTGAAAGTGTAGCCTAATTTAGTTGGAGATCGAGCATTATCATATATGCCTATATTTGTATCAGTTAAACCGTTTGGCAAATAGAAAAATTGTGCTTTATGAGCATTTTTGATGTTTGTTTTTGCTCTCAAATTGTTCAAATCAGTTTAACCTTTTCTAGGGAGAAAACCCCCAATGTGAAGGAACTAAATTGAACAGACCTGTTCAATATCGGATATCATTGAAATAAACACCAAACTAATGGATACTGTTTTCTCTCCTTTCTATGATAATTTAGTCATTTCTAAAGTGTACAAAATATGTTATCTTAATAAGGCCTAGCGACCTGGTGATGAACATGTGATAACCCAAACAATTTGGATTACAATAACCAAGACAAACATTCTAATGAGCTAAAACGGTAGTTTATCGGATACCAACTAGATTTTTCTTAAATTTAGAATGGCCTAATTTTGAACACATCATGACCAATTTTAGAACGTAACTTGAAAATCACCAAGACAAACGTTCTGGCAAACTAACATTATTCTACTGTCAAAAACTGCATCTTTTCTCAAATTTAACCGCATCAGAGTGCACTATTATTGAAAATCGCAAGGCCTACACCGAGCTATGTTACTTTGCAGTATTTTCTATACGATCGCCACTACAGTGCCATCGGCGCTTTGATTATAAAAGTGCTTGTCTGATTTCAAGATAATTTAGCAGAACTGTTCTACATGTTTTAAGTCTTATGGATTTGTTGAAAGTATCTAAACAAAAGGGTGAGGGGGGGGGGGGGGGGGGGGGGGGGGGGGAATTGAACGTTTAGCTTCAAATAATAACTTACCTGTATCCACTAGACTATAAGACATAGTAACCAGGAGGCATCAGAAAAGGGGGGAAATTGAATTTTTAGATTCAAATGACATCTCATCCTAATCCACTGGGCAAATTTCAAAAAAGACTTCACATGAATGTTCCTTTGGTGGTACTCTTTCAAATGTGTTCAAAGATATCAATTATAAACTCAACTTATGTTGCTGCGGCAGCAAGAAGGGAGTAAAATGCCTAAACTGTGTGTAAAATTCTTCTTCTCCGTTTGTCAGATTCCAACATAATTTAGAGCAAATGTTCCTTGAGCGACCCTCTACAAGATTTTCTTAAACTGTATTGATTGGTTGAAATACATGGCAGCCAGACGGCATCAAAAAAGGGGCAAAATGTCAAACGTAATATTTCATTATCTATTCAAGTTTTGTCTAATTTCAGGATATATTTGTAATTTGTTCAACCCTTATTGATTGGTTTGTCATGAAGGCTGAATGGGGATAACATTATTAGCTTAAAACAAAATCTCCTCTCAAACTATTGGACTGATGTCAACCAAAGTTCACGGTATTAAATGTTACTTTGGTGGTCCTCTAAAAACAGTTCAAAGATTTAATATCATAAAAATTGTCCTTTATTGATAAGTTTAATTTACAGTGTCCAATCTTAGTAGTTTGATAACATTTTCTCCGTTATTAGAAGTTACACATATGCTACATAGTTATCAGTCAGGTGACCGATTATTACATTGTTTTTGGTTTAGGCCTTTTATATAAATCTGTTAATTTTTTTACATTTTTTTGGTCAAAATAAAAGCTTTCAATCAATTTCGTTAAGCAGACATACTGGAGATGAATAACCAGACGATCATTTTAAAGTTTCTAGAGATGGCAACGAATATTTGAATATTTGAATATTCGAATACTACATCATGATTCGAATATTCGATGAAAGCCAGGAGTATTCTGAAATATATATATATATATATATAAATCAAATTGACGATACTTGAAATACTTACCAACGATTTTTGTTAAAAACAGCAAGTAAAGGGTTACCGATAGTCCATTTTACACGTGTTGTGTAAGGTGTAAATACTGTATATAACATGTCAAACTGATAAACCTTTCTTTAATCCTGGGCTATTAAAGTGATCGATACAATACCGATGGTTTCGTTCCAAAACGCCAAACTTCAACTTGTATAACATGTAGTTACGTTTTTATTTAATTATACACAACTGTTTTGGTAGATTACACTTCTAAGTTTTCTGTTATTATTGAAAACATTAATATATTATATTAATGGATTGCATACTTTGAATGCATCAGTTGGTTAAGTACAGTCAATAAATAGGAAGACACATGAATATTTCTGGTGAGAGCTATTGGATAATGTGATAATTAAAAAAAGTACTTTGTGGACCGAATGATATATTCGGAGCTGGGATCAATTGGTTTTCACAAGACCAACACGAATTAATTATCTAGGAAATATTTAATTCTGGCCTGGTGCATCGTTACTTGTCTATCATGGGTGGGATATTTTGTTAGATAAATATTTAAATGCACTTCTACATCTCCTCTTAACCCATCACAATTCTACCTTCAGTACTTTCAGTACTTTGATTTGTTTAGATGTTTTCAAAGTAGTCTACTGCATATGTGTAAAGGTTTTAGAACACTTGGGAATATCTTTCGTTATTTGAACATTGTTTCCCCCATAACAGTGAGAGACATCTGCTCCGTCTTTTTGGAATCTACACAAGTTGACAGAAGATTTTAACACACCATTGTACGTTACGTATACTTGGACAGTGTATACAACTGAGCCGTCCTGCGAGAAAACCAACATTATGGACTCTGCGTAAAGTATCGACCCGGATCAGCCTAAGCATGCCGCGAAAGTTAACCCGGACAGATACTTTTCGCCTCCTGTGGAGTTTCTGTTTCAGGAATCATTACTCTATACCTCTATCCCCCTAAGACGGAATGTGTCGACCCGGATTAGGCTGCGCGGACTGCGCAGGCTGATCTGGGTCGATATATTACGCAGAGACCATAATGTTGGTTTTCTCGTGGAACGGCTCATATCTTAATCAGAATGTGCGGATGCACAGACTAATCTACAATGTTTCACAAAAAACAAACTGTACCTCTTCGAAAAGACGTGTTTATATAAACCATTCCACGCAAGTGGGTACTAGTTTGCATGTGTCAATGGTGTAGGTTTAGATCAGCCTTTGCATCTTTGCATCTCCTCCGCTTTTATCCAAATCTTCAAAGCGCAACAGAAGCTTTTGAAAAGTCGTAAAAAGTGATTTTTGAAAAGAGTATGTATTGCTATCCAGGCTATTCATAGGCTTGCTGATCTTGATTAACACTGCTAACAATGGCCAGATTGTAGCATCTGTATGAAAAACAAAAGACAAACACATAATTATTGCACTTGCGGAAAAACACTTGATTGTGCATCCATGATAATTAAGGATCCAAATGGATACTGCTTTACAGAAGTTTCTTGAAATCATTTATGACTATTTGCCGAACCGTACAAAGCTATATCAGACAGATTGCGCGGATGTGTTGGCTGATCTAGATCTACGTTGGTCCCAAATGCCTTACGATTGACTTTCGCCGATAGTTCGTACAATGTGTCAATCGATTATTTGGGCCGTCCCGTGAGAAAACCAACATTGCGTAAAGTATCAACCCGGATCAAGCTAAGCATGCGGCGCAGGCTTACCCGGACACTTTTCGCCTCCTGTGGATTATCTATTTCAGGATTCATTACTCTCTCTCTCCCCCTAATACGGAATGTGTCGGCCCGGATCAGTCTGTGCGGACTGTGCATGCTGATCTGGGTCGATACATTACGCAGAAGCCATAATGTTGGTTTTCTCCAGGTACGGCTCATTTAGAATTGAAAGTTAGATTGCCGACGGTTATAACAACTTTACACGTTTCCCACATACACGTGCATTGTGAAGTATCTTCAGTACGGTGTGGCCTTTAATCATAGTTTGACAGAACAGAACGGAATCTTTATTTACATCTGACTTGCACCTTCAAAATGCACATCGTCATATACAGAATGTTTTAACATACATGCAACAATGGCAATTGTTTAATATAGTCATGGAATAACAACATCTAAATTTCAATTAGAATATAGATAAAGATGATGTAAGCGGAATTAACCATAATTTTTCTATATCTGCGTAATGTATCGACCAGATCAGCCTGCGCTGTCCGCGCAGACTGATCCGGCCGACACCTTCCGTCTCTCAGGGGAATAGAGATATAGAGTAATGATTCCTGAAACAGAAAAGTCACAGGAGGCGAAGAGTGTCTATCCGGGTAAGCCTGAGCGGCATGCTTAAGCTGATAAGGGTCGATACTTTACGCAGAGGCCAAACTGTTGGTTTTATCGCGATACGGCTCATATCAATAAATCTGCGTAATGTATCGACCAGATCAGCCTGCGCTGTCCGCGCAGACTGATCCGGCCGACACATTCCGTCTCTCAGGGGAATAGAGATATAGAGTAATGATTCCTGAAACAGAAAAGTCACAGGAGGCGAAGAGTGTCTATCCGGGTAAGCTTGCACGGCATGCTTAGGCTGATCTGTGTCGATACTTTACGCAGAGTCCACAATGTTGGTTTTCTCGCGGGACGGCTCATATCATTATGAATGATGCCATGGTTTCAGGAAAAACTTAACACCAGTAAGACTTTAACAATGGTAGTAATGACTTGCAATCCTTGGCGCTCTGGGCTGTGGTGTTAGCATTACGACTGAATTGCTGGTGTTTGGATTAACTTACCACCAGTAAGTCTTTAAACATGGTAGTAATGACGTTCACCCCTTGGCGCTCTAGACTGTGGTGTTAGCATTACGACTGAATTGCTGGTGTTAGGATTAACTTACCACCGGTAAGTCTTTAAACATGGTAGTAATGACTTTCACTCCTTGGTGCTCTAGACTGTGGGGTTAGCATTACGACTGAATTGCTGGTGTTAGGATTAACTTACCACCGGTAAGTCTTTAAACATGGTAGTAATGACTTTCACTCCTTGGTGCTCTAGACTGTGGGGTTAGCATTACGACTGAATTGCTGGTGTTAGGATTAACTTACCACCAGTCAGTCTTTAAACATGGTAGTAATGACGTTCACCCCTTGGCGCTCTAGACTGTGGTGTTAGCATTACGACTGAATTGCTGGTGTTAGGATTAACTTACCACCGGTAAGTCTTTAAACATGGTAGTAATGACTTTCACTCCTTGGCGCTCTAGACTGTGGGGTTAGCATTACGACTGAATTGCTGGTGTTAGGATTAACTTACCACCGGTAAGTCTTTAAACATGGTAGTAATGACGTTCACCCCTTGGCGCTCTAGACTGTGGTGTTAGCATTACGACTGAATTGCTGGTGTTAGGATTAACTTACCACCGGTAAGTCTTTAAACATGGTAGTAATGACTTCACTAGTTGGCGCTCTAGACTGTGGGGTTAGCATTACGACTGAATTGCTGGTGTTAGGATTAACTTACCACCAGTCAGTCTTTACAAATGGTAGTAATGACGTTCACCCCTTGGCGCTCTAGACTGTGGTGTTAGCACCACTGAATTGCTGGTGTTAGGATAAATCGAGGGCTTGGCGTGAAACAGTTGTATCTAAAATTGGTATTTTTTTACCAAGGTTAATCACATCGCCATAAAGTCTTTATAAGCGTTAAATCACTTTTCTTGGTAAACAATGTAAATTTAGGTGCCATTGCTCGTTCTGAGCAATGGCACCTAAATTTGCATTGTTTACAAAAGGGTCAAAATTGCCCCTAAACCAGGGTTTTCAAAATAGGTTTTAAGTTACAACCGTTTCACGCCAAGCCCTCGAAATGGACTAATAGTACGGGTAACTTACCCAAGAAACACCGTTATATAACATATAATTATTTTTGAAATGCGTTAAACACCATACAAAAAACATAAACAAACACCAGAAATGGTAATTTACCAAGAAAAACGCCTGGTTTAACCTCAACACTAATGAAAGCGGCGCAAAACACTTTTCAATTAATCCATGGATTCAATGATTTTTTCGATAAATCTAATAAAAAAAAATATAGATATCATCTTGAACATTCAATATATGTTATCGAGTTGTTATCTTAAAAATGAATCTTTTGATTGGGAGAGATAGTGTTTTATTCAATGTCGAACCTTGAAAACACAGGATATAAAACAAGTACTGTGAATAGCGAAAATTCAAGGAAGTGATACAAACAAAAGGCATTCACAATGATCTATTGAACATTCAAGAAAGTTGCGCTATAAAGCTGAATTTTCAAGTCAATCTATGTCTCGATTTTACAAGACAACATCTACATATAGGATCTGACATGAGTTGTCATTTCATGTAAAGTTGTATTAAACTCGTCAAAGAAATGTGTTATTTAGCGAGCCTTTATATAGTTTTTATAGTAATAAAGACCAAATTGTACTTTATGTACATAAGCGTTATCTGCTATAGGTCCCGGGTTCGAATCCCATGATACGCGGGCTCTGTCTTTGGGATTTTCCACGCAAACGGCGATAGTCGTTTTTTTTTTTAAATCTTCAGGAAGCAGACATCAAGAATGATTTGATAAGCTGAAAGCTTCTTTCGCAATCCATGAAAACGAATAAGTTATAAACGTCACAGCGTAATTGTTCATTTCTCTATTTGTTTTCAACATTATTTAATGAATTACTTTCTTTATAGTTTTGCCTATACGTTTTCCAGATCGTCTTGTACATATTTCTGAAGGAGTGGGTTATTTCCTTCCTGAACAATCTGTTATGGAAAATGGAAGGTGATTATTTTATCTTCTTCCTATGGGATTGCACAGGCTGATGGAATATGCCCAACAACACACATCCTCTCTATAAACTATATGATCTTTTCATACATACGCTACTCAATATAGTTCGCAAAAATCAATGTAAACTCATACTTAAAGTGTTTTCATTTACAACCAGTTTGATGTAGACACTGGTTTGTTTTTTTAAATAAATTTTATTTTGAGAAATACAAATGATTCTGCAGTAAACAGTATCTTATGAATATTCCTACGCCGCACGCTTCTTGTAAACAACACCGATACGCAGTAAACGAACTAGGTCAATTCGAGGACTGACTTATCGTCGAATTATTACACCCAATGAATGAAATCAAAACGTAATATAATTCCAATGTGGACTAGATTGTTTTCAATATGTACAAATACTTTTTATGAATAGTATAACACTGTAGAATTGACACGAACTTACTTTTAACAACGCTTCATAACATCATATGGTAGCCGGTGATTTCGACCCCAAATATTTTAGACCCCAGTGTCGTAAGTGATTTCGACCCCACTTTTATTTTACCCTATTAACAGTCATGTTTAAATAATAAAAAATTTGATTGGCTATTTAATTATCTTTAAATAATGATTAAATAAACGATCTTGATGTGTTATAAATAGTTGAGGATGACTTTGAAAACTAATCAGATACCACACCAATTATTCTATGAATTTAAAACAATGGGGTAAAACAAGTATTCACGAATATTAATTCTAAAAACATATCAAATAAAAGTGATTCTTCAATGAAGTAGAAAACATTGGGGAAAAACAAGGCATTGATCATCCCTTTTCCACCTTTTTTTCAAACATGTGCTGCAGATTAAAAAACAAAGTATACAATAAAAACATGATACGACTTTGAAAAACTTATCAGAAATCACAACAATTATTCAGTGAAGTTGAAAACATCGGGCAAAACGATCTTGATGTGTTATAAATAGTTGAGGATGACTTTGAAAAACTAATCAGATACCACACCAATTATTCTATGAATTTAAAATATTGGGGTAAAACAAGTAATCACGAATATAAATTCTAAAAACATATCAAATAAAAGTGATTCTTCAATGAAGTAGAAAACATTGGGGAAAAACAAGGCATTGATCATCCCTTTTCCACCTTTTTTTCAAACATGTGCTGCAGATTAAAAAACAAAGTATACAATAAAAACATGATACGACTTTGAAAAACTTATCAGAAATCACAACAATTATTCAGTGAAGTTGAAAACATCGGGCAAAACGAGTTTTCACTAATACATAGGCCGTACACTTTGAAAACATCGTGTCGGGATAACAGTGTGGTAAAAGGAGAAATGTACATACATGATGAGAAAGGGGGAACTTTTACAGGCTGTATACTTTGAAAACATCTTGACATGATAACCTTGTGGTAATTGGAGAAATTAATGTGGACACATGTACATACAGGGTGAGAAACGGGGAACTTTTGCATGGTATGTAGGCCGTATACTTTGAAAACATCGTGACATGATAACATTGTGGTAATTGGAGAAATGTGTACATACATGGGGAGAAATGGGAACCATTTACAGGATACATTTTTACTCTGTACAAGATTTACATGATGGGTAGGCCGTATACAATGAAAACACTGTGACAGGATAACAGCGTGATAAAGGAGAAATGTACAAACATAGAGAGAAGTCGGGACATTTACATAATATGTAGGCCGTGGTAACTTCCCATTTCGTCTAATCCCATTTGGTCTACTGTTTTTTGTCCCATTTGGTCTACACCCTAATTCCCATTTCGTCTACTGTTCATAACATGAATATGCAAAGCTTTATTTCTATGGAGCTTGCTAATTTATCTGACATTGACATTAAAGCATTTTAGCATTGATGCCTCCTAAAATAACACATATTATCTTTCATTATCTTTCACACCTGAATGGTGTGAAAACTTACTTTTGAGGGTCTCAACATAATGTAGACTAGGACTGGCTGCTGCAGTTTATACTGAACTGACAGGTAGTCTGAGTCTACATTAAAGATAAGATGATCTTAGTTTACACTGTTTGCAGTGTTTGAATGCCATCTCATTATTAACCCACATATGTTTAACAAAAGATGTTTGTCTTATTGAATAAGTGTGTAAGGGGCTGTCTGTCAACTTAAATATAAGTGAAGACGAAATGACACTGGGGTCCAAACTGGGTGTAGACCAAATGGGACAAAGTGCAAAAAGTGTAGAGCAAATGGGAATAAACCGTAGTCCGTAAACTTTGAAAACATCGTGACAGGATAAAATTGTGGTCAAAGGAGGAATGCACATACATGGTGAGAAATGGGAAACTTTTACATGATGGGTAGGCCGTATACTTTGAAAACATCGTGACAGGATAACATTGTTGTAATAGGAGAAATGTACAAACATGGGGATAAATTGGGACATGTACATGATATGTAGGCGGCAGTAACAGTAGGCCGTATATGTGGTAAAAGGAGAAATGTGGACATATGTACATACAGGGTGAAAAATGGGGAACTTTTACATGATATGTAGGCCGTATACTATGAAAACATCGTGACAGGATAACATTGTGGTAAAAGGAGAATTAGGCAAGGTTTCATCTTTTAATCGTTTGTATGTATCAGGTGTTAATAATAAAGTTTTACATGTTTATATTAATTGCTTAATTCATCTCAATTAACAATAAGTTTCTTTAACTTTCTTTATTGCTTTAAATGTTATATACGATTAATTTCAGCGCAATTAACAATTATCTAATAGTAGTGTAAACAACAATTAAATTAACTATCGATTACAATAGACGTATTCATTAGGTATTTTAATACAATTATTACACCAACAATAACATTCATCAAGAACAACAAAATCGTACGTTTGCATGACCGAACTCTCCGTGTTTAACCCTTTACATGATAGAATACACAAATTAAAGGGATATAAATACATCAAATGTTGATTGATTGGGGTTTAATGCCGCTTTTAACATTATTCTCAGTCATATCACGGCGGTCACCTACTCATGCGTTTCCTGATGTTTTCACACTAGAACTCCACACAACAACCTCCCAAGCAACTGGCTGATTTTACGTATAGACTTAGCCCATGTGTGGAAGACGAATGATGTATTGACTTGTGTCAAACGACGGAAAAAAGTGATCCGAGCCGCGATTTGACTCACAGCCACTGGATTGACAGCCCGCGACGCTACCAACAGAGCTTCCGGGACTCGACTAGGATACATTTAAAAAACTTTTCTAAAAAATATAACAATTACTCAAAACCACTTATTCCTCCTTTTTACACAATGTGTCGACCCTCTTCCAAAAATATTTTTTCAATATTCTGGATACCACACTATAAATTTACAACCATTTTACAACGCCTTGCAACTTTATTTCAAACATTTTCACTGACAGAAATTATCCATAGTTTTGTCTATATATTTTCCAATATGCCACTTCTCGTCTCTTTTCACCTCTGTATTCTCCCGGTTTCAAAATCCCAAGCATCCTTAAGTATTCAAGTAAAATATGTTTCATATATATGTACAGTTATAACTGAAACGATGCTGTAAAGGTCGCAAACTATCAACTAATCAATAAATCAATCAACTAATTGGAGTTCCTACCGAGTTAAATCAACGTTTAGATACAGATACAAAATAGGTCAATAGCTGTTAAAGACCTACATTCCACGAGAGATACTTTTTAATAGAAAATAATTTCTTGAGTATTCGACGTTTTGCTGAACGTTTAGTAAGTTCAGATGTTTAATACACATTAAGAGAGTAACTTATGGGATTTCATATCGGTGAAGTATTTATCTTAATGTCTAGTATTTATTATCATGTTATATTGTGTAACCCCAGGCTAAGAAAAGCTCCATTTATGGAATACCCCTGACATTTTCATTCATATTAGAAAGTTATTCTTATTTGTAATTCACATTGTCTAGTGAAGTTGTTGCTTTTCTTGAAGTCCTTCTTGATCAAAGACAGTTAAACGTTTTAACCAGTGGCCAGATTTTTTGTATATATTTATTGTTGTTTTTTTAAAACATTTTTGTATTGTTAGCATGTGGTTAAAAGAACAAGCATAGGCTATGGACAATGAATGAATGTATATTGTTTTATGGCGCATCGACAGCTAAGGTCATTTAGAGCGCTTGATTATTATTCATGATCCCTGGATAATCAACCCAGTACTAGGCTATAAAATGTGCCTTGCCCAAGAACACTCCACCATGACCGTAGTGCCTCAACCGGGGATCGAACCCGGGACCAGCATTTTTAAGATTTAATTTCTTTGTTTCATTTATTCCCCTTTCGTTCCTATCCACACATCGTAGCCATGATATGTGCGTAACTTGCATAAATTTCATTATCCCATCTGCACCTGGTTGACATAATCTTAAATCACCTTCCATCAGTACTTTCAGTACTTTGATTAAATTGGTATTTTCCCATCTTATCTATATGGTCCAAGTATCTTGTATCTTGAATCGGTATATCCTCTGTTATGAGCATCACCACCATCCATTAATTGCCTACTTATATCATTGTCTTATTGTTTATCTTAATTAACTCTAGAATACAATTCAATTGTCCTTACAGCTCAATATCAAGGAAATATATCCAAGGGAAGTAATTCATTTAGTTTGTTTTGTTTTCTTATAGTAGTTGTCTCGCTTAGACCACAATTGACAAGTTTCATCCCGAAATTGATTGTTTGTCAAAATTGAAAACAAAATGTTATTTAGTACGTGCAAGATGCTTAATTGTTTCTAATCCGAAACATTTATTTGTAAATGTATTTATTATGTGAAAAGCTATCAGTCAATATTGATATATATTTTTCCTTTTCAAAAGCATTCACAATTTCATGTCTTTTGTTTTCATTTTGAAAACCGAAAACTGTTCAGTACTCCCGGTTCCTGATTCAAGACTCTAAGGCAATGGAGACCACTCCAATCGACTTGAATGCTGCAAAGAAAAATCTCGCAGAAATTCTCGGCGATGAAATGAAAAGGTAAACAATTATTCTTGCTCGACGCAGATTTACGCCAGACTGTTCAGGTAAATTATTTGTGAATTTTGGCAAAGGAGAAACAAAACTGTTTCGTACTCAAACAATTTCGACCACTTGGAAAACAGTGCCAGTGAAAAGTAGGTTGCAGCTCAGCCAAAAATAAAATCGACCAATATTTGGTACAAACGAAGTTTTGCGACTAGGAGACCACTTCTTAAATATTGATAGAAAGGAGAAATTGCTCAAACTGCTATTGTTATTTTGGGCAATGCTCACAGCACTTTTTAAAAGCCTTCAATCAAATCTGTTTGAATTTTGATGTTTGTTTTCTTCTTTCTCCATGTTTTTTGTTTTTACCGTTTCACACTTACAACATATCTGAAGCAGATGTCTTTAAAACATTGGGGCAAAACTATGGAAAAACATAAGTGTTATTACAGAGATGAATTCTAAACACTGGCAAAAGGAGAAATTGGTCATTATGAGTAATTTCTTCTTTTGCCAAAATGTTTTCAAAAGTCGTCTGCTAGCCTGCAGCGGCATTATGAAGCAATTACAATAGAGAAACTTATGACAAATCTGCAGCAGTAAACTTTGAAATAATTTATGCAATTATAAATTTCTGTAATTTACAGAAAAATTATTCAATCCAGTTGAAACACTGGCAATAGCAAAATATTTATGAGCAAATTAGCGTTAAATTACTTCTGTAAAGGGATTAGAGCAGTCAAATCTTAAATCATTAAATTAAATAAATTAAAACAAAACAATATATAAAGGAAAAAATGCTCATGTCTTTTGTCTGATGGAATGGTGCTTTATGTAATTTTCAACAGTATTTCAGTTATATCATGTGTTTTTAGTCTTTGGTACTACCCACTCAGGTTCATTTTATTTTGCATAATACATTTTGTTCTATAAATTCATTTGGACATCATTGATGACTTCTTGATTGTTATTGTCTAGGTAATTGAATTTCTTTATCCTCCTGCCAAAAGGGATGTGGATAGGAACATTGGATCCAGTTCTTACTAAATATTGATAGATAAGTAGTGAAGAAGTGTAGTCAATGATACGACTGCACACATTAATAGCTGATCTTGGTCTAAGTTGTTAACAACTTGAAATTTTATATGAAGGAATATTTAAATTTTGTTCAACCATTTTCAAAATACAAAAAACCTGCAGCAGACAACTTTGAAAACATCAAGGCAAAACCTTGAAAATCTCTATGAATGAAATTTCTAAAAAGAAGTTGAAAACATTGTGGCAAAAGGAGAAATTGCTCAAAAGAGCAATTTCTCACTTTGTAACAATGACTTTGAGAGTCGTCTGCTGCAGAGGTGTCAGAAAGTGTCTGTGACATGTGTGTGGGAGAGGGTTTAAGTCGCATATAGTAGAATAGCGGTTAATTTCATTGTTTTTATTTTTCAGTTACCTACTGAATCTCAAGTCATGGTTTCGTCAAAAGGTAAGAGAAGGTCAAGAAGTTAACCCTTTCCCTCATATAGACTTTCTGACGCCTCTGCAGCTGACGGCTTTTTGAAAACATAGTGACAAAAGAAGAAATTGCTCAAAACAAGCAATTTCTGATTTTGCCACAATGTTTTCCACTTTTAGTTATAGGTTATCCATTCAATTATAGAGATTTTCCAAGTTTTGACAAAATTTGTTCGAAGTTGTCTGCTGCAGAATTGTCGTATGAGGGAAAGGGTAAACCGTTGCCCACATACAACATATCAGCAGCAGGTGGCTGAGCCCCGGTAGCTTAGTCTGTAGAGACGGGGCTGTCAATCCAGGGGTTGTGAGTTCAAACCCCAACTTGGCCAACATTCTTTCTTGACGTTTGACAAAAGTCACTGTGACAAGCGTCATTCGTTTTCCACCAATGGGCTTTCATTTCAGTCTATATGGAAAAGCAGCCAGTTGCTTGGAAAGACTGTTGTGTGTTTTTCTGGTGTGAGATAGGCAGGAAACATGTCAGTAGGTGAACTGGCCGCCGTGATATGACTGAGAAATTGTTGAAATACATTAAACCCCATTCATCAATCAAATGCAGCAGGTGACTTTGAATTTATGATTATTGGGTAGAGTTGAAAACATTGTGGCAAAAGGAGAAACTGTTATTTGAGACAAAATTCACCTTTTGCCATAATGTTTTTTAGAGTCGTCTACTGCAGATGGTCAAAAGGAGTATGCAGGGGTGGGAAAGTATTAACCCTTTATACAACATTTCTGCATCAGACGACTTTAAAAACATACCCACAATTGTTTGGAAACGCCCTTTAGATGAAAGTACAATAATTGAATAGAGTTGAAAACATTTTGACAATCTAGAAAGAACTATATTGATAAAGAGTTGAAAATATTGAATTAAAAGGTGAAATTGCTTGTTTTGAGCAATTTCACCTTTTATTGCAATGTTTTCAAAAGTCGTCTACAACAGCAGGCGTCAAATGTCGTCTGTGTGAAGTAATGGGTTAAAAACATACCCACAATTGTTTGGAAATGCCCTTTAGATGAAAGTACAATAATTGAATAGAGTTGAAAACATTTTGACATTTATGGAGAAATGTTTTCAAACAGCTGTCTAATGCAGAGGCGTCAGAAAGTGTCTGTATTTCCTATATCGGTATATTACATAGGAAACAGCAGTCACAGTATAGGGTATACTGAAGAAAGGGTCGGGAAACTTTTCCAATCCTGGTTACCCCATATTTTTATTTCATATTTCTTTAGATTAGGAAATAAAATAAGCTATCAACACACCAAGTTACAAAAAAAAAATGACGAAACTAGCGATCACCTTTAAGCAATCTTGATTGGTTGCCAAATATGGCGTCCAGGGGGCTGGGGCCTTAAATGACTATAGTGATTAGTTTTTGCTTTATGGCAGTGGTATGATACTGGCCCTCTTATTTTTAGTCCCCTACCGGCGTGCCGAAGGGGACTATTAGGTTTGCACTCCGTCCGTCAGTCCGTCAGTCCATCTGTCAGTCAGTCAGTCAGTCAGTCCGGCAAATCAGTTTTCCGCACTTTTTTTCTACATGCTTTGAGGTATTGAGCTGAAATTTTGTATATGCCTTTGTAATCATGTGTCACAGATCAAGTTCGCGTTTCCTGGGATTTCGTCAATTTTTAGCTCTACTGGCCAAAGGCCAGAAGGGCTTATGTCGTGGCGATGTGTCCGTCGTCCGTGCGTGCGTCCGTGCGTGCGTGCGTCCGTAAACAATTTCTTGTTAACACGATACAGTCTTCACTTTTGATTGTATCTCAACCAAACTTATACAGTAGTTAGATATCCATGAGAGCTCGGTTCCTTTCGAAAACCAGCCAGATCCGCCCATGCATGACTGGATTATGGCCCTTGAAATGGTCAAAATTGCTATAAAAGAGCTTGTTAACACGATACAGTCTTCACGTTTGATTGTATCTCAACCAAACTTATACAGTAGTTAGATATCCATGAGAGCTCGGTTCCTTTCGAAAACCAGCCAGATCCGCCCATGCATGACTGGATTATGGCCCTTGAAATGGTCAAAATTGCTATAAAAGAGCTTGTTAACACGATACAGTCTTCACTTTTAATTGTATCTCAACCAAACTTATACAGTAGTTAGATATTCATGAGAGCTCGGTTCCTTTCGAAAACCAGCCAGATCCGCCCATGCAAGACTGGATTATGGCCCTTGAAATGGTCAAAATTGCTATAAAAGAGCTTGTTAACACGATACAGTCTTCACGTTTGATTGTATCTCAACCAAACTTATACAGTAGTTAGATATCCATGAGAGCTCGGTTCCTTTCGAAAACCAGCCAGATCCGCCCATGCATGACTGGATTATGGCCCTTGAAATGGTCAAAATTGCTATAAAAGAGCTTGTTAACACGATACAGTCTTCACTTTTGATTGTATCTCAACTAAACTTATACAGTAGTTAGATATCTATGAGAGCTCGGTTCCTTTTGAAAACCAGCCAGATCCGCCCATGCAAGACTGGATTATGGCCCTTGAAATTGTCCAAATTGCTATAATTGAGCATGTGAACACAATAGAGGCTCCATTTACTATCTGATCTTCACCAAACTTAGATAGTAGTTAAATATTGATGAGAGCTTGGTTCCTTTTGAAAACCAGCTAGATCCGCCCATGCAAGACTGGATTATGGCCCATGAAATTGTAAAAAATTGCTATAATACAGCTTGTGAACACAAAAGAGCCTCCATTTACTATCCGATCTTCACCATACATACATGCTCTGGATTGAAAATGACCAAAGAACCATACCAGTAGAGCATAGGCCCTCATGGGCCTCTTGTTTAATGAGTTATGCCCCTTTTTGGACTTAGAATATTTGTTTTCCGCATTTTTTTTCTACATGCTTTGAGGTATTGAGCTGAAATTTTGTATATGCCTCTGTAATCATGTGTCACAGATCAAGTTCGCGTTTCATGGGATTTCGTCAATTTTTTTATGAGTTATGCCCCTTTTTGGACTTAGAATATTAACCGGTAGGGGATTATGGTATTGCTTGCAATCCTACAGTTACTTGTTTTATTAGTCTTAATTGTGTAACCAATAATTCATTTTTCATTTAAATTAACAGATTTCCAAAGAAGACTTTGACTTAGAAGCAAGAAAGTTATTGACATCTGAAACAGGTTAGTCAAATATACTTTCTTATTTGATGCCTATGTAGCCTAGGTATACACACACTCCATCTATATTAACCCTTTCCCTCATACAGTAAAGCTGCAGCAGAAGACTTTAGAGATATCTAGACAATAACCCATGAAATATCTACAAATGAATGTATAATTAATGCAAAATGCTGAAAACATTGTGGCAAATGGAGAAATTGCTCGTTTTGAGCAATTTATCCTTTTGTTACAATATTTTCAAAAGTCGTCTGTTGCAGACAAGGCTTAATTCATTATTTCCAGGTGACATGTCTGTTATCCATTACCAACTTGCAGTCGCATTCTGTCCCACATACAAAAATCAGCAGCAGACCACTTTGAAAACATGGTGTCTGAAAACTGAAATTATAGAGATTTTCCAATTTTTGAAAAAATATGTTCAAAGTCGTCTGCTGCAGAATTGTCGTATGAGGGAAAGGGTTAAAGCAGACGGCGTTTTGAAAACATAGTGACAAAAGAAGAAATTGCACAAAACGTGCAATTTCTCCTTTTGCCACAATGTTTTCCACTTTTAGTCGTAGGTTATCTATCTGACAAAATATGTTCAAAGTCGTCTGCTGCAGAATTGTCGTATGAGGGAAAAGGGTTAAATCTTCTGCTGCAGAGGCATCAAAATGTGTCTGAATGTGGGAAAAGGTTAATATATATCGAGGGCTTGGCGTGAAACGGTTGTAACTAAAATTGGTATTTTTTTTACCAAGGTTAATCACCTTGCCATAAAGTCTTTTATAAGCGTTAAATCATTTTTCTTGGTAAACAATGGAAATTTAGGTGCCATTGCTCGTTCTGAGCAATGGCACCTAAATTTGCATTGTTTACAAAGGGGTCAAAATTGCCCCTAAACCAGGGTTTTCAAAATAGGTTTTAAGTTACAACGGTTTCACGCCAAGCCCTCGATATGAGCATTATGAGCCATTTCTTCTGTTGCCATGGTTACTTCAAAAGCCGTCTGCTCCTCCAAATGCATCTGCAGGTTGGAAAAGAGTAATCGTTTTTCTTGTTTATTTCAGTCCATCTTCATAATGAGTTCCTTCTGGCCATCATCTCTAAATGTCAGACTCTAAGCTCGTCCATAGGTGAGTGTTTGACTTTCAACCCCCCCCCCCCTTTCACAACTACAGACGCCTTCTGACGTCTTTACAGCAGTCAGCTTTTGAAAGCATTGTGACGTAAGAAGAAATTGCTCAAAACGAGCAATTTCTCCCGTTGCCACAATGTTTTCAACCCTTTTCAATAATTTTACTTTGATTTGGAGAGATGTTTTATAGTTTTGCCTAGATGATTTCAAAGTCGTCTGTTGCAGATTTATTGTATTTGGGAAAGGGTTATACAATTGTCTTATTGTATATTGTATGAACAGAAAACAATGATAGTGAGGGAGGGCTTTTTTTCCTGTTTAACCCTTTCCCACATACAACAAATCTGCAGCTGACGACTTTGAAAAGATGTTGGCAGAAATGTTGAAAATCTTTTGTATTGAAAGTTTGATAATTAAATGAAGTTGAAAATCGTCTGCTGCAGAGACGTCAGAAAGCGTCTATGTAGGGAAGGGTTTAAGGGAATGATGACATGGCCTTTCAGAAGGGGAAAGTTTGCGTCATAGGCAGCAAATTATGAAAATTACAGAAACCAGCAGCTACAAACTAATTCACAGTTCAATTTATATTCATTTTCATTGCACAATGTTTGCAAATTTTGTTTCACTTCATCGTTTTATTTGTTACATTTTGATATGATTTTTTTTAACAGAAATAATTTAAACCCTTTGGAGAGGGGAATGGGGCAGAATTTCAGCCTCAAAATGAGCCAAAACATCCACACTGTATGAAAGCAAACAGAAACTGTATCAATGTATACATTTTTCAGTCCCCTGATTGGCCAATATTCTGTGACATTCAACAAATATGCTAACAATATTTGTGGAAAAACGGCTAGTTTCTTGGAAAGACTGTTGTGTTGAGAACTAGTATGAGAAAGCCGGGAAACACATGTGTAGGTGAAATACTGTGAAACGTTTCATGTTTCAAAAATTGTTGAAAACTCCCTATCAATCAAATCATATTTCAGTCCCAAGATCTCCACCTAGTGTTCATCCAAGTGCAGGAAAACTCGCCAAGAAGATAAAAGTGAAAAAGAAACCCCAAGTTTTACGAAGCTCTTTTCAGGTACTGACATTAATCCATTAATATACATGTGTCCATGAGCAGACAACTAAAAAAATATGTTGGCCAAAATATGTAAAAAAACAAGGATTAAAATGCTCCAATTCTACAGTTTACTGACTTTATCTAGTTCCCACATACAACAAATCTGCAGCAGACGACTTTAAAAATGTCTAGGCAAGCACAGAAAATCCCTTTCAATGAAAGAACAATAATTGAATAAAGTTGAAAACATGGCGACAGAAGGAGAAATTGCTCATTTTGAGCAATTTCTTCTTTTGTCGCCATGTTTTCAAAAGGTGTCTGCTTCAGAGGCCTCATTAAGCATCTATATGAGGGAAAAGGGGTTATTTAGCATACAGCGGTCCTCATGCCCTCATTTTCATTGTGCCTTTCTAACCTGCAGATGCTTTTTGACGCGTCATAATGAGCAATTTCTCCATTTGCCCCAATGTTTTAAACTATTCAATAACTCCCATTATCATTTGTAGAGATATTCCATATATTTGCCTAGATGTTTTCAAAGTCTTCTGTTGCAGATTTCCTGTATGTGGGAAAGGGTTAAGTTCAGTCTACACATTGCATAAGGGTTTTGATATTGTTACACTATCTCTTTATGTTATTATTATAGCAAAGATTCTTTCCAGTAAATCCTAATATTGAATTGTTTTCATTCCAATAAATTCTTATGTTGCTTGTTAAGTTGTATACTGTTTCTTAATGCTATATTACAGATTGTTTTACAGTAAATCTCACAGTTATACTGTTTCTTCATGTTTCAACAAAGTTTCATTCCAAACAATTTGTTTCTTCTACAGCAAAGATTTGTTCCAGTAAATCCCATGTCATGTGCAGTTCAAGCATCTTACAAGAATGCTGAAGAAACAAGTAGGTATTCTTTTGTTTGGTATGCCTTTAGAATCAAATATTCGTTGAGGCATTATAGAAATGGCCCTGTCTGGCTAATTGCAATATTTAAAAATGCTTATAGTTGCTTAACCCTTTCCCACATATAGACGCTTTCTGCCGCCTCTGCAGCAGGCGGCTTTTTGAAAACATAGTGACAAAAGAAGAAATTGCTCAGAACAGGCAATTTCTCCTTTTGCCACAATGTTTTCCACTTTTAGTCATAGGTTATCCATTCAATTTTTTGAGCTCGTTTTAAGCAATTTCTTCTATTGTCACCATGTTTTCAAAAAGCTGTCTGCTGCAGAGGCGTCAGAAAGCGTCTATATGAGGGAAAGGGTTAAGCCCAGATTATAAATAGTATAGTAAAAGTTTTAAAATTGTTCAAAAGTTGTCTTGAAATATTAGAATCATAATTCTTGAATAAAATTAATAAATAATTTCACATTCCAGTACAATAAATATCTAAATATTGATCCTTTATGCTTCATTTTTACAGGGTAGACATACCCAGTATTAAAGCCTAATTCTGTACTTTTTCATTACTTTCAATTGACTTTTTTCAAAATTATTGCCCAAATAGTTTTGAACTGGTTATTACTTACGTCACTATCAGCAATATTTGCAGAAATTTAAGCAATTCAAATTTGTTATCTCCATCTGGAGTTCTACACCTTTAACCCTTTTCCTTATACGACAATTCTGCAGCAGACGACTTTGAACGTATTTTGTCAAAAACATAGACAATCTCCATAATTGAATGGATAACCTATGACTAAAAGTGGAAAACATTGTGGCAAAAGGAGAAATTGCACGTTTTGTGCAATTTCTTCTTTTGTCACTATGTTTTCAAAAAGCCGCCTGCTGCAGAGGCGTCAGAAAGCGTCTATATGAGGGAAAGGGTTAAATGGAAGGTCAACATTATCATGATATTTCATCAATAAACAATAAAATAGTAAATGTATAATAATGTACAATGAGGCTTGTTATCTTGTGCACACAAATGTGTAAGCTAATAACTGCCTCGGTGATGTAATGGTAGAGTGTCCTCCTCGGATGCAGGAGGTTGCTGGTTCGATCCCCGGTAGAGGCATTCCAAAGACTTTGAAAATGGAAGTAATGGCTGCCCTCCTTGGTGCTCAGGGTTGCGGGGTAAGCATTGACACTGACTGGCTGGTAGATGTCAGGATAAATGGACCAGTACTACTGGTAACTTTCCCAGGAAATGCTGCGATGTGACTGAAAAATTGTTGATTTAAACATGAAACAAAAAGGCTGTCGTCTGTCTTTGACAAAAACTTTGAGACATTGGCCATAACTTGTAACCCTCAGTTTTTATGTTTGTCCATGTGTATACCTTGTGACAAGATCTTTCTAAGTAGATGGCTTTATCAAACAATTATAACTGCACATAAAATATTGATAAATCATTGGCATTCATTTCCATACTTATTATATATATTATATAGGACTCGCGCTTGTCGGTCGGTTGGTCCGTTGGTCTGTACACATTTCTTGTGAACACTATTTCTCAGCAACCCTTGGTCAGAATTCAATATTACTTCACAAGAATGATTGATGCCAAGCCTAGTTGTGCATATTGTTGACGTGTTGCACTGGAATGATTTTTAAATGAGTTATGGCCCCTTGAATTTCTCATACATATGTATATTGTCAGGCACCAGCTAGGGGTATTCATCACCTTCAGTGATATTTCTAGTTTGTTTTTGTCCAGGGTATGGTGAATGTTTAAATATATTTTACAGGTTTTGTAAGCAGAGAGATGTACCTGCCCGATGTAACGATGGTTCATGGCCGGGTGCTGGTGTGTGCCTGGGAGACAAATCTCACACATGTGGAAGATAATGCGGTCAAACTCATCATGCAAGCTGTTGAAGTAATATATTTAACCCTTTCCCTCATATAGACGCTTTCTGACGCCTCTACAGCAGACGGCTTTTTGAAAACATAGTGACAAAAGAAGAAATTGCACAAAACGTGCAATTTCTCCTTTTGCCACAATGTTTCCACTTTTAGTCATAGGTTATCCATTCAATTAAAGAGATTTTCTATGTTTTGAAAAAATATATTCAAAGTCGTCTGCTGCAGAATTATCCTGTAAGGGAAAGAGTTAAACATATTTATCGCATAAAGCCCTCTCTGGGAGTGTCAAAATCCCATTACTTAAATGACATCTCCTAAACTGGGCTTATGTTGTTGTTCCCCAAATATGCCATTTGCTAACATTTTTAGCTCATCTGTTTCTGGAAGGGAAAAAGTCAGACTAGTGTGATACCCTAAGCGTCGTCGCCATTAAACTTTAACCTTACCTCATTACTCACATTACTCATTACTCAAAAAGTTGATCCCCTGTAGCTCAGTCGGTAAAGACGTGGGCTGTCAATCCAGGGGTTGTGAGTTTGAATCCCGGCTCGTCCAACTTTCTTTCCGACGATTGACAAAAGTCAATGTGACATGCGTCATTCGTCTTCCACCAATGGGCTAAATCTATGTGTAAAAGCAGCCAGTTGCTTGGAAAGATTGTTGTGTGGAGTACTGGTGTTAGAAAACCAGGAAATGCATGAGTAGGTGAACTGGCCGCCATGATATAACTGAGAAATTGTTAAAAACGGCGTTAAACCCCAATTTAGTACACATGTTCCTAGAAATAATATGCATGTCTTTACCAAAAAGTCACATTACTCTGGGTTTAATAATTTTCAGTATGCCTCATTTTACAAAAAGTTTATCCTTTCTCATAACTTATTGCTCTTGTTATTTATTGGCTACAAAAGATTAGATTTGGCTAGAAGTGCTGGCACTCAGTATTGGAGGATTGTAAATTGTTTAAATTATTTAAATTTGGGTCGCACTAAATTAAGGGGCCCAGTTTAGTAAAACCTCATATGTGAACTTACGATGTTTATGTTTTCAGGTGCAATTAAAGAACATCATAACACAAATTCTGTCTAAAAGGAACGGCTACAAACTTCGAGAGAATCAATTCAAATACTTCATGGGGTACCCAAGTAGCTAATCCTTATACGCGGTCCAGGCATTTACTACAAAATACGTCCAGTGAAAGGTATAGCAATTCTCTTTCTGTTTGTTTGTACCCAATTAGCTAATTCTTACATAAGGTCCAGGCATTTACTACAAAATACATCTAGAGAAAGGTATAGCATTTCTCTTTCTGTTTGATTGTACCCATGTAGCTAATCCTTATACACAAGGTTTAGGCATTTACTACAAGAAACGTCCAGTGAAAGGTACTATAGCAATTCTCTTTCTGTTTGTTTGTACAAAGTAGCTAATCCTTACACAAGGTTTAGGCATTTACTACAAGAAACATCCAGTGAAAGGTACTATAGCAATTCTCTTTCTGTTTGATTGTACCCATGTAGCTAATCCTTATACACAAGGTTTAGGCATTTACTACAAGAAACGTCCAGTGAAAGGTACTATAGCAATTCTCTTTCTGTTTGTTTGTACCAAAGTAGCTAATCCTTACACAAGGTTTAGGCAATTTACTACAAGAAACATCCAGTGAAAGGTACTATAGCAATTCTCTTTCTGTTTGTTTGTACCAAATTAGCTAATCCTTACACAAGGTTTAGGCATTTACTACAAGAAACGTCCAGTGAAAGGTACTATAGCAATTCTCTTTCTGTTTGTTTGTACCAAAGTAGCTAATCCTTACACAAGGTTTAGGCATTTACTACAAGAAACGTCCAGTGAAAGGTACTATAGCAATTCTCTTTCTGTTTGTTTGTACCAAAGTAGCTAATCCTTACACAAGGTCTAGGCATTTACTACACTCTTTCCCACTTGGTGACACATTTTAACCCTTTCCCTCATACGACAATTCTGCAGCAGACGACTTTGAACGTATTTTGTCAAAAAATGGAAAATCTCCATAATTGAATGGATAACCTATGACTAAAAGTGGAAAACATTTTGGCAAAAGGAGAAATTGCACGTTTTGTGCAATTTCTTCTTTTGTCAATATGTTTCAAAAGCCGTCTGCTGCAGAGGCGTCCGAAAGCGTCTATATGAGGGAAAGGGTTAAAGCAAGTGCATCAGATGTCTTTTGAAAACATTTGTGACAAAAGGAAAAAATACTCATGATGAGCAATAAAGACTTTTGCAACAATGTTTTCAATGTATTCAATATTATGACTTTCATTTTTAGCTCACCTGAGCTTTGCTCAAGGTGAGTTATTGTGATCGCCTTTTGTCTGGCGTCCGTCGTGCGTCGTGCGTCAACTTCTTCTCCTCAGTACCAGTGGGTCAATTTGGATGAAACTTCACAGAAAGCATCCTCTCAATGACCTCACCAGAATTCCTTCAAATATTTGGGATCCATGCAAAATTCTGGTTTCCATGGCAACGAAACCGAAAAAACTTCAAAATTCCTTCTCCTCCCGAATTGGTTGGCAGATTTACAAATAATTTTGTAGAAATGTTCCTTGGATGACCCTCTATCAGATCCCTTCAAGCCGTGTTGATGGTCGAAAAACATGGCCGCCAGGGGGGGCGGGGCTATTTTGCCTTATATGGCTATAGTGAAAACTTAAAAAATCTTCTCCTCCGAAGTGTAAGGCCGATTTTCAAATAATTTTGTAGAAATGTTCCTTGGGTGACCCTCTATCAGATTCCTTCAAGCCATGTTGATTGGTCGAAAAACATGGCCGCCAGGGGGGGCGGGTCTATTTTGCCTTATATGGCTATAGTGCAAACTTAAAAAATCTTCTCCTCCAAAAGTGTCAGCCGATTTCCAAATAATTTTGTAGAAATGTTCCTTGGGTGATCCTCTATCAGATTCCTTCAAGCCATGTTGATTGGTCAAAAACATGGCCGCCAGGGGGCGGGGCTATTTTGCCTTTTATGGCTATAATGAAAACTTAAAAAATCTTCTCCTCCATAAGTGTCAGGCCGATTTTCAAATAATTTTGTAGAAATGTTCCTTGGGTGACCCTCTATCAGATTCCTTCAAGCAATGTTGATTGGTCGAAAAACATGGCCGCCAGGGGGCGGGGGCTATTTTGCCTTATATGGCCAAAGTATAAACTTAAAAAATCTTCAACATCTTCTCCTCAGTAACCAGTGGGTCAATTGGGATGAAACTTCACAGAAAGCATCCTCTTAATGACCTCACCAGAATTTCTTAAAAATTTTTGGGATCCATGCAGAATTCTTGTTTCCATGGCAACGAAACGAAAAAAACTTCAAAATTCTTCTTCTCCCAAACTGGTTGGCAGATTTTCAAATAATTTTGTAGAAATGTTCCTTGGATGACCCTCTACCAGATTCTTTCAAGCCATGTTGATTGGTCAAAAAACACGGCCGCCAGGGGGGGCGGGGCTATTTTGCCTTATATGGCTATAGTGAAAACTTAAAAAATCTTCTCCTCCGAAAGTGTCAGGCTGATTTCAAATGATTTTGTAGAAATGTTCCTTGGGTGACCCTCTATCAGATTCCTCGAAGCCATGTTGATTGGTCGAAAAACATGGCCGCCAGGGGGGGGGGGGGGGGGGGGGGGGCTATTTTGCCTTATATGGCTATAGTGCAAACTTAAAAAATCTTCTTCTCCAAAAGTGTCGGCCCGATTTTCAAATAATTTTGTAGAAATGTTCCTTGGATGACCCACTTTCAGATTCCTTCAAGCCATGTTGATTGGTCAAAAAACGTGGCCGCCAGTAGGCAGGGCTATTTTGCATTATATGGCTATAGTGAAAACTTAAAAAATCTTCTCCTCCAAAAGTATCTGGCCGATTTTCAAATAATTTTGTAGAAATGTTCCTAGGGTGACCCTCTATCAGATTCCTTCGAGCCAAGTTGATTGGTCGGAAACTATGGCTGCCAGGGGGCGAGGCTTATATAGCTAAAGTGAAAAAAAATAAAAAATCAGGTGAGCGATTCAAGGGCCATCATGGCCCTCTTGTTTTAGATTTTTAGCCAAGATGTTTTCGAAAACATCTATTGAAGATTTGTTGTAAGCTAATTTATTTTACACAAATTATGAATCAAATTATATTAATCACTCTCAATGTTTGTGATGTTGCTTAATCTTTTTGAGTAATGAGGTGTTTTAACCCTTTCCCTCATACGACAATTCTGCAGCAGACGACTTTGAACGTATTTTGTCAAAACATAGAAAATCTGTATAATTGAATGGATAACCTATGACTAAAAGTGGAAAACATTGTTTTGTGCAATTTCTTCTTTTGTCTCTTTGTTTTCAAATAGCTGTCTGCTGCAGAGGCGTCAGAAAGCGTCTATATGAGGGAAAGGGTTAAAAGTATGTTTGAAACTTGTTATTAAGAATAAAGCACTAAATATATAATAATCGAAACATTTGAAAACTAGTTTATCATGCTTCACTCATTACAACAGCAGAAATAAAGTGTTTATAATATTATCTGCCAACTGTAGATAACATGTGTCTATCCTACAAGGGCACGATGTTGCCGAAACACTTGAGATTTATATTTAATTGCTATTTTATGTTTTACAGTGGTGCTACAATGATATCAGAAAATGGCCACCATATACCAAATAAGAGATTTCCCCATGATTGTAATGAGGGATACATAGCGCAGGAACTGTCCACTGCCACCTCTTTACCAGAGTCACGAGGACCAATCACATTACACCATTTGTTAGAAACTTTACAGGTAGGCTCATTGTTTGGCCATATGATTTTCTAACCCTTGGGCATCTGAAGCTTATAACTTGGCCAAAGGTCCTATATATTTAGACTCATATTTAATAAAATGGTTGTTTATAACCAAACCCAACTCAAGGTCATAAGAATTTTCGTTACAGACTTTTCAGTTTTATTATCGGCCATGAATATTTTGAATTAATCAGTTTTTTGTGGTGTCCCTGCTTTAGAAGATCCAACCTAGAAAGCTCTATCAGGGATCTACTGGAATCACTGTAATATCTGTCTTTCATATATGAATATTGTGGAATACTCTTTTAAATTTTCAGATATTTTAATGAAACTTGGTACACATGATCATCATTTAATATGAATGTGCAAGACATTATTTCGCACCACATCTGTCCAAGTCCACATCTTATCAAAGGAGTTTACAGATGTTTTAAGTCACCTTTAATTACGGTTCAAGTTCAGACAATAATACATCATTAACATGAAGCTGTTATGGCGGGGAGTTTGGTAGTTGTTGATTACATCTATGTGTTCCGTCTGGTATTTTACGATGTTAACCGTGTCCCACATACAGGCTCCTCTGCAGCAGACAAGTTTTGAAAACATTTTGGCAAACGCGAGAAATTGCTCAATAACTATATTTTCGTTTATAGAAAGTTTTCACATCTCTAGCTCGTCTGTTTTTTGAAGAAAAAAAGTCGGTGGTATTGTGTTACCCTTAGGTGCTCAGGTTTGCGGGTTTAGCATAACACAACTGGCTTCCTGGTGTCAGGATAAATTCTTTTACAATCATGCAGATTTCCCCATTTTAACCAGGTTTTCTTATTCCCAAATAAAAAATAAAAGCGATTAATTTTCCCAAATAAAGGACCCTAAATGCCTAGAAAAACGCTTTTATAATAATGAAAATTTGTTTTACCTGCGGCGAGCGGGTGGCGTCCAGTATGTTGTCAGCTCAATAACTTTAGAAGCCTTTGTCCAATCATCACCAAATTTAGTCAGAATGTGTATTGGGATAATATCTCGGACAAGTTCGATAACTAGCTATATCGCTTTAGTCAATCAAGAGTTATTGCCCTTTAATTATAGAAATTACCTAAAATTAGTCTTGTCAGCTCAATAACTTTAGAAGCCTTTGTCCAATCTTCACCAAATTTATTCAGAATGTGTATTGGCATAATATCTCGGACAAGTTCGATAACTAGCCATGTTGCTTTAGTCAATCGAGAGTTATTGCCCTTTAATTATAGAAATTACCTAAAATTGGTCTTGTCAGCTCAATAACTTTAGAAGCCTTTGTCCAATCATCAGCAAATTTGGTCAGAATATGTATTGGCATAATATCTTGGACAAGTTCGATAACTTACCACGTTATCTTAGTCACTACACACTTATGTCCCTTGAAATGGCCAAAACTGTACTAACAGTGTCTGCTCTCGAAATTTGCCTGATGTACAACCAATTATCACTATACTTAATTGGTCTCAAAAAAACAGGACAGGCGTATTTTGTGACATTTGGCGCTTTTGTTCCTTATACAGACGCTTTCTGACACCTCTGCAGCAGACGATTTTTGAAAACATTGTTGCAAAAGGAGAAATTGCTCTTAATGAACAATTTCCCCATTTTCCACAGCGTTTTCAACTGTATAACAAAATCATCCTTTGAGTTATAGAAATTGTTCATACTTTTGCTGAGATTTTTAGCTCACCTATGCACGAAGTGCAAGGTGAGCTATTGTGATCACATTTTGTCTGGCGTCCGTCCGTCGTCCGTCGTGCGTCGTCAACATTTCAGCTTGTTAACACTCTACAGGCTACATTTTGCATCCAATCTTCATGAAAGTGTATCAGAACATTCATCTCCATCAAATCTTGGACAAGTTCGAAACTGGGCCATATGAGGTCAAAAACGAGGTCACTAGGTCAAATTGAAGCGAAATCTTGTTAACACTCTGGAGGCCACATTTTCAACTTGAGCATGTTGAAACTTTATCAGAATGTTTGTCTTGATGATATGTAGGTCAAGTTCGAACATGGGTCATGTCGGGTCAAAAAATAGGTCACTAGGTCAAATTGAAGGAAAATCTTGTAAACACTCTAGAGGCCGCAATATTTGCTTCAGCAGTTTGAAATTTTGTCAGAATGTTTGTCTTAAAAATATCTAGGTCAAGTTCGAATATGAGTCATATCGGGTCAGAAACTAGGTCACTAGGCCAAATTGAAGGGTAATCTTGTTAACACTGTAGAGGCCACATTTTCAACTTGAGCATGTTGAAATATTGTCAGAATGTTTGTCTTAAAGATATCTAGGTCAAGTTTAAATATGGGTCATATTGGGTCAGAAACTAGGTCACTAGGCCAAATTGAAGGAAAATCTTGTTAACTCTGTAGAAGCCGCATGTTTGCTTCAGCAGCTTGAAATTTGGTCAGAATGTTGAGCTAAATGATATCTAGGTCAAGTTCGAATATGGGTCATGCAGGGTCAAAAACTAGGTCACTAGGCCAAATTGAGGAAAATCTTGTTAACACTTTGGATGCCGCATTTTTTGCTTAAGCAGCTTGAAATTTGGTCAGACTGTTTGTCTAAATGATATCTAGGCCAAGTTCGAATATGCCGGGTTAAAAACTAGGTCATTAGGCCAAATTGAAGGGTAATCTTGTTAACACTCTGGATACTGCATTTTTAACTTTAGCATGATGAAACTTTATCAGAATGTTTTTCTTGATGATATGTAAGTCAAGTTCGATCAAGGGTCATGTTGGGTCAAAAAATAGGTCACTAGGTCAAATTGAAGGAAAATCTTGTTAACACTCTAGAGGCCGCAATTTTTGCTTCAGCAGTTTGAAATTTTGTCAGAATGTTTGTCTTAAAGATATCTAGGTAGTTCGAATATGGGTCATATTGGGTCAGAAACTAGGTCACTAGGCTAAATTGAAGGAACATCTTGTTAACTCTGTAGAAGACGCATTTTTTGCTACAGCAGCTTGACATTTTATGAGAATGTTTATCTAAATGATATCTAAGCCAAGTTCGAATATGGATCATGTGGGGTCAAAAACTAGGTCACTAGGCCAAATTGAAGGAAAATCTTGTTAACACTTTGGATGCCACATTTTTTACTTCAGCAGCTTGAAATTTGGTCAGAATGTTTGTCTGAATTATATCTAGGTCAAGTTCGAATATGGGTCATATTGGGTCAGAAACTAGGTCACTAGGCCAAATTGAAGGAACATCTTGTTAACTCTGTAGAAGACACATTTTTTGCTACAGCAGCTTGACATTTTATGAGAATGTTTATCTAAATGATATCTAAGCCAAGATCGAATATGGATCATGTAGGGTCAGAAACAAGGTCAATAAAGGAAAATATTGTTCAAACTCCGGAGACCGCATTTTTACTTTGAGCAAGTTGAAAATTTGTCAGAATGTTGTCTTGATAATGTCTAGTCCATGTTGGAATATGGGTCATATCAGGTAAAAAAATATAGATCACTAGGCCAAATGAAGGAAAATCTTGTTAACACTGTGGAGGTTGCATTCAGAATAATTGTCCTGATGTATTTTGCATTATAGTACATTGTATAATTAAGGTGAGCGATCCAGGGCCATCATGGCCCTCTTGTTTGTAAGTTGTCTGCTGCTGAATTGTTCTATGTGGGAAAAGGGTTAAAGCATCATAGAACACCATATAAACTCCCTTGTTCCTTTTTTCAGGGGTTGTGAGTTCAAACCCCCAGCTCGGCCAACATTCTTTCCGTCGTTTGACAAAAGTCATTGTGACAAGCGTCTTCCGTCTTCCACCAATGGGCTAACAGTCTATGTGGAAAAGCAGCCAGTTGCTTGGAAAGATTGTTGTGTGGATTACTGGTGTGAGAAAACCATGAAACACATGAATAGGTGAACTGGCCGCCGTGATATGACTGAATTTTGATTTTTTTGAAAACGGCATTTAACCCTTATCAACTAATCAATCTATTCTTTTTTCAGACATACAAGGGAACAATAGCCTCTCATTCCGTGTATGCCACTGCGATGGAGAGGATCATCCACAGACTCTGGCACCCTAGTCACGACGAGTTACAGCAAACATCATCAACACAGGACGGGAACCAGCCCAGTGAACAGTTTAATTCCACATATTCTCCGCCCGTCAGATGAAACAGTTGATCTTGGTGCTAGTCCTCAGGAATTAACAGTTTTCCAACATGAAATAAATCCGGCGATGACCTCGAAAAGTCATCTAGCCAACATTATGGAAATTGTTTGTGCTGTATATGCATCGAAATGTGTCTGTTACTTTCTGACGCCTCTGCAGCAGACGGCTTTTTGAAAAACATAGTGACAAAAGAAAACAATGTTTTCCACTTTTAGTCATAGGTTATCCATTCAATTAATGAGGTTTTCAATTTGTTGACAAAATATCTTTAAAGTCGTCTGCTGAAGTATTGTTGTATGAGGGAACGGGTTAACCCTTTCCCTCATAGGACAATTCTGCAGCAGACGACTTTGAACATATTTTGTCAAATAATGGAATATCTCTATAATTGAATGGATAACCTATTACTAAAAGTGGAAAACATTGTGACAAAAGGATAAATTGCAAGTTTTGTGCAATTTCTTCTTTTGTTACTATGTTTTCAAAAAGCCGTCTGCTGCAGAGGCGTCAGAAAGCGTCTATATGAGGGAAAGGGTTAAGTTGTGTGATCAATGTTTCAAACATACTACAAAACTGCAGCAGGCGATTTTGAAAACATCAAAGCAAAAAAATTTGATGTATTGATACTTTCATATTCAAAAGTGCCTAGAGGGTTTCGTAGTCGTCTGCTGCAGATTTGTTGTATTGGAAAGTATTAACCCCCCTTTCCAACATACAACAAATCTGCAGCAGACGATTTTGAAAACATATCGTACAAAATGTGAAAAATATCTGTAAATGAAATAAAGTTCAAATCAATGCAGCAAAAAAAGCTATCTTTGATCCATTACCACATACGAAACATATGTAGCAGATAACTTTGAAAACATGGAAAAGTTCTATAAATGAAAATGCAGTTATTGAATAGAATTGAAAACATTGATGGAAAAAGATCAATTGCTCTGAGTTGTTTCTCCCTTTGTCACAATGTTTTCAAAATTAACTGCTGCAAATGTGCATGCAGGCTCGAAAGATTTTATAGCTAAATTTGTGTAAATCATATAAATATTTCATTTTAACCCTTTCCCATGTATGACAAATCTGAAACAGACATTTTTGAAATCATCTCTGCAAAAAGAGTAAACATCTCTATAAGTAATAGATTAAATATTGAATTGTTGAACACATTGTGGAAGAAGGAGAGATTACTCATCATGAGCAAATTTCTTCTTTTGTAACAATGTTTTCAAAAAGCCGTCTGCTGCAGATGCGGGAAAATGTGACTGCAAATGGTAAGAGTTAAAAGGGAAATCGTATGAAGCTTTCTTTAACCCTTTACCTCATATAGACGCTTTCTGATGCCTCTGCAGCAGACGGCTTTTTGAAAACATAGTGACAAAAGAAGAAATTGCACAAAACATGCAATTTCTCCTTTTGCCACAATGTTTTCCACTTTTTGTCATAGGTTATCCATTCAATTATGGAGATTTTCCAAGTTTTGACAAAATTTGTTCAAAGTCGTCTGCTGCAGAATTGTCGTATGAGGGAAAGGGTTAAACAATCAAGATCATTTGCCTCCATCAAATAGGTTGCGTTAAAATTACTGAAACGATCTAGGCAAACATACAGAAAAATATTTCTTAAGTGAATCTATAATTATTGCATAGTCGAAAATATTGTAGCAAAAGATATCTGCTGCAGATGTGTGTGGGGGTATATGTTCAGCAAATGAAACTACAGCCCTTAAAGGCAGGGCCAACACTGTAGATCGCCATTTTCATTATTTCATTTCATTTTTGGTGAAACCGCTTGCAACAAGAAAGAAAAATCCAGCACATGCCCTGCAAGGTCATAGTAGTAACTGCTCAGCTGAAGTAATTTTGTTTCCCCACAATCTAATATTTCTGCTACAGAAATGGGTTGCAAAAGTTGTTGCAGGGTTTTGTGAATTCATTTTTTTGTTTTTTGTACAGACTATTGTTATTAGTATATTTAGAATAAATAAATGACTAAAATTATTATTTTTGCATCCTTTGTTGTATTAGCTACGAAATTATTATCCCCTCGGCTAACGAAGTTTGCGAGGGGATATAGTAACGGGACTGTCCGTTTGTTTGTTCGTCTGTTTTCCCGTCCATCCGCAACAACCTTGTGACCATTCTACACTGAACATCCTTCGACCGATCTTAACCAAACTTGCCATACATTTAGTATATGGTAAGATCTAGAAGATTATTTATTATACCCCCAATTACATAGTATATGGGGGCTATATAGGAGTCATGCTTGTCGGTCGGTCGGTTTGTTTGTCAGTCCGTTGGTCTGTGGACATTTCTTGTGAACACTATTTCTCGGCAACCATTGGTCAGAATTCAATATAACTTCACAAGAATGATTGATACCAAGCCTAGTTGTGCATATTGTCGGCGTGTTGTACTGGAATTATTAGCTCACCTGAGCTTTGCTCTAGGTGATTTATTGTGATCGTCTTTTGTCCGGCGTCCGTCGTGCGTCAACTTCTTCTCCTCAGTCACCAGATTGCCTTCAAATGTTTGAGATCCATGCAGAATTCTGGTTTCAATGGCAACGAAATGAAAAAACTTCAAAATTCTTCTTCTCTCAAACTGGTTGGCAGATTTTCAAATAATTTTGTAGAAATGTTCCTTGGATGACCCTCTATCAGATTCCTTCAAGCCATGTTGATTGGTCGAAAAACATGGCCGCCAGGGGGGGCGGGGCTATTTTGCCTTATATGGCTATAGTGAAAACTTAAACTTGATTGGTCAGAAACTATGGCCGCCAGGGCTTATATGGCTAAAGTGAAAAAAAAAATAAGGTGAGCGATCCAGGGCCATCATGGTCCCCTTTTTTAGCTCACCTGTGCACGAAGTGCTCAGGGTGAGTTATTGTGATGGCCTTTTGTCCGGCGTCCGTCGTCCATCGTCCGTCAACTTTTTCTCCTCAGTAACCAGTGGGTCAATTGGGATGAAACTTCACAGGAAGCATCCCCACATTGACCTCACCAGAATTCCTTCAAATTTTCGGGATCCATGCATAATTCTGGTTTCCATGGCAACGAAATGAAAAAAACTTTAAAAATCTTCTTCTCCAGAACTGGTTGGCAGATTTTCAAATAATTTTGTAGAAAATCCTTGGATGACCCTCTATCAGATTCCTTCAAGCCATATTGATTGGTCGAAAAACATGGCCGCCAGAGGGCGGAGCTATTTTGCCTTATATGGCTATAGTGAAAACTTAAAAAATCTTCTCCTCCGAAAGTGTCAGGCCGATTTTCAAATAATTTTGTAGAAATGTTCCTTGGATGACCCTCTATCAGATTCCTTCAAGCCATGTTGATTGATCGAAAAACATGGCCGCCATGGGGGCGGGGCTATTTTGCCTTATATGGCTATAGTGAAAACTTAAAAAATCTTCTTCTCCCAAACTGGTTGGCAGATTTTCAAATAATTTTGTAGAAATGTTCCTTAAGTGACCCACTATCAGATTCCTTCAAGCCATGTTGAATGGTCGAAAAACATGGCCGCCAGGAGGGGCGGGGCTATTTTGCCTTATATGGCTATAATGAAAACTTAAAAAATCTTCTCCTCCGAAAGTGTCAGGCAGATTTTCAAATAATTTTGTAGAAATGTTCCTAGGGTGACCCTCTATCAGATTCCTTCAAGCCAAGTTGATTGGTCGAAAAACTATGGCTGCCAGGGGGCGGGGCTTATATAGCTAAAGTGAAAAAAAAATCAGGTGAGCGATTCCAGGGCCATCATGGCCCTCTTGTTTTCAAATGAGTTATGGCCCCTTGAATTTCTCATATATATATATATATGTATATTGCCATATTTTTAAATTGAATACCGAGGGGATGCATCCACACTGCGGTGCCCTTGTTTAATTTAACACTTTCCCACATACGAGAAATTTGCATTTAACGACGTAAGTTTACATTGATTGCTTTCTGCTTATATTTATCATTCTTGAGGTCAGTTTCCTGGAGACTTAACCAGTACAACTCTTTTAACCCTTTCCCACATACAACAAATCTGCATCAGACGACTTTGAAAACATGGTGACAAAAACCTGAAAAGTCTCCATAAAAGATAGCTTAATTGTTAAATAAAGTTGAAAAGATTTTGGTCGAAGGCGAAATTGCTCATCATGAGCAATTTCACCTTTAGCCACAATGTTTTCAAAAGTGCTATTGCATCCGCAGATTGGAAAGGGTTAAAAGAAATTGAGTGTGGAATTGGGAATACATCAATCAGTTCACTGTACTTGAAATCCAATAAGACACAGTTTGCAGCCTCCCTAAGTAAACCAACATACGAACATTCATGATACATATCTGTATATAGATTGATATATTAACCGTTTCCCAAAAACAACAAATCTGCAGCAGACGACTTTGAAGACATCTTGGCAAAATTAAAGAAAATCTCTATAAATAAAAATTTAAATATTAAATAAAGTTGAAAATATTGTGACAAAAGGGGAAATTGCTTGTTTTGAGCAATTTCTTCTTTTGTCACAATGTTTTAAAGAAAGATTGTATCTATATTTTTAGGAAAGGGTTAAGCGTATGCAATCAATTATTTATCACAATACCTCTATAATTGAAAGTATAATTATTAAGTAGAGTTGAAATTTAAGCTAAAGGAGAATTTATTCATTATGGGTCTTTTCACTGATAGTGTAAAATGTAAACCTCGACAATTCAGCAGCAGACGACTTTGAACCTATTTTGTCAAAAAATAGAAAATCTCTTTTATTGAATGGATAACCTATGACTAGAAAGTGAAAAACATTGTGGAAAAAGGAGAAATTGCTTGTTTTGAGCAATTTCGTCACTATGTTTTGAAATAGCCGTCTGCTGCAGAGGCGTCAGAAAGCGTCTATATGAGGGAAAGGGCTTTAATTGTGTAAAGGGCTTCTTTTCTGCAAACAGGGTTAAACTGTATCATCTAGTCAATTAGAGTCAGTACCACTTCACTACATTTAGGCAAAAATTAATTCATTTGAAAATATTTAGTCAAAATTTATAGAAACTCCCTATAAATGAAATGAATTGTTGAATGAAGTTGTTATTATTGTGGCAAAAGGACCTGGATATTAATGTTATGTACCAGAAAACTAATGTTATTTGTCCTTGCCTTTATTAAATTGACCTTGACCTTGAAAATAAATAAGCTTCAAGACCTTGCCATATACTAACTGTATACCAAGTTTGGTTAAGATCGGTCAAAGGATGTTCAGTGTAGTGGTCACAAGGTTGTTACGGACGGAAAGACCAATTTTGACCTTGACCTTGTCTGTATGACCTTGAAAATAAATAGGCTTATAGACCTTGCCATATACTAACTGTATACCAAGTTTAGTTAAGATCAGTCCAACGATGTTCAGTGTAGAGTAGTCACAAGGATGTTATATGGGAAAATAGTCAGTCCAATTTTGACCTTGACCTTGACCCTATGACTTTGAAAAAAATAGGCTTCTAGACCTTGCCATATACTAACTGTATACCAAGTTTGGTTAAGATTAGTCAAAGGATGTTCAGTGTAGAGTGGTCACAAGGTTGTTATATGGGAAAATAGTCAGTCCAATTTTGACCTTGACCATATGACCTTGAAAATAAATAGGCTCAAAGGATGTTCAGTGTAGAGTGTCACAAGGTTATTTTAGAACTTGTTACTGGTTACCTTCAGCGAAGTTTCAAGTTTGTAACCCTTTCCAGTGCTGAGATTTTGCCTCAACCTGAAACTTTAACCAAAATGTTGACGGACAGATAGATGGACATCGTCAATCTATAGACCGGAATTGCTAGAGCAATCCGGCCAAAAATGCAAAGATACTTTTTCTGATTATCTTATAAACCAAATAAAAAAACCAAGGAATTCAATTAAAACAAGAGTCACATTCTTATTGCATTGTTTTATTTGACAGATTTAATATAAATGGCCAATTTACGACATCATTATACATCAGACAACATCGTGATTTAAAAATAATCTCATAACAATCTAGAACAAGAGAGCCAAATTGTCACCAAATATGCCATTAAAATACTAATTGATCCATTTCACACCAATAATCTACCTTATACCGACTGGTAATGTGTAATGCTCAGCCACCACAGCTTGGTCTAACAACAATTAGGACTACATGTAATGTAGTGCTTCAGGCATTGTTAGTTTGTATCCGAGTTTGTTCATTCATTCTTTCTGTAGATAAACGCGTCATTGATCTTCCATCAATAGACTAGTCTCAGAGCTCTAAATAAGGGGAGATTATTATGTTCTAAAATCCTTATTTTACATGTTAACCCTATGATGTGGGTACTCAAAAGAATCGTCGACGATTCTTTTGAGTACCCGCATCATAGGGTTTGGTTGGATGATTCGAGAGATATTGAGGGGAAAAGAGCTGTATCTGGACCTCCTAGTCTTATGTCAGAAAGAATCGTGTATTAGAGACAAGGGACGTATGGTTTGGTGAACTTGCCATCTGATTCAACACTTTCCACCGACCTTTAAAAACATTCTGGCAGAACAAGAATTTACTCATGATAAGCAATTGCTTAATTTGCCACAATGTTCTCAACTCTATTCAATAAATAAACTTGTATTTGTACATGTTTTTAAAGTCATCTGCAAACAGATGAGTTAATGTGGGAAACAGGGACTTAAGTGAAATACTTTTGGAATAAAATAGCAACTAATAATGGCTTTTAGAGAGTATAAGGATATTGGGGTAGTTTACCGTAGTTATTATATTTAGTCAACACGCATATTAGCATTCTCACCAAATTTAGCAACAAACTCTTTCATTTGAGCTGGTGCTCCAGGAAAACCAACCTTATCGTAAATATTACAAACGTGCAAAAAAGAGCTGCCTGCCCATCCACGATATCTGATACAAACAGTGCAAAGCCAGAACAGACTGAGGAGATGCTCTACACAAGTTGCACATGTCTTACAGTTGGTTTTCAATAATGAAATTACACAATTTATACATGAAATAAAAATTCATGAAGAAGTGTGTAAATGACACCATGTCCTAGTTAAATATGGAATTTTAACTATTTCCCACATTTAGACGGCTTTTGAAATCTTTGTTATTTAAGAAGAAACTGCTCAAAATGAGCAATTTCTCCTTTTACCACAATGTTTTCAACTGTAGTCAATGATTATATGATCATTCATCGATGTTTTCTAGTTTTGCCTGGTTGTTTTCAAAGTTTTTTCACTTGCTGCAGAGATGTGTTGTATGTTGTGTTGCATTTTCTCAGGAAATTTGTGCAGGCATAAAATAACATGTACATGATGAAATGACGACTAACTACCAAGATCTATAAGTAACTTCAATTCACTGAGCCTTGATAAACCCCAGATTCCTGGTTTAGATAAAAATCTAAGATGCATGGTTTCAGATCCCGCTACTTTAAAATATTTGGAAACAGCAGATCCAAAAAGGTTTGTTCAATTTTGTAATAGCCACTAAAGATGTTTCCAATTTCAAGTTTGTCTGAAGTATAGCAAATAAACAATTAATTCTGTAAAATTATAAAAACATTTCATAATTTAGTAATTGACAACACCTGAAAAAATCAATGTAGTATTTCAAAATTCGAAAGAATTTTAATACAGGAAAAAACACAAATGCGTACAAAATCATCAAAATATTCAATTCAATCATGACAATAAAAGAGAATACTTTATCAACAAGACAGACACAGTCCATAGTCACCAAAGACAAGTTGAGCTGGTCCATGTGAAAAGGGCAAAGTTAATTTTCGGTGGAAGAATAAATTCATATCAGCCTGTGCATCTGCAGTCAGATCAAGATCTACACTATTCACAATTTACATACTATTTACACAAGCTTGTAAGAAGCTCTTACTTGTCAAACTTGTGTAGATTCTGATAAGATGGAGCAGATGTCAGACTGATTCTGAACCTACCATGTACAGAAAAGTACCTCTTCCACATGGACGGGCTCAGTTATGGTTTGATAATCAAATAGTCTGCACTACGCCCTATTATTATACTAACAAGCTCTTTGGTCACTTCTTACTGTTACACCAGCGGACTTTTTTCCACCTACCGCATATTTTCAGTGGACGACAGTATACTTCTAAGCAATGATGTCTAAAGTGTAATATTTGCACCGAAATGAAGTTGTGCCAAGTGAAGAATGAGAAATTTTTCCTTTTTCCACAATGGTTTCAACAGAGGTTTAGAAAGTGTATACATGTGGAAAAGGGTTAATCCTTTCCCTCATACTACAATTCTGCAGTTGACGACTTTGAACATATTTTGTCATAAAAAAGAAAATCTTAAGTGGAAAACATTGTGGCAAAAGGTGAAATTGCTCGTTTTGAGCAATTTCTTCTTTTGTCACTATGTTTTCAGAAAGCCATCTGCTGCAGAGGTATCGGAAAGCATCTATACGAGGTAAAGGGTTAATACAGTTTTCAACAGTATTTTCGATATATCGCCCAACCATGCGTTTCCTTCTTGCTTCTCTTCAAGTCTTGCATCACAAAAAGTTCATTCAATTGTTGCTTCCTCACCACATGGGACTTGCAGTTCCTTGATAGAAGACAAACGACGCTGGTCAAAATGAAATTTGTTCGTTTTTGGGTTTACACCGCTTTCAACGGCCAAGGTCATATCACAGCAAACAGAAAAAGATAATATTGGTCCCACACCTTATATTTACATTGAGATAAATATATCGAGGGCTTGGTGTGAAACGGTTGTAACTAAAAACCTATTTTGAAAACCCTGGTTTAGGGGCAATTTAGACCCCTTTGTAAACAATGCAAATTTAGGTGCCATTGCTCAGAACAAGCAATGGCACCTAAATTTCCATTGTTTACGAAGTAAAATGATTTAACGCTTATAAAGACTTTATGGCGAGGTGATTTAACCTTGGTAAAAAAATACCAATTTAAGTTACAACCATTTCACGCCAAGCCCTCGATATATAAGGTATGAATCCAATACCACCCGACCTGCTGGAGCTCAAGAGTTGCAATGACTCCAATCCGTCGGACACATTTAACTGGCTCTTACACTTCAAGCAAGGGTAAGACATAGGGGCATAGGCTTGTCAAAATGACGTAAAATCATTGAGAAGAATGAAAAACAAGAGCCTGAATTCCAACCCATGACCCATGCAGTGATTACCCTCCTTGTTATCAACTGAGCTATCACAGCTCGACCACAACTCCAGGACATTCGTTCAATATGGTTTTTGAACTTGGCAGTGTTTTGGTAATATAAAATCCTTTTATGGCCCTGTAACACTATGCTACCAGTGCTGAAAAGAATCCCCTCTGAGGGACGATTCTTTTCAGTACTAACAACATAGGGCCTAGTTGGAAAATAAGAAAAATCTTTTGGGAATAGAGCTGGTTACCACTCATTATCTGGACCAATGACGTGGAAAATATTTTATACCAATAAACATTGAAGGCATGTTTGTTGGAGATGTTAATTGTTCACAAAACAAAGAGTCCATAATCTGAGTACAGCCAACTCTGTGCTAAGGACCACCTTTGTATAGCAACCACACTTTTAATTTCTCAATTACTCATGGAAAGGAGAGGGTTAACCTTTTCCGTCGTACAACAAATCTGCAGCAGACACCTTCGAAACCACCTAGGCACTTTCAACCCTTTCCCTCATACGACTTTGAACATATTTAGTCAAAACATAATCTCCATAATTGAATGGATAACCTATAACAAAAAGTGGAAAACATTGTGGCAAAAGGAGAAATTGCACGTTTTGTGCAATTTCTTCTTTTGTCACTATGTTTTCAAAAAGCTGTCTGCTGCAGAGGCGTCAGAAAGCGTCTATATGAGGGAAAGGGTTAACATTACTGAATATAGTGAAAACATGCCTCTGCAGGTGGACAAGGGTAAAGAATCATTTAATTTATAAGTATTTCAGAAAATTAATTATGCACATTTCATCTGTATTTTCCAATTATCCCTTTCAATGCAAGTCTACATTCATTTCCGATATGATTGCTTTGCTTTAAATAACAGTGTTGTAATTAATACATTTGTTGCCCCGTAAAATGACAGTAAATCTGGACAACCAGTCAACAGAGAAGAGATCCTAATGCGTCAACCTACCAAGACAGGAAATACTTTGAGGAAAGAAATCTTGCAATATTATCTTGCCTTTCCTTGCTAAGGGGGACTCCATCTACAGCAGGGATTGAACACCGGGTCTTAAATCACCCGGGTGGATTTCACAATTTGTCTAATATTCGCAGAAGGTATTTTTCTTTGCTGCAAAACTGTCAGGACCGCATTCCAGGTAACTGTAATCCCTGTTGAGAGTAGTCTCCCTTGTAGAACCATGTTGTCACTTAATACACCGTGTTTCCCTGCTGCTATACATCACTTTTCCACAGTTTGATTGTTTTATCATTTTCTAGAGCTGCTGAAGCTATTATATTTTCTGTTGGATGACAAGCACAACACAATACAACATCTGAAAGGGAAATCATACATTTTTTCTATAGACGCTTTCTCACATACAATACGTTTGCAGCAGTTGAACAATTTCTATTTTTGTCACAATGGTTATAATCAAGATTTGTTTTATAAGATTTTCTTAAGTTTTGCCTATATGTTTTCATATATATATAAAATATATTAATTTCTCTTTAAAGAGCAGGTATTCAACAGACAAAATTAACAAGCAATGCGGATAGAAAAACATTTTCAGCACTCTGAAATGTCCTATTTGCTCGAAATAAGACATCTAATTAGTAAATTTCAAGAAGCAATTTTGCTTCAGAACTATCAGATACATCAGCACAGAGTAAACTTTAAGTCTTAACCCTTTCCCTCATATATACGCCTTCGGACGCCTCTACAGCAGACGGCTTTTTGAAAACATAGTGACAAAAGAATAAATTGCTCAAAACGAGCAATTTCTCCTTTTGCCACAATGTTTTCCACTTTTAGTCATAGGTTATCCATTCAATTATAGAGATTTTCTATATGTTGACAAAATATGTTCAAAGTCATCTGCTGCAGAATTGTCGTATGAGGGAAAGGGTTAAGTTCGGTTTTCAATGATAACCATAATACAGGTGGTTAACATTTTGTGACCCCCAAAGTTTACTTTCTATCCAAGATACCTTCCCCTGAATATTGTTAATTACTCATTAGATAATTCTATGAAACTTTTCAATTGATACATATATGTATGTAAAACACACTGACAGGGACCAAAATCAAAATTGATCTTTATCATGTTATAACAATTCAATGATGAAGTCAAAACTAATTAAAACAAATGGGCCATGATGGCCCTGGATCGGTCACCTATGCAATATGATTTGTAATGTGGTCAGGTAAGCTAATACAATGTCTAATGTCAAGTATAGCTCCATTTGACACCAGGCAAAATAACTTAACCAATGTTGTGCGTCTTTTGTCAAATTAAGAGGACATTAGGAAAACAATTTTGACCAGGGCATAATTTGAACTATCTTGGAAGAGGACCACTAGACAATGCTACATACCAAATATCTAAGCTATAGGCCTTTTGATTTCAGACAAGAAGATTTTAGACAATGCTACACACCCAAAATCAAAGCTCTAGGCCTTTTAGTTTCAGCCAAAATTTTCAAATTTTTTCCTATATAACTATATATGTGAACAGGGTGATCTCAAGGGGCATAATTTGAACAATAATGGTAGAGACGACGAGACAATGCTACACACAAAATATCTAAACTCTAGACCTTTTGTTTTCCAACAAGAAGATTTTTCGAAGTTTTTTCCTATACATCTCTATGTAAACAAGTTTATTGTATGTGGGAAAGGGTTAAAGAATTACTTCATTTGTTGTTTATAATGACATAATGTTTTTTTCTACACTATTTAAGTTTTTCTTTTATTTGAAATGTTCCCTATTTTTGCCAGGATGTGTTTCAAGTAAACTGCTGATTTGTCTCATGAGGGGGGCGGGTTTAACCCTTTCCCTCATAGACACTTTCTGACACCACTGAAGCAGACGACTTTTTGTCATAGGTTATCCCTTCAATTATAGAGATTTTTCTATTTTTTGACAAAATATGTTCAAAGTCGTCTGCTGCAGAATTGTTGTATGAGGGAAAGGGTTAACTGGGTAGAAGATATAATTTTGATTCCAAATAATGATCAGTAACAACTAAACAGTGTCACCTCACCTTCCAACATACCAGTAAGTTGAAATTGTGACGGACAAACAACAGAAAAGGGATGCCTCAGTGTATCCCTGCCAAATGAGACAACACTGTTATTTAAAGCGAAGCAATCATATCGGAAATGAATGTAGACTTGCATTGAAAGGGACAATTGGAAAATACAGACGAAATGTGCATAATTCATTTTCTGAAATACTTATAAATTAAATGATTCTTTACCCTTTTCCACCTGCAGAGGCATTTTAACAATTCCTCTGTTTGCCAAAATGTTTTCACTATATTCAGTAATGTTAACCCTTTCCCTCATATAGACGCTTTCTGACGCCTCTGCAGCAGACGGCTTTTTGAAAACATAGTGACAAAAGAAGAAATTGCACAAAACGTGCAATTTCTCCTTTTGCCACAAGGTTTTCCACTTTTTGTCATAGGTTATCCCTTCAATTATAGAGATTTTTCTATTTTTTGACAAAATATGTTCAAAGTCGTCTGCTGCAGAATTGTTGTATGACAAAGGGTTAACAAGACGAAATCAGTCGTTACTCCTTTCTGTACAACTTACCAGTATGTCCTTGTAATTTTTGTACAATTTCCTTTGTCTGAAGATTCCAGATATACACCATATTGTCTTCAGAGCCAGACACTATCCACTGAAATCAATAAATACAAGCAATACAGTATAAACTCGGCTATAAGACCTTTTTCTACCTAAAAAATCTTGTACCCTGGTTAAACAAAATTTCTAATAGATTTTTCACAAAACCCTAAACCTTCAGACATTTACAGTGAATGACATCTTGAGAAAGTTACCATTGTTATTTAGTCGACTTGGCGATATCACAGAAATTTTGACGCATTTGAAGGAAAAGACTTTAGAAACTCATAAGCAGCCAAACATCCATATCTATATGACAGATAAGTGATCCCTAAAGACTCAAAAACACTTTAAATACATAGTATTGATTCAAGAAGCTGTCAATACATAAAATCAGTTGTTCCTTCACGTCGATTACTTGAGAGTTGATTTCTGGGTCCCTTATGACATCAGTTATCACTAGATGCCTGTAAGATATATATCACCGGCTGCGCTGGGTTAAAACAATCTTTGCAACTTGCAACACATCGTTTTCTTTGTTTGCCTCTTTTAATAGGACTTGTTTACTGTGTTTGTCTCTTATAATAGGACTTGTTTACTGTGTTATGCAAAAACCAACGGTAAGGCCTTTGCGAACAGTGTAAATCAAAATCAGCCAGCGTATCTCAGTCTGATCCTTCTCTAAACTGTCCGCCAATTAGTCAAAAGTTACAACAAACTTCTGTTAACCATTTTGATCCTTAAGTTTGGAAAGGCAAGTCTTTTTCCACCCATGTTATAATTAAGCTTAGGTTGGTTTTTGGAGAGCATTGCTCATTCGGATACTTACCTTGCCACCTGTGACTGAGAAGTTGGCGAATATACAGTATTTCTCGTTCTTATGACCAGTGTACGTTTTTAAACACTGAAATAGAAATGAAAAGAATAAATGATTTATTGATTGTTTGGTGTTTGACAATCTTTCAACAATTGTTCAATTACATCACGGCGTTTCCTGGATAAGTTACCAGTACTACTGGGCCAATTATTCTGACAAGAGCCAGTCAGTCATTATGCTAACCCTGAAACCTTGAGCGCCAAGGGGAGGCAGCCATTACTTCAATTGTGAATGTCTTTGTTATGTCGATTGATTGATTTATTGGGCTTTTACGCCGTTCAAAAATTTTTCAGTCATATCACGGTGGCCAGTTCACCCACTCGAATATTTCCTGGTTTGCTCACACCAGTACTCCACAACATAGTTTCCAAGCAACTGGCTGCTTAGCCCATTGGTGAAAGACGAATGACGCTTGTCACAGTGACTTTTGTCAAACGTTGGAAAGAACCCCTGGAATGACAGCCTGCGTCACTACAAGGCTCGGCTCTTTGTTATGTACCAGGTGGGGATCAAACCTCCGCACCTTTCATTTATAAAGATTTTTCATATTTTTACCCCTAATCACCAAGGAGGAAACCACAAATCACTTTTTGTATATTGAGGGCTTGGCGTGAAATGGTTGTAACTAAATTTTTTCTTTTTTTTACGAAGGTTAATCACCTCGCCAATAAGTCTTTAAAAGCCTTAAATCATTTATTCTTGGTAAACAATGGAAATTTATTCTCTACCTATTCTCATTCTGAGCAATAGCACCTAAATTTCCATTGTTTACAAAGGGGTCCGAATTGCCCTTAAACAAGGATTTTCAAAATAGGTTTTTAGTTCCAACCGTTTCATGCCAAGACCTCGATTTCGTAGGAGTGCCTGGCTTCTGAGGATGACACTAACCATGACACCACAAAGGCCTTAGTCACCATACTCAAAAATGTGTAGTGGTACCTAACAATTCAAACTCCTTCCTTTCCCTTGCAAGACTGACCTAGATTGTTGTCATAGACTGGTCTTTTCTGAACAATGTCTATCTTATCACAACTGTAAGCCCTATGCAATAGGTACTCAAAACATTTGCCTCACACCATAGGACTTTGAGGTAAAAAAATATTTAATAATACGAAATATTAATATGCTGTTTATCCATGTAATTAGACTCATGAGATTAATGCGGATATCCTTAGATTAAAAGATAACAACAACATTATGGCACCTAAAAACAAATATGAAACTTACTTTTCCTTTGCTGTAATCCCACAATTTTAATGTACTGAAAAATAAAAGAAAGTAAAAATGTTGACAGAACTGACAAGATGGAGGAACTGTGGTCTTCACACATAATGTCCCTCTTGTTGAAGATGTAAGCTGTATGATGCCAGCATTCAAAAAAGTCTCAAGAATATTCTTTGAGAATCATCAACATTGGAGCTAATGCATGGATTTAAAAATATGAAATAAGCTCATAAACCATAGCTCTGATTTAAGCAGCTCCTTGCTCAAGGATCTAGAATTCATTCAAAATAAATTTACTTTCATGTGCTCAACCTGAACAAGGATTTAATTGTAGTAATTATTCAACAAAATTGTTGCGATCCTTATCTTTGTATAATCAAATTTGTCACCATGTCCTAGTTTTTGGAAGCAAAGGGTGAAATGATACAATGTTTCAAACTAGCCTTCTGCAGAGGCTTCAGAAAGCATTTGTAAGTTGGAAAGGAAGGGTTAATATACTTACTTATCTAATGTAGCCGCCAATATATATTTTCCATTCGGTGAGAATTTTACAAATGAAACTGGTGGATTGTCATCATCTATTAAAGTTTTTAAACACTGACCCGAGGCTGTGTCCCATATACGACTGAAATGAATCAAACAAATATAATGAAATACAAAATATCATGACAAATAAGTCAAGGCACATTTTCTAGCCTAGAACTGGTTTGTTTACCCAGGAATCATGAATAAGTGAACTGTCGCCGTGATATAACTGAAGTATTGTTGAAAGCAGCGTAAAACCCCAATAAATAAAATGATTAAATTACATAAGGTGAGTATTTCAACCTCAAATACCTGTTTTGACACTCGAACCCTATGATGTGAGGACTCAAAATAATTATAATCTTAGTGTGACGATTCTTTTGAGAACCCAAAACATAGGGTTAGGTTGCGTCATAAGAGAAAAATACATGCGAGAAAAGACCAGATTACTCTAGTCCTCATTCATTATTTGATTCGGTTTACTCTCGTCATGCAGAATTAACTATTTGGCGAGCAGAATTAACTATTTGGCGAGCAGATTGACTATTTGGAGTGCATAAATAACTATTTGGCGAGCATAATCAACTATTTGGAGAGCAGAATTAACTATTTGGCGAGCAGAATTATTTATTTGGCAAGCAGAATGAACTATTTGGAGAGCAGATCTAGTCCTCTGAGTTGATCTCCACAAATGAATTTGCTGAGGACGCATTAATCCAATGTGTTGCAGTGCTTTCATTAAGGGCCAATTCCAGGAATTTTTAAATTCCTGGTCAAAATTTTAGGAATTTTTGTCAGAATTCTGGAAGTTTTGTATTTGTCGTTAACAGGAATGCTTATTTATTTATTTACTTTTATTAAATGAAATAAATTGTATTTTATTAATTTAACACGTTTTCATGGGCAAACCTGGCAAACCTGCAGTGCAAACATTGATTTAGGTAGAAATGGTGTGTGTGTGTGTGTGGGGGGGGGGGGGGGGGGGGGGGGGGGGGGGACTTAAAGGAGAAATTATGTTTCTTATGTCATTGATACATGTGTCATAACTGGCACGTTTTGGTTACACATCTATTTAAACAAAAATAAATGTTTATTTTTTTATTTTTAATAACTATGACAAAGCAATGGGTCGTTTGAAATATACATCTATTTAAACAAAAAATTAGTGTTTATTTATTTGATTTAATAATGATGACAACCGGTAAAGCTTTGCTGGCAATGTCAACAAAAAGTCCAGGCCGAATAGGGAGCGAGTGGTTCGCTAATTTCTCGCGAACAATTCAGCTGTTAATCGCGGGAAATGTCATTATCAAGATATGGCAGAGAATCATAAAGTCTACTTACTAATATCTATCAAATCTGCACTTTCAATGCCCTCAAATTATGCTTCAGAGTCGAAAAATGTCGGCAAAAAAATATTTTACATCCGCCATTTGGAATCTCGGAAAGTACCTCTTCAGAATAGATTGACGACGTATTTATTATTTCAATTCTGACCAATCAATTCATTATTCGGGGAGGAATCCATTAGGAACGAGGCTGCATATTTTCCAAGTAGTTATGCATACAGAACATAATAACTTCCAATTTATAGTTTCCGAAGTGAAAATCGGTATAAATCATCAACAAATATTTTTAACAGATAAAGAAAACGTCCGAATTTTATAGTTACCGAAGTGATAATCGGTATTTCTCGTCATCAAATATTTTTAAAAGATAAAAAAAAACGTCCGACCTAATTAATTAATTAACGTTATTTGAAAGAAAGACCGTCGTCGGATTAGGCAAACTTTTAATCCAATTAGCGCAATCAAGTTAAACTACCCTACAAACAGAGGTCGTCAAGGTGATGTCTGGTACACACGATAAGAACTCGGGTAAGCGTGTACTCGTGCTTTGATAATTATCGATTTTTTACACGTTCTACTCTGCACTTTCACCCTTTATACTTTATTTAGGGTTATTCTGAAAACGTCCATGTGTAAATTTACGGACGTTTTGGGGAATTTCTGGACGTATAATAAACGTCCAGTGCTAAATTTTCGGACGTTTTTTGGGATTTTTCGGACGTATATTACGTCCACGTCCGCTTCATGAAAGCACTGTGTTGGAAGGAGCACTTGTGTCACTTAACCCTTTCCCACATACAACAATTCTGCAGATGACGACTTTGAATATATTTTGTCAAAAAATAGAAAATCTCTATAATTGAATGACTAAAAGTGGAAAAACATTGTGTCAAAAGGAGAAATTTCTCCTTTTGCTACAATGTTTTCAACTTATCGTCATAGGTTATCCTTTCAATTATAGAGATTTTCTATTTTTTTTTTAAAAAACATGTTCAAAGTCGTCTGCTGCAGAATTGTCGTATGAGGGAAAGGGTTGGAGTGCATAAATAACTAGGACTAAAAGTGGAAAACATTGTGGCAAAAGGAGAAATTGCACGTTTTGTGCAATTTCTTCTTTTGTCACTATGTTTTCAAAAAGCCGTCTGCTGCAGAGGCGTCAGAAAACGTCAATATGAGGGAAAGGGTGAATCCGCTAAACTTACCACAAACCATCATAACTACTAGATACAATAAGAGAGCCGTCCCTGTTAAAATGTACGGCCGTCACGGGATCGGAATGGGCAGGTAAAGTTTTTAAACATTTTCCGGTTTTCACATCCCAGATACGAACACTTTCGTCAAACTGTAAGGAGAAAAACATAATCTTCAATAAATACAAAATTAAAATGACAAAACACTTTTCAACCAAAAATTGCCGTGGAGAGAACGCAACACTCGGCCGTTTTTTTTAAGTCAAACAAGAGCGCCAAATGTCACAAAATACGCCCATCCTATTTTTTTGAAAACAAGTATAGTGATAAATGGTTGTTCGTCAGGCAAATTTAAGAAGAAAAACATTATCTTCAATAAACACAGAATTAAAATGACAAAACACTTTTCCACCAAAATTTTAACGCAACACTCGGCTGGGTTTTTAAGTCGAAAAAGGGGAATTATTGAATAATTATCCGAGCCCGAGTTATGTGACTTGGTAAACCTATGGTGATTGTTCTAAGTTTAATTTGAAGCTATTGAACATTTTTTTGAGTTATGAGGAAAGGTTACGACACCAAGGGCATCACAATAGCCCAACTTTTTTTCTTCCAAAAACAGACATTGACCTAAAAATGTTAAAATCTAAGAAAGCTGAAAAAATGCGAATTTCCTCTTGGTACAGAACCTTCTTATTAACCCTTTCCCACATACAACAAATCTACAGCAGACGACTTTGAAAACATCCAGGCAAAAAATGTGAAAAATCTCTATTAAGGAGTTGAAAACATTGTGGCAAATGGAGAAATTGCTCCTTTTGCCACAATCATTTCAAAAAGTTGTCAGCTGCAGGGGTGTCATAATGCGTCTATATGAGGTCAAGGGTTAAGTGATATATGTTGAGAAATGACCAAGACAGAAGGGGCAACTATATGCTTCCCTTGAAATCTTAAGTAGTCTGCTGCAGATTTATTGTATACATAGAGGATATTTCATGAGTGTTTATTTGTTATCACTTTTATTAAGTGAGTTGACTAAGATGATACGCCGCGAGCCGTGTTAGTTAACAAGTTTATTAAAAGTGATAAATAAACATGAATGAGATATTTTTTTTATCACATGAAGTGATTTATGAGGCGTATTTCATAAAATGTACTTAGGGCTGTTCCAGAAAAAAAAGTCTGGGGGGGGAGGAACGACCAGCAATTTTGAGGGTACCCCCCATAGAATTTTAATTATTTTTTGGGCACCCCCCATAGAATAAAATTTCAATTTTACCCCCCACCTAGAGAATTTAAATTATCACATTCATAGCAATTTTATTCATGTTTTATACTTTTTAACACATTCCAAATTGGCTAATATTGAGGGATGTAAAACAAACTCTTTCTAACCGCCATTTGCAATGTCTCCTTTCCTTACATTTTTTTCTTTTTTTCTTATTTAAAAGAAAAAACAATTCACAAACCATTATTAATAGCTTTAAATGCATATATAGCAGACAGCGTTTGAAAACATTGTGAGAAAAAGAGAAACTGCTTATTATTAGCCATGCATCCTTTCCCTACATTTTTTGTTCTAGTTTCAAAGTTGTTAAACAAGGGAAAATAAAATTCCATACCATTTAAAATCCTTTCCAATTCAAAGTTAATTTATCCAATTTCAAACAAAATGATGTAATATCTCTTTTTGTCTAAATGCTATAAAAAGAAGTCTGCTGCATGTGCGTCAAAATGCGTGTGCAAATTGGTAAGGATTAAATCAATTTCCGTAAATCATTGACCCCGGTAGAACTATTTCCCCCCCCCCCCCCCCCCCCCACACAAATGAGCTACGTCATACGTCCAGTAAATAGAACAAAAGGGTCCTTAGGTATGACGTAATTTTACTGAGATCTTGCCATGTGATTATAAGGTGACCGTGACCTTATGCTTATGTAATCTTAATGGATTTTCCCAAACATTTACATCTGGACCAGTCCACGTAACATATCTTTACTTCTGTGTAAATTACACACAATTTTAATAGGCTTCAACAATGCAATTACTTTTGACTCAGTTGCAGCAGAAAGCTTTTGAAAACATTTTCAGAAAAGGAGAAACATGACTGTAATGGCCTATTTCATGCATGCATCAGTGTGAAATCGGACAAATTTGACTCAAGGGTTTATTGCATGGTTGAGACTGGCACGTGGTTTAGAAAAACAAAACCGACACCCCACTAAACCCTTTGTTCGATTTTCGCGCTTTTATTTTTATAAGAAAATATTAAGGAGCAATATTTTTTTGAATTTGGAATAATCATTTGTTTTTGCTTATTTTTGGATTTATAAAATCAGGTTTGTGCTTTATTTATCTAAATGGTTTCTTTCTCCAGTTTTGCAATGAGTACCATGTTTTACAGAATTATGTCATTTTTTTGTGGACATTTTTTTTTATTCGAAATTGTATTTTTGAGGGGTTCAATTTTCAAATTAAATAGGAAAATAGGCTCTTTTTTCAAGATTGCAACGGGAGCCAAGTCGCCATTGCGTTCTACTGAATATCGCGTTGTACCCGTGCGCGAATTATCCACATTCCAGTGTAGTAGGTAACTGGCTGTCGTGATATAACTGATAAACGGCGTTAAACTTGAATCATCATATTTATAATACAATTGGCTGAAATATGAGGCCAAGTTTGTAACGGATATGCCAATGCTAAATAATAGTGTGGCAAACTGGTCTAGTATGGAGAAATCCACAAAATGTAATTTGGACTAGATGAAATAATGAACATGTATTTCAATCCGTAACCATTTCAATCTTGTAACCGGTGTCCGGTGTCGTAAAAATCAATGAACCGTCATTATCACCAATATTTATTAGCGAGCTGATACAGTAAATGCGATCTCGTATCCAACAATTAAAAATTAGAAAACGCTCGACATTGAATTCCCGCCGAATTTATTACGGGTTTTTTATACATTAAAAAAACCGACCACCCACAGAATTAAAATACATCTTTTGCCCACTACCTAGAGAATTTTATTTAAAAAATACCCCCCACCCACAGAATTTAAATAGCTTGTCGTTCCTCCCCCCCCAGACATTTTTTTCTGGAACAGCCCTTAATGTTTAAAGTGACTTACATTATGACGTCATTTTCATAGTTTTGGCTTCCACGTTGTAACAAAGACTTGAGTGTAAGACTGGAAACCAAACTAGTAGTATTTATAAGATTTTTGTGTAGTCATGATATTTACGTAATGGCATTTTGACACTCCCAGAGAGGATTTATAATATGTGATAAATATGGGTAGGGTTAACACTGAAAATGACTATGATGACCTCTTGAAAAACATTCAAAGACTCACACTCCCTTCCTATACACAGCCTACACTTTTTCTACAAATGACAAATTTGTTGCAAAAGACAAAAAAAAAAAGGTACACAAAAATAAGGAACATTCCTTGGAATAAATGTAGAATTATTGAATTGAGTTGAACTTGAAACCCTTGTGGAGAAAGAAGAAACTATAACTATCACTGAAGATGATAAATACCCCTAAAACAGCACCTTGACCTACACCATAACTTAATAAGTAAACGGGCCATAACTCTGTAAAATAACATGCAATTGTAAGACCTTTAGAATATGTATGTCTCCTCTTGGTATAGAAGCTTCATGTAACATTTTATAGCATACCACCCAGTGGTTTGTAAGAAATAGGCCTGACAAAATATGGCTTCCGACCGACCGACACAGTGACTCCTATATACCCCCTCTTCTTCGAAGCGGGTATAATTACTCGAATGTTATCAGCAATTTCTCCTTTTGTCACAATGTTTTCAAAAGTTAAATAAATCCTCCAAGTGTGTGTGTATGTGTGTGTGTGTGTAAAAATGTGAAAAGTGTGTGTGAATAGAATTGAATACTTACGGATCCTGATACTATCAAGTTTGATTGTGGGTTAAAATTACAACAAAACACATAATTACTATGGCCCTTCAACGTCTTCATACATTTACCCTGCAAAATAAGACAATGAACAATAGACTCAAAATAAGACAATGAACAATAGACACAAAATAAGACAAAGAACAATAGACTCAAATAAGGACAACAGTTTCAGCTGAAATTTAGGACAACCATTTTATATTTTAACCCTTTCACACATACACAACAAATCTGCAGCAGACAACTTTGAAAACATCTAGGTAAAAATATAGAAACATTCTATAAATGAAGGTATAATCAATGAACAAATTAAAAACATTTTGGCAAAAGGAGAAATTGAGCTATTATCTTATTTTGCCACAATGTTTACAAAAGTCGTCGGCTGTAGAGACATCAGAAGAGTTTATATGTGGGAGAGGGTTAAAATGGCAATAAAGGAACATTTTCTCCAAGCTTACATGGGATGTTTGCAATCTGCCTGTGATTTTTCTAAGGAACTCATCAGTATTATTCATCTATTTGATATTAGTCTGTCCAGGTGTCCTTTTAAAATAGTCTTTCATATGTTTATATTTATTTATTTATTTATTGGGGTTTTACGCGACTTTCAACATTATATCATTTATATCACGGCGACAGTTCACTTATTCATGATCCCTGGGTAAATAAACCAGTACTAGGCTAGAAAATGCACCTTGCCCAGGGGCACTCCACCATGACTGTAGTGCCGCGACTGGGGATCGAACCCGGGACACCCAGTTTCGAAATCCCCGACGCTAACCACTCGACCGCAGCGGATTCCTCATATCATGTTTATAACTATTGTCATAGGCCTTAAATCAGCAAGGCAACAAGGGTCATAAGGGATTGATTTCCCTTTTTGAAGTTTTTGCGTACTCCTTAGTTTTTGATGTGCCTTACATAGATCATTACTCATGGTCATAGAATGTTTTCTTGTTAATGTAAGGACAAACATTAATTGTCAGTAAAGTAACCAATACAGATTCTTTTTGAATGTTTGTTAATTTCAAGGGATCAAATCTTATAATCTCAACCATTCAGCCAGTTACATCATGAAAATGGAACACACCCCTGCCAAAAATAAAGTGACTTACCGTTGCAAAGTCCCATATTTTTAAAGTTTTATCATCTGATGCACTACACAATAATTTACTGTCTGTTGACCAGGCAACATCTGATATACCCTGAAATTGTTAACATCAAATGATTAGCCCAGAGGTCCAGATAAGGAGGGCTATTCAGCTCTTTTGCCCACAATTTCCCTCTTATCACAACAGCAAATCCTATGTTGTGGGTACTCACAAGAATCGTCTCACTGATTCTTTTGAGTACCTACAACATAGGGTTTGAGGGTCAAATAAAGCTTTCAGAACATGCAAAACGCCCCTTATTTTGTTGAGCTCTCCCATAGCCTCCTCATTCCATTTCCCACAAATGACGCACAATAAATCTTCAGTTGAAGACTTTGAAAATACCTACGCCAGAATGTGGAAAATGCATTCATCATATATACCTACTTATTTTCCAGTTCAAAAACAAGCAGATTGTCATGCAAAAATCAAACACGACGGATCAAAATTTCGGTACTAAAGATGGTAATGTTACATCACTGAAGTATGATACCACTTCATTCAAAATGCAGAAATGGGGCATGATTCACAAGCCATTCATAAACTTTAAATGATGTGTAAATTGTGTTATTTCGTTATCAAAACAATCAAAATTTGTTTTATTTTTCTTTATTATGTATAAAAATTACTACTGCAACATAATATTCCCTATTTATATGAAAGCAAGAGTTGAATACATTGTAGCATAAGAAGAAATAGCTTTTTTAGACTTGTGAAACAAAATGAAAATATGGTTTCAACTTTATTTAACAATTAAGCTATCTTTTATGAAGATTTCTCAGGTTTTTGTCACCATGTCTTCAAAGTCGTCTGTTGTGGAACTGTTGTATGTGGCAAAGGGTTAAAAAGTATTTCAACAAGAGGCCCATGAGGGCCTATGCTCTACTGGCATTGATCTGGCTTGTTTCAAAAGGAACCAATATGTCACCAATATTCAAAAACCATCTAAGTTTGGTGAAGATCAGATAGTAAAATTTAAATGGAAGCTCTATTGTGTTCACAAGCTGTATTATAGCAATTTTGACAATTTCAAGGGCCATAATCAAGCCATGCATTGGTAGATCTGGCCGTTTTTTAGAAATGAACCAAACTCTCATGGATATCTAACTACTGTATAAGTTTGATTGAGATACAATCAAAAACTAGAGATTGCTTTTTTGAAAAAGCGCTTGTCTCCCCATTTGTGTGGTCGTAGCGGAGGAAAAGAAATGATGGAGATGAATTGTTTAGTTTTGGACTGGAGATGAAGCAACAGTGACAATCCTCAGTTATTGAGCGGAAACCATTTTTCAGCTGAGGGTTACCATGACCTTGGTCTTTGACCTAGTGACCTCAAAATCAATAGGGGTCTTTTGCTGCTGGTGACCAACCTGCACACCAAGTATGAAGTTCCTGGGCCCAAGCAAAAACTAGTTATCAGCTCATTAGCACTGTGACCTGGGCCCAAGCAATCTTCAGTTATTGAGCGGAAACCATTTTTCAGCCAAAGGTCACCGCAAAATCAATAGGGGTCATCTACAGGTTAGGACCAAGCTGCACACCAAGTATGAAGTTCCTGGGTATAAGCGTTCTTGAGTTATTGAGTAAAACACATTTTTCAGCAGAAGGTTACCGTGACCTTCGACATTTGACCTTGTGACCTCAAAATCAAACAAATTCAATAAAGGTCATTTACTGGTTAGGACCAACCTGCACACCAGGTATGAAGTTCCTCAACATAAGCATTATTTAGTTATTGAGAGGAAACCATTTTTCAGCTGAAGGTTACCATGACCTTGACCTTCAAGCTAGTGACCTCATAATCAATAGGGGTCATCTACTGGTGGTGACCAACCTGCACACCAAGTATTAACTTCCATGGCCAAAGCATTCTACAGTTATTAAGCAAAAACAATGTTTCAGCTCATTGTCACTGTGACCTTTCAGCTCAAGGTCACTGTGACCTTGACTTTGACCTCAAAATTAATAGGGTCTTCTACTGGGCATGGCCAACCTGCATACCAAGTATGGAGTTCCTCGGCGCAAGCGTTCTTCAGTTATTGAGCGGAAACCATTTTTTACCTCACAAGGTCACCATGACCTTGACCTTTGACCTTCTGACATCAAAATCAATAGGAGTCATCTACTGGTCATGACCAACCTGCATACCAAGTATGAAGATCCTATGCTCAAGCGTTCTTCAGTTATTGAGCGGAAACAAGTGTGACGGATGTGACCTTGACCACTGTAACCTTGACCTTTGACCTAGTGACCTTAAAATTAATAGGGGTCATTTGCTGGTGGTGACCAACCTGCACATCAAGTATGAAGTTCCTGGGCCCAAGCAAAAACTATTTATCAGCTCATTGTCACTGTGACCTTGACCTTAAACGTACTGACCTCAAAATCAATAGGGGTCTTCTACTAGGCATGGCCAACCTGCATACCAAGTATGGAGTTCCTCAGCCGAAGCGTTCTTCAGTTATTGAGCGGAAACCATTTGTTACCTCACAAGGTCACCATGACCTTGACCTTTGACCTTCTGTTATCAAAATCAATAGGGGTCAGCTACTGGTCATGACCAACCTGCATACCAAGTATGAAGTTCCTACGCCCAAGCGTTCTTCAGTTATTGAGCGGAAACAAGTGTGACAGACGGAAGGACGGACGGAACGGGCAAAAACAATATGTCACCCCCATGTAATGGGGGAGACATAATAAGGACTGTTAACAGGAGGCCCTATTATAGCAATTTTGACAATTTCAAAGGCCATAATTCAGTCATGCATGGGGCGGATCTGGCTTGTTTTCGAAAGGAATCAAGCTCTCATGGATATCTAACTACTGTATAAGTTTGATTGAGATACAATAAAAAAAAAAAGAGACTGTATCATGCTAACAAGCTCTATTATAGCAATTTTGACAATTCCAAGGGTTATAATCCAGTCATGCATGGGCGGATCTGGCTTGTTTTCGAAAGGAACCGAGCTCTCATGGATATCTAACTACTGTATAAGTTTGGTTGAGATACAATCAAAAGTGAAGACTGTATCGTGTTAACAAGCTCTTTTATAGCAATTTTGACCATTTCAAGGGCCATAATCCAGTCATGCATGGGCGGATCTGTGGCTGGTTTTCGAAAGGAACCGAGCTCTCATGGATATCTAACTACTGTATAAGTTTGGTTGAGATACAATCAAAAGTGAAGACTGTATCGTGTTAACAAGCTCTTTTATAGCAATTTTGACCATTTCAAGGGCCATAATCCAGTCATGCATGGGCGGATCTGGCTGGTTTTCGAAAGGAACAGAGCTCTCATGGATATCTAACTACTGTATAAGTTTGGTTGAGATACAATCAAAAGTGAAGACTATCGTGTTAACAAGAAATTGTTTACGGACGGACGGACGAATCACCACGACATAAGCCCTTCTGGCCAGTAGAGCTAAAAACCACGGTATCAATTTTGCCTAACGTGCATGTCCTGGCTTTAAATATCAACTCAGGGTTTTTCTGGGGTGTTTTGGGAATATGACCTTTACCCATGGAATCGGGATTTTCGGCATCTTTTTTTGGCAAAATTGGGAATGTATTCATTAATAATAATTAAGGGAAACTATGGTACTGAGACACAGATATTAAACCTGGAGTGTATATCTCTGTAAATAGACGCTTGCCTGTAAGGAAAATAACTGTTTTGTTAATATTTTCTTTTTTCTCTTGAAATTTTAGGAACATCTGATTGGGAATTTTTATTGCAAATTTGGGGAAAAAATATACTTTTTGCCATTGGGAACATAACCTAGTACCGGCTATAAAAAATGCCAAAAAAAAAACCTGACCATGTGATGAAAGAATTCAATACACCATTAAAGATTAAATATAAGCAAACTAAATTCTTACCAATTTATGCCCACTAACTGTTTTCTCAAATTTTCCATCATATGCTCCCCATATCTTTATTAATTTATCTGCAGCTGTAAAAGAGACCAATCCGTATATAACTCAATGCTAATCATTAAATCATCTTACAGTTTTATTACATTCAATTTCTTTATTAAAACTTTCGAACATACAACAAATTTGTAGCAGACGACTTTGAAAACATCTAGGTAAAAATAAAGAAATCTCTATAATTAAAAGTAGAATTTGTTCATTTGAAAACATTGCAGCAAAAAGAGAAATTGCTCATTCTGTCACAATGTCTTCAACATGTTGTCTGCTGCAGATCAGAGCTACAGATAACTTTTTGGATCAATTGGGTCAGTACCCAACCATTTTTCAAGAATTGGGTATTTGGGTTTATAATTGGGTAACACCAATTTTAATACCCAACAATTTTTTAACAATTGGGTATTTTCTGAAAATGATATGTATATGAATGACTTAATGAGCCAATACATTGCTTAACTTTAGTTTGTCTTTAAATTCTAGGCATGTTTTACAAGTCTTATTTGTTCATCTTCATCTTTAATCATAAGCCAAGGATACTTATCAATCCAATCTCTCAACATTTATTTCGAAACGCGACTGCCTGAATGCGCCGAAGGCTTCTGCACACGAGTGAAAACATCGTCTGCAATTTCGTTCACGGTTGATCGTGCAATGTCGTTGCTATCACTATCAGTTACGCACACGGTAATAATGTCATCAATGATACTTTTTGCGTATTTTTCCGCGTCAGAAGTAGATTGATTTGGGAACCGTAAAATACTTAAATATATCGTTTTTCTGTGAAAGAGTTGTCACATCAAACTTCTTTCTTCCCCGTTTTGACATTTTTTATACTAATCACTGGGCTCTTGTTTCTGCAGTACAGAACAGTTTGAAATGCCAACCAATCTCTCGACTGATACAGATACCATTATCCCACAATTTGATCAATAAGAGATATCCCGCTCTGGGCGAAATCTATTTTTATCACTGGGCGCTTGTTTCCGCGGTACAAAACAGTTTGAAATGCGAACCAATCTCTCGACTGATACAGATTCCATTATCCCACAATTTGATCAATAAGAGCTATCCCCCTCTGGGCGAAATCTATTTTTAATCATGGAATTTCCAATTTCTAGTATCATTTCAACCTTTTGTCGCATACGTAGGCCGAAAAAAAGTTTTGCGTAACTGGATTTTTGTATGCTTTTTTGTACGCGTAAGTTTAATTGTTATTGGGTTTTTGCTATTTTTAATTGGGTATTTACGCAAATACGCTGCTTATCTGTAGCTCTGTGCAGATGCATCTTCATATCTGTAATTAAGGATGTTTACCAATGAAACACACCCAATATAGATAATAAAGTCAAACAATTCCTTTGAGCGCCCATGACATTTTCTAATGGGGTTTCACAAAGCATAGGAGAAAAATAGAATGCAATGCTTTTGAATTTATTTTAAATTTTTGAAGGAGTTAGTTGCAGAGGTGTCAAAGAATGTTTGCACCACTGATATGAGGAATTTATGAAAAAGATAGGTCTTGACCCTTTCTCACATGAATTGATTGATTGTTTGGTGTTTAACATTGCTTTCAACATTTTTTCAGTTTTATCACTGCATTTCCTGTGTAAGTTACCAGTAGTACTACTGGTCCATTTATCCCGACACCAGCCAGCCCTGAGCCCCAAGGAGGGCAGCCATTACTACCATTTTTAAAGTCTTTAGTATGACCCGGCAGGGGATGGAATCTGCAACCACCTGCACCCATGGTTGTGGAAGACAGTGGTGCAGAGGTAGAGCGTCGGCCTCTCATATCAAAGGTCCCTGGTTCGAGTCCCGTGATGAGCGGGTCCTGACTTTGGGATTTTGCCACACAAACGGCACGAGTACTGGTGAAGTCTCTAGGAAGCAGACATCGAGCGTGATTAATCTAAGCCCAAGGCTTGTTTCGCAATCGATGTAAAATAAATAAGTTTAAACTAAACTAAACCCATGGTTGATGCTCTTCCTGTATGTGGGAAAGGTTTATTAAGAATATGAACACACCTGTAAGCCTTTTCCACATACAACACATCTGCAGCAGACTACTTTGAATACATCCAAGGCAAAACAATAAGGAACATTTCTTTAAATGCAAGTATCATCAGAGGACTAGATAAACTGGAGCAAATGGGTCTTTCTTATATGATATCTCTCTTAGCACTCATTAAAACCTATGTTGTGGGTAATCAAAAGAATCGCCTCACTGAGACGATTCTTTTGAGTACACACAACATAGGTTTTGGAGGTCAAATAAGGCTTTTAGAAGATGAAAAATGCTCCTTATTTAGAGCTATGTATAATTATTGATTGATGTTGAAAAACATTTTGGCAAAATGGGGAATTATTCATATTGACCAATTTCTCCTATTGCCTCAATGTTTTCAAAAGCCATCTGCTGCAGATGCATACCTGCAATAAAAGATTATTGGACATGAAAGACACCCATTAAAGATAATGTAGTGAGACAATTCCTTCAAGTATCCACAACATAGGGTTGAGAACTTTGTAGTAAATTGCTCATCATGAGAAATTTTTCCTTTTACCACAATGTTTTTAACCCTTTCCCTCATATAGACGCTTTCTGACGTCTCTGCAGCAGACAGCTTTTTGAAAACATAGCGACAAAGGAAGAAATTGCTCAAAACGAGCAATTTCTCCTTTTGCCACAATGTTTTCCACTTTTAGTCATAGGTTATCAATTCAATTATAGAGATTTTCTATTTGCTGACAAAATATGTTCAAAGTCGTCTGCTGCAGAATTGTCGTATGAGGGAAAGGGTTAAGAGCTGGTTGTTGCATATACATATACGTCAAAAAGCTTCTGCAAGTGGGAAAGGGGTTAACTAGAACTGCAAAGAGAGGAACTCACATGAACTTGCCAGCCATTCTCCACTTGGACTGAATTTGACTGAAGATACTGCTTTGGTATGACCAGCTAATGTGAACTTCAATGTGTAGTTTGGCTTCTGAAATAAGAAATATGAAATGATATGCTGGCAATTCTTATTTATTAGTTTTCCTTTATTGTGGTCCTATGCTTTTTTCCAACAATAATTCAGTTAAATTCGAACATATTGCTCTTTACGATAACTAGGTAACGTCCCTTGATTGCCAAGGGACGTTACTCAATATTCTCCTTCCGGGGACTACCTTTTGACAAAGTTGCGGACATAGACAAAGCAATCAGCTAGGCCTGCGAAACCAACAATAAATTGACTAGAAATACAACTTTACTTCTTTTTTAAAGTTTAATTTTAAACATTGTGGCTAAATGATTGATGAATTTATGTTTAAACTTAAAGTCGATTTCAACAAGTTTTCACAGCCATTCCAGATGGCCTGTTAACAATTTCCTAGTAACAACTTCTCTCACCAATGGACAGATTTCAAAATTATTTCCTTAGGTGGGACTGCTTTCAAAATTCTTAAAATAATTGACCAATTGCTATGACCAACTTGGGTTGCTGCCTCATCAAAAATCTTTTCCAAAAGTACTGGCTTGATGTGAAAACATTTTAAAACAAAATTATTGTTTCTTGGGCGACATTTTTACCAAAATTCATCCAATCTTTTTAGAAATATTGCCACCAGGTGGAAGAAGGTTACGGCATCCAGTCAGAGTTACGTGTGGCTTTATAGTCTGCAGCAGATGACTTTACCAACATGTAGACACAATCAATTGATATCTCTAAAAATGATTTATAATTGAAAGAAATTGAAAATATTGCTTCATTCAAAAATTGCTCATCGTTAGAAATTTCTGCTTTTGTCGCAATGTTTTCGAAAGTCCTCTGCTTGTCACAATGTTTTCGAAAGTCAACTGCTGCATATTCTCCATAAGGCATATAGTAGCAACCCACCTTATCAGTGATTATCGTATGTATACGCGGTCTGGAAATGTTAAAAATTCATACCCTCGTATTACTTTACCAATATTTTCAACAACTAACATCGTACAGTACTTTAAATTATAGTTTATGGAAGTTAATTGAAATCTCTAACTAACTGTTTTCTATTCAATTCATACTGTGTTACTCTGTCGGCGATTGTATAATCCGCTTGTATACATCGATTTCACGCTTGCAAGACTGATTGCCTAATTAACAAGCTCGCACCGCTGCAGGGGTCATATCTTCAAAGATATGCAGGTCATTAAGATCTCATTAATATTCACGAAAATTGCTATTGATTATCTACAGTTGTATTAGGTAATTACGTGGGAAGGGTAAAAAGTATAATTATTCTCCTTTTGCCTCAATATTTTCAAATCCTGTCTGTTGCAGATGTGTCAAAATACATCTGCAAGTGGGTATGAGTTAAAAGGCATAAATATGAAAATAAAAATTGAACTTTATTATACCTTTAATGTGCAATAGTCAAATTTACAAATGCCATATGCAGAAGATATTTAGAAACATTGTGGCAAAAGGATAAAATTATCTTCAGAGCAATTCCTCATTTTGTCTCAAAGTACAAACTGTATCATTTTTTATAAAATACTTTCCAAAGTTTGGCCTTTAAATTTCCCAAGTCATCAGCATAGGGGTTAAAACATAGCTCTATACACTATATTAACCATGTAAAACATACATGTACAATTCTGCAGCAGACGACTTTGAAACCGTCTAGACAAAAATTGCTAAGATCTCGTTAAATGCGTATGTAGGTGGGAAAGAGTTAAATATACATTCAACATATGAGCCGTCTCGCGAGAAAACAAACATTGTGGTCTCTGCATAAAGAGTCGACACGGATCAGCCTTATCATGCCGCGCAGGATTACTTAGACACGTTTCGCCTCCTGTGGATTTTCTTTTTCGGGAATCAATACTCTATCCCTCCTGAGGTGGAATGTGTCGACCAAGATCAGTATGTGCGGACAGCGCAAGCTAATATGGTCAACACATTACGCAGATGCCACAATGATGGTTTTCTCGAGGGACGGCTCATATCTGCAGAAGTAGAGCTTGAAAACAACAACATGAATATCACTATTTAAAAATGATAGGAGAATTATTAAATTAAATAACATTGTTATAAAAGGTGAAATTGCTCATTATGAACAAGTGCCATTATGTTAACAATAATTGTATGTTGCAGACGCATCAATGACCCATCAAAATGTGTTTGCAAGTAGGAAAGGGTTAAAAATGTGCCACTGACATGACATGTTGTTCTTTTTCGCTTGAATGACTATTCGAAAGTAAACCCCGTTAGTAAAATTCACATGAATGCGCATGCGCAGTTGAACAGTATTCAAAGGTAGATAACCTAGTTATCGTAAAGAGCAATACTTTAATACTTATGATCCCTAGGTGATCATCGACTAACCAGTACTGGGCTAAAAAACGTGCTTTACTAAAAGGCACTCAGTTTATACAACCATAGAAAGAGGGATTTAAACGATACCTTGCTCGAATTCCACAAACCATACTTAGCGCTAAGTATTACTTAAATACTTAAAAGCACTTTTCATAATTTTTATTTCCCAAATAAAAACTACTCACAAAATCTGGATTGACAAAATGCATATGGCTACCCAGCTACCGTTGCTCAGGGCTTTACTCAAAATATAACATAAATGAATGTTCAATACGAGAATTCTTATCCCTTTTCATTTTACAAGCAAGCTTCAGAAGAACACTTGTTTATTACATAAATATCGCTCAGGAAATAAATCCTGTATCAAAAGTTCAACAGTAAATAAACACTTATAATTCAGAGCTTTTGATAAGGGGCATTTTTCATGTTCTAAAATTCTTATTTGACCTTCAAACCCTATGTTGTGGGTACTCAAAAGAATCGTCTCAGTGAGACGATTCTTTTGAGTACCCATAACATAGGATTTAGTTGAGTGATAATAGAAATATTGTGGTGAAAATACCTCTGGGAATTTGAAAAGAGTTGTCAAACTGTTGTTTTTCTTCTAGAGCACTCCTGACCGTGTTAAGGCTTGGAGGTCACTTTAAGAACATGAAATGTGTTGTTTTTTAGAACGGACATATAAATACAGAGATAGGATCCTCTGGCTTCACAAAGAACAAATCTCTGTAAGATCTCACTGGTAAGTTGTGTCTGCGGTATAATACCACCTGCTGATAAGGGCTGTGTAAAGTAACTTCGCTATCCTTTTGTTCTTACTTCTCATTTCATGCCGTGATTTCAGCTTTGATCTGTTCTTGATTTTAGTAATTTCTTAACTGTAATACCCATGGAAAAAATTATAGTTTATCATTAATTATGCATTATCCATAAGCAACCCTTACTGTGTTTTCCCCCATTATTATTTCACAACTTTAACTTGAAGCTGTTGTTTAAGATAACATTATATCAGTCAACAATGCGTCCAATGTTTAAATGCCGTCAACATGAATACGAAAGCCTTACGGCTTCGTAATATATTTGTATTGGTTAATCTTTCTAATGAAATAAAATTAAATATTTTTTACACATTTCATTTAGTCTTATCTGTCAAAGTCAAAATATAAAAGGCCTAAGGGACGAATAAGAATTCTTATTCTACATTTGTTTACCATCTAAGTTAATTAATGTATGCCGATTGAGGAATCAAGACACTTGTTTGTGTGCAGGACAAGGAATATGATTTGTTAAACTCTTGATGTACCTGCGATGATTGTGAAATTTCGTGGACATTTGAATCTCTGTATTTATATGTCTCGGTCTAGAACTATGATTACAAAGACTTACCATAGGTTGTGACTGTGATTTTGGCGTTGATGATGCCGTACTGGATGGGAGTGTTGTAGGTAGGCCTGTCATGTCGGAGGATGCATTAAGAGATGGTTTCACATCTCCCTCAGAAGATGTTTTACTCTGTGCCTCACTGGACATGACTCTCCTTAACCCTGCAATCAAGATTATAATATTTCTGTTAGTAAATGACATGAACTATGTTGTCTTACAACCTCCACCCACCAAACACTTTGGTAAAATTCCTAATACCGTCACATTAAGTTTCTAATTTGTGCGTAAAACTCCTTTTCAATTATATGTATGATTATGTACCAAAAGCCATAGTGTAAGGGCAGTGGTGCATCATGGCCTTCATCATATAATCATATTATGAAGTATAATGCAAAAATGAAATTAATTCAACCACAACAAAGATTTCAGGTCATATAATAAAGACTTTAAAACATAAAATAGATCCCGAATCAAGGAACCATGGTTAACTTATCAGGAAAGTGGCTTGTGATTTGGATAGCTGCTGAACAATAGATATAAAAGTTGATTTTCTAAAAAAGAGAGGGGCCATACAGTACCACCAGTTGGTTTAGGAAATACACCGACCGACTTTACAGCTCCCAACTATTATGCTCAATGCTTTCATGTTCTTTTCATCAAATTTAAAAACCCGAAATACATGAAAATATAGCTAATCGAGAGCACTAATTTAGCTGTGGCTATAGGATGTGATTTACCCCACCCACTATGTTATAGTAGCACGGATGTTGAGTACACATGCCTAATGGTATATGGGACCATTTATTTGAATGGGTCTTATAACTGTGATAATTAACCTGGTAAGTGAGCAAAGTTTATCAATGTGATTTGCTAATAACTCGTGTCTTTGTCTCAATCACAGTTTGTTTTGGTAATTACTTCCCGCAATAACTGCACATGTAAATCTGCGCATGCGCATTGACGAATCTCGTTTAATCTCGAAATTGTGTCTCCTGTCAAATTATTAAAGGGGTTTATATAATGTACACTTACATAGGTTTTAACTTGAAGATTGAAGAAATATACCCGTTTTACCATCTCAATCTACTTATTAAGAATAAGATCATCGATATAATTAATTATGTGGCCAGACATGTCACATGACAAAAATTGACCAATCATAATATAATGCCCTATCGAACACAGACGCGACAAGCCAAGTCGAGTGTCTTAGAAAAACTCAAATGATAGAGATTTGGCATAAAATCTACGTTAAATATTTATTGGAAGTTAATTCAGGACACTTTATAAGTCATATAGGAAACAAAATGTTGGCATTCTGATTATTTTAAGCTAGAAATCGGTTAAAATTATGTGTAAATAAATTGTCATGTGACTTGACCGTCCAATCAGAGATCTCCGATTTGAAAGCATCTTATAAAAGGTGTTCATATCGTAGGGGTTATGATAGCTTAGTAAGTGAAGGAAGGCAATGATATTCAACCATATCCGTGTGAAATAATGGACACGAAGAGCCATCCGACACTGAAACGGTATCAGCAGAATGCCCCAGTGAGCTACAAATGGTACTATATGTTCATTTTGCTTATTTTGTCTACTTTATAGCTAAAATTTTAGAGTTGTTTTCACGCGTCAATATCTGAAGCCGCCATTGTTTGTCGGAAAGGGACCGATTTCGGGGTTCTTGGTGAAATTCTCATTTGAGCTTGAAGTAGAACAAAACCAATGTTCAGTTTTGTCGTAAAATGAACCTTAACATATCATGTCAACATTGTAATGTCAACATATTGCTTTTCTTACTGATTTATTGTGTTTCAGACGTGCTAAAAGATCGTCTAATTCGGCGTCATTTTTGGAAGACAATAAATTAATATCGAGAATCAAAAAGACCTTCTTATTTATTTGTTCCTCATGAATTGCTTTATTGTCACGGTGCATTTGTATGCATACGATAATATATGCTGAGAATGCGACCTTGTAATGTTGCAAATTGGGATCCTAGTCGTTTTTCCCGCTCGTCCTCCAAAGCTTGGGTAAAATTATGCCGCCATTGTGTAAATTATTGACTGCTCGTTGTCTGCATGAGTCACAGGTCGTGTGACAAATTAAAGAATCATCGTAGCTTTTGGTTTTGTTTTGAAATGTGTTTAAGAACTATTTGTTGATATTTCGATAAATTTGCAAGCTTGTTTTGGTCCAGTCTTAGTAGTTGGTTTGAACCCCACCCACTCGTGTTTAAGTATGTCGTTTGGCAGCAATCATATTTGCTTGGTTTAAACATGAATTTAGAATTCAAGCTTTTTCAGGATGTAGAATTCATTGTCGTCAAGTAGGGGTGTCCCGGTATATTGCGATATGAAAGTGTTGTACTGGTATTTGGAGATATTTCCCCCCAAGAAATAAAAAATGGGAGGAAAGGGAATTGCTGATCTTTTTTAATGGTTTGCTCGATTATAAAAAGTTCCAGCTAATTATTCATCTATCTGTATGACATAGGCGCCTTTCAAATTTGAATACCGCATGTATCCAGTCTGTCGGTGGTGTTGATCACATCTTGATCAACGTCGCTTTAAAGGCTTGATACACAAGGTTTAATACCTATCCCATTTATATTTATGCTGGAATGGTGACGATCAATACGAGTTTTCAATAACCTGAAGCTAATATAGACACATTTTACTCGGATGTTTTCATTAATTATCAAGGTGCGTCTCGCTGGACAGAGGTCCAGATGAGGAGTATTCAGCTCTTTTCCCTACAATAGCTCTTATTATCCAACCAAACCCTATGGTGTTGGTACTCAAAAGAATCGTCTCATTAAGACGATTGTTTTGAGTACACACAACATAGGGTTAGAGGGTCAAATAAGGATTTTAGAACTTTCAAAATGCTCGTTATCTAGAGCCCTACTGTATGTACGATAATTGTTTCGAAAGATATTTTTAACATTTATTTTTTGTAAACGAATCGCAACCAGAGATTGACCGACATGCACAATCCGTTTGGCGGGCTCATTATTCAGAAAGGTTAAACGTAATTACTTCAGCGGATCAAGAGAGCGCATTAAAATTATTCAAGTGACCCTATTTGACTGCATGTCCGTCACAGCTAGTAGATTTGTCGTAGTAAATATTTTGTCGGGAATGAATATGCATGTAAATAAACCAGACTACTATTTAAAGATATGCATGAAGAGTATTTTAATGGACTCAATATAAGAAAATCTGCACTTAATCAGTCCGTTTGAAATACAGGTAGATATATTTAGTGGCGTCATGTTAGGTCATTGAAGCAATATATCGTGGTACGTATTGCAATAGAATGATGAAATATCGCAATATATCATGGTACACCTCAAGCGTATTGTGACACCCCATTATCGAGTCTACTGCTCCTACGCACCTGCTTCCTAGATACAGGATTCAGTTCTATGCCTAAAATGCAGTAGTGGTCTCTAGGTAATTGATGGGTGCAGGGGTTTCATTTTGTTTTAAAGTAGCTGGAAAATAATTTAAAGTAGGTGGTTGTCTGGGGTCTTCCCCCAGTAGGGTTCAAAGAAATTCTGTTTAAAGTACTTTGTTTAGTAGCCTGGTAAATTACCTGGCCCCCGGGTCATTTTGAAACCCTAGTGGGTGTCGACCAATACTAAAACTGGTCCAAAACTATCTTGCAAATATATGTAATGTCTCGCTGTATGACACACTATGGTTACAGACCAATCTGCAACTTAACCCTTTCCCTCGTATAGATGCTTTCTGACGCCTCTGCAGCAGACAGCTTTTTGAAATCTGTGTCAAAAGAAGTAATTGCTCAAAACAAGCAATGTTCTCCTTTTGCAACAATGTTTTGCACTTTTAGTCATAATTTATCCATTCAATTTTCTTTTTTTTTTGACAACATATGTTCAAATTTGTCTGCTGCAGAATCTTTGATCATTGGACGAGATACTAACTGTAACATTATTAAAATTTGATATAATAATAAGATTATGAATTTGTTTTTAACAGGTAACACAGCACTGGCAGTGCTTTGAATCTCCCATTTTGGGTGTGACTGAAGTGCAATAATACAATGATAAAAAACACAGCTGCTTAGCAAACCTCATGCGGTAAGTTTTATAATTTCTCATCTGTTTTGGCATTGCAACACTTGACCCATAAGAGTATTTTCTGCATTAGTCTTAATTGCATTCTTGTGTGGATAGCTTCTGTTTCATCACTTTATTCTGCTTCCTGACAATCTAGCAAATTGATGTGCACATTTCCTTTAATCCTGGGATCTGTCTGGCTGGCATTTTATGACATTTCAACTTCTTATTGTTGAAGCGTGGCATATCGATTTATATTGATTAAGACCCAATACGTGAATGCTGTAGCATACACTACTCTACGGCACTAGTATGAAGTACTATTGTTAAAATTTGTAACTATCAACAATTTATTATAGCCATTTCTTAGAAATTAAACTGGATAAATTATGTATGTTTAATTAAAAACTGGGTATCACATCACTTGACTAAACAGAAGACTTGAAAAATGGTACTAATGACTGCCTTCCTTGGTACTCAGGGTTGCTGGGTTAGCTCTAAGACTGTCGGGATGAATGGACCTGTAATTATGGTAACCTAGGTCAGAAATTTGTGATATAACTAAAATATTGTTTTTAAGCGGCCTAAAACAAAGGAAACAATTTGTTGCAAGTTTCAAAACATTTGGCTCTTATGTAAAAAAGAAAAGAACAAAAAACTTGTTAAAATTTTGCGATACTGATTTTTTAAGCAAACGCAGTCCCTGGTCAATCATGCTTAGACTTATCTGACATGTTCAATGCTCTTAACCTTATTGCTTATCTTAATATTGCAGTGGTGACTTTGGTTATTCTATGCGCAGTCCAGCAAGGCAAGATTCCACTGGTGAATATAGCAACATGAGTGAGTCTGGAAAACTTGAGATTGATGCGGCTGAAAGTAAGCTTGAGGTGAACGAAGGAGGTGATGAAAATGAAGTAAGCAATGTATGTATTGTCAGTGGAGAAATTTGCTTGTTGCATGGTAGTTTCATTTGAGAAGGACCCAAATGTGAAGTGGTAGAGGGTCCGCTTCAAAATCAAAAGGTTCCAGGTCATACTTAATATATGACTTAAAAAAATGGTAATAATGTCTGCCCTCCATGGTTCTCAGGGTTGCATACCGACAACTGGCTGGTGTAAATACAAATGGAACAGTAGTACTGTTAACTTTCCCAGGAAATGCTGTGGTGTCACTGAACATTTATTTAAAGCAATTATTTTAAAAAATGGGCTGGCTTAGTAAAAATGTCTCTGAAATTATATGTTGTGTATAATAAGAGATCTATGTGCACATTCATGCTGTTAGTATGAACCAGACATGCACTGAATGCTGAAAGACTTAAGAAATAAACGCATTGGCTTCCTGACGGGAATGGCATTACAACAGATTCAAAATCAGGATAATTTAGACTAGTACATGTATATTACCCAAGTAATGCTGTGATGTAGTTGATTTTCTATTGATTATGGCTAAGAAACATTTAAAATAAAGGAATTAGCTGATCCAGATTATATAGCATGGAATAAGACGAAATAAGTGGGTTGATCTGCATATATTCACTGGATACTTTTTAAAAGATCATGTTTCAGACAATTCGGTGGAAACAATATTATAATTTCTAAGTATTTTTCATTTTTTCTGACGGCAAGAAACGTTTGCTTTATTTAGCATTTCAAGATGTATTTGGCTTCTCTGCTTTTGAGTTGACTTGCATTGTGTCTACAATTTTTACACAACAATTAGAAGTAGAAGTTAAATGGACCTAATAATAAAACCAAGTTGAATCTTTTTTGATGAACAGTCAGAACAGCCATCTTTGGACAACAGTATTGATTCTCCTGGTGGTGATAAAGGTGGTAGTGGTCGTCAGACGAATCAACTCCAGTTTCTGTTGAAAAGTGTGCTCATGAAGGGGGTATGGAAACACCAGTTTGCCTGGCCTTTCCACCAACCCGTGGATCCTAGCAAACTGAATTTACCAGTAAGTACTTGTCACTCTTTGTTCATAACTAAAATCCTTCTAGGTAGGAAAGTTTGAGATTTACAACGGTAATAATCAGCAGTGTACCCATGGTCACTGTTAACGATCAGTCAGGAAAGCTGATAACAGATTTCAGTTTTAAATGTTTTGGTATCTATATATATAGCTTACAGCTAGCCTTGAAAGGTACTGAACTCCAGATTATAGATAGTATAGATAAAGTTTTAAAACTGTTTAAACGTTGTCTTGAAATATTAGAATCATTGTTCTGGGATAAAACTTGAGTAATCATTTCACTTTTCGGCACAATAAAGATCTAAATAATGATCCTTATGTTTCATTGTTACTGGGTAGACTTACAGTTACCCAAATTTTGTGAATTTTCACGACTTTCAATTGACTGTTTTTCAACTTTTACTGCCAAAATAGTTTTTAACTGTCTTTTACTTTGTTGTCGCAATTAGCAATATTTACAAAAGTTTCATCATCTCAAAATGTTTATCTCTATCCATCTGGATTTCAGAACCGTTTTTTCTGAAAAGTAAAATGGACCATGAAGTATTTTGTTTAATTATCCTAGAGGTGCACATTGGTTCACCTCGCCTATTGTGATAATCTTTAATTTCTTTACAGGATTATTTTGAAATCATCAAACATCCAATGGACCTTGGTACAATAAAGAAACGGTTGGAGACTAACTACTATACTTCAGCTACAGAGTGTATACAGGACTTCAATCAGATGTTTTCTAATTGTTACATTTACAACAAACCAGGGGAGGACATTGTACTAATGGCGCAGACACTGGAAAAGGTTTTCCTTTCCAAAGTCCGACAAATGCCAAAAGATGTAAGGAACAAATTTTTAAATTGCTTCTAGCTCCACCTTGCTGAAATGGGTATTTTACTGCAGCAAACAGAAGACTGGCCAACTTTGGCATCTGCAGTCAGACCAAAGCCTTAACTCTCTGTCTAGAAGAGCCATATATTTAGTCACATTGCCATTTACTAACGGGATTGTCCCTCTTTTGCTTGATATGGCTGACATGATTTTAATGGTCAAATGAAACTATTCGCTGGTCTGAGAATTTTATGCAATTACAATAACAGAAAACATTTGCTCTCCAATCTACCGGTTCTAAAGAATCGTCCTTTTTCAATAGATTATGTCTTGTGAAAAAGAAAGGTGAGCTTAAATTAAGTTTGAACATATTTTAACTCCTAGCTTTTGTTATTGCAGATTTATCTCTCCTTTTTACATAAAACATTTACTTGCTGATATATTCATTTTGAAAGGAAAAACTTAACCTTTTCCATTTGATGGCAATTAGTAAAGCACGCTGTCATCTGACAGCTCTTGGAATTTCAGGAACTTGACCTGACGCCAAGTCCTGTTGTGAAGAAGCCCATCATCAAGAAGAAATCATTACCTCCTCGCCTAGCACAAGGCCCACCATCATCATCAGACCCAACTCCGACAGTCAATTCTGAACCACCCATGGTAACAACAACTACTCAAGTGCCATCTAAAACAGTCCCTGCTGTAACATCAACTCCATCTACAATGGAGACTGTAAACTCATCGGCGCCAGCCACTAGTAATTCATTGCCTAGTGTTGTTAACAGCACAAAAGCAGAGCCGGACATATTCCCCCCATCAAGATCAGAGACTGCGGTGCAGTCCTCTGTTTTACCCCCATCTCAACCTACAAAAGTAAGCAGTGTATTTTTTTTTCCAGGTTATAAGACCATCATTTTTAGCTCACCTAAGCACGAAGTGCAAGGTGAGCTTTTGTTATCATCCGGCGTCGTCGTCGGCGTCTGTTAACAATTTCCTACAAATGACTTCTACTAAACCAATGGACAGATTTCAAAATAACTTCACAGGAATGGTCCTTAAGTAGTCCTCTTTCAAAGTTGTTCAAAGAAATTAATTCCAAGTAGAACTTTGGTTGCTGCGGCATCAGAAAAGGGGAAAATTGCCAAATCTTAAAAAATCTTCTTGTCCAAAAGTACTGGCCCGATTTGAAAATTATTTTGCACAAATGTTCCTTGGGGTAAACATTTACCAAGATTGTTCAAATATTTCCGATCCGTTAAAAAACATGGCCACCAGGGGGCGGAGCTTATTTTCCTTATATGTGCATTGTTAAAACTTTAAAAATCTTCTTGTCCAAAAGTACTGGCTCGATTTGAAAATTATTTTTAACAAATGTTCCTTGGGACACTCTTAACCAAGATTGTTCAAATATTTCCAATCCGTTGAAAAACATGGACGCCAGGGGGCGGAGCCTGTTTTCCTTATATGTGCATTGTTTAAACTTTGAAAAATCTTCTTGTCCAAAAGTACTGGGCCGATTTGAAAATAATTTTGCACAAATGTTCCTTGGTGCACCCTTTACCTTGATTGTTCAAATATTTTTGATCCGTTGAAAAACATGGCCACCAGGGGGCGGAGCTTGTTTTCCTTATATGTGCATTGTTAAAACTTTAAAAATCTTCTTGTCCAAAAGTACTGGCCCAATTTGAAAATTATTTTGCACAAATGTTTCTTAGGGCACCCTTTACCAAGATTGTTCAAATATTTCCGATCCGTTGAAAAGCATGGCCGCCATGGGGCGGAGCTAGTTTTCCTTATGTGCATTGTTAAAACTTTAAAAATCTTCTTGTCCAAAAGAACTGGCCCGATTTAAAAATTATTTTGCACAAATGTTCCTTGGGGCACCCTTTACCAAGATTGTACAAATATTTCCAATCCGTTGAAAAACATGGCGGCCAGGGGGCGGAGCTTGTTTTCCTTATATGTGCATTGTTAAAACTTTAAAAATCTTCTTGTCCAAAAGTACTGGCCCGATTTAAAAATTATTTTGCACAAATGTTCCTTGGGGCACCCTTTACGAAGATTGTTCAAATATTTTTGATCCGTTGAAAAACATGGTCGCCTTGTTTTCCTTATATTTGCATTGTTAAAACTTTAAAAATCTTCTTGTCCAAAAGTATTGGCCTAAAAAGAGTAAAAACTTTGAAAACTATTGAAGTTCTATTAAATCAGGTGAGCAATATAGGGCCATCATGGCCCTCTTGTTTATCATCTGATTGGGCAATTCTTCAGAATACTCGCAATAAAGTGCTTTATTTGGGGACTGCAAGGTCCCGTTTTCTCCTTATCTAGGACTCTTGAGCCAAGTAATATTATGACATGAAAAAACTTAAACTGGACCCTTGATTTGATTCGATTTGTCTGTTAATCCTCTTCCATATTTATACAAACATTTTTGCCACAGTTTACTTTATGTGAAAAAAACTTCTCTTTATTCAACTTGATACCAAACTTTAAAATTTCCAGAGATTTAAGAAGATATAAAATTTGTCATCTGTTGTCTCCAACAAAAGCTTCCTACATGTTGGTGGTTATCCTAAATTGTATTTGATATATGTAAATACCTTTTGACAACACCTTTCTGTTGATATCAATATATTTATCTTAGGACATTGATCTTCTTCTTCTTCTAGCAAACTTTCTTGGTATATCGGTGCTTCATAGTTATGTTTTTGTTTTTTTTTCCCAAAAGATCCCAAGTTAACCCTTTCCCTCATACAACAATCCTGCAGCAGACGATTTTGAACATTCTTTGTCAAAACATAGGTTATCCATTCAGAAAATCTCTATAATTGAATGGATAACCTATGACTAAAAGTGGAAAACATTGTGGCAAAAGGAGAAATTGCTCATTTTGAGCAATTTCTTCTGTTGTCACTATGTTTTCAAATAGCCGTCTGCTGCAGAGGCGTCAGAAAGCGTCTATATGAGGGAAAGGGTTAATGCATGTCATTTCGAAACTTGAGAAACTTCCTTATTTCAGACAAAGAAGGGCGTTAAACGAAAAGCGGACACTACAACCCCCATTCCACCTATGGCTGCTGATCCATATGAACCTGATTTTGATGATTCAAATATATCTAATAAAGACACGCCAAAATTTACAAAGTTGGGACCCGCGTCCAAAAACAAATTGACTCATAGTGCAAAAGTGACACCTAATAAAGTGATCCCAGCTAGTGTTGGGACTCCAACAGTTACAAACAGTGCAGTTGCAACCCCGGTTTCTGCAGCAAAAATTACACCTGCAAGGCGGGAGAGTAATAGACAAATTAAAAAACCAAAAAGAGACCTACCCGAGGAAAAAATAGAAGGAGAAAATGTGAGTGATGATTCAGATTTCTCTAAGTCAATAGTAAGTGGTGAATGGATTGTTGTAAACAAATTTATTACTTTATTACTGTCTGGTCTGGATGCCCGTTTTTGGCACTGAAATAGTATGTTGAATAGAAATTGTTATCTTGAGTGTCTTCATCTTTGAATTTGAGAAGCTTATTTAATTTTAAAACATATTGCTGCAGATTTGTAGTATTTAGGAAAGGGAAATTATAAGTGGAAAATATCAATCACACAAATTAGTTTTCATGTTTATATCATCAATGTCTTTAGGTTTTAGGACTCTGCCAAGTTGGAAGAGATAATCCATAAATAAGTTTATAGTATTTGAGGTTATGTTCAGACCTGCATTGGAAAAGATTGAAAAAATAACTGATGCTTCCGTGATAAAAGGAAAGAATTCATTATTTGTGCAAAGAACGAAATTACTTAATTTAGTTGTGATGTATATTATTGTTCTATTGTTTTCAGGGCTTCAACAAGTTGAAAAAAGGGAAATTGTCTGAACAACTTAAATTCTGTTTGAACATGACAAAGGACTTTTTTACCAAAAAGCATGCAGTAAGTGCTGCCCTTACAACTTCGTTCGAATGTTACTATTTTAATGAGATATTTCGAAACATGAATTATGCTCATTTTTGACGAGCCCTGCTTGCGGTTGGCTAGACATAGCTGTCACTATGGGGGTTCTGTGTGTATGTACATTCGCAGGCCTTTTTCTAGGCATTTTAGGAACGATAATTTGTCCCTACATTTGGGAAAATTCATCACTATTATTGTTTAAGACTTTCGAGATTTGGAATGGGTCAGAATATATGACCTGTAAGATGCCTAGAAAAAAGCCTGGTGCTTGAGTCCGTCTGTCCAGCCTGCGTCTTAACCATGCATTGTAAGGTTTCCAAGAAACTTTGCACAAACGTTCAACATGATGAGACTGTGTCGCCCACAAGACCAAACACCAAATGAGTACTGTTTGATAGTACTGTACCTTGTCCGGCCTGCATCTCAACAATGAATCGTAAGATTCCCCGAGTTACTGGGCACACTTGTTCACCAAGATGAGGTGTCGAACCCAGGCCTGTACCTCAAATGTCAAGGTCACACTAAGAGGTCAACGGTCAAAATGAGTAGTTTGATAGGACTACCTTGTGACAAGTTGTCCGGCCCTCATCTCAACCATGCATCATAAGATTCCCGAGTTGCTGGGCAGACATGTGTCACATCAAAGACCCAGGCCTGTACCTCAAAGGTCAAGGTCACATTTACAGCTCGAAATGAGAAATATTTGATAGTCCTGACTACCTTGTCCGGCCCAGCTCTAAACCATGCATCATAGGAATCCCTAGTAACTGAGCACGCCTGTACACCATCATCATATAGCGTGTGAATTAAAGAACAATGACCTTGGCTGTCGATGTCGAAGAACCATACATGGGTCACAATTTTTAAAGATAAAAGATTTGGCAATTGATTGATCGACTTGAAACAACATTGATACATGTCACTTTCATTTAAACCTAGTGTTGGACAAATTTGCAGAAATACAAACATTTGAGTGTTTGATCTTCCAAAATTCTTCAAATTGATGGAGAGGAATTGAAAAATCCTATTTGTGACCAAATGAAAATTTTATTACATGTGTCGGTGTTTAAAATTATTCCTATGTTAAATATGCCTGAACTTTCATTCGCAAAACATTCTAAAAATGAAATATATGTTAAAACTTCAGAATAATATGGTATCTCAAAAATAAAAAATAAATGTTGGGTTATTGTACTTTTGACATTTTAAAACCACTGGTATCGCAGAAGGCCCTTAATTAAGTGCTGTCAGGTCAACTCTTTGTCAGTCTGTGTTGCAATTGCATGAAAGAGCACTATGTCTGTGACAAAACCTTTGGAGAAGGCTCAACATGTTGCCTGTGGGCATCCGATCTTATGAATATGGCAAACAAAAGTGCAAAACACTTAACCCTTTCCCTCATATAGACGCTTTCTGACGCCTCTGCAGCAGATGGCTTTTTGAAAACATAGTGACAAAAGAAGAAATTGCACAAAACGTGCAATTTCTCCTTTTGACACAAGTTTTCCACTTTTTGTCATAGGTTATCCATTCAATTATGGAGGTTTTCTATTTTTTGACAAAATACGTTCAAAGTCGTCTGCTGCAGAATTGTCGTATGAGGGAAAGGGTTAAAATAAGAAGAATCCATATTCTCTGACAATATTTGGAAGCAAGACTCGAGGATTATATTGTTTTGTACTTCATTCTAGTTCATCCCTATGAAATCACAAAATTGCCAAAAGTTGTATTAACAAGGGATTATGACTTATCTTTCTAGAGAAGATTGTGTTCACAAGATGAGTAAAATGTTTGCATTGTGATTTGAAAAGGCATAACACTAGAAAATGTTCATTTCAGACATATGCGTGGCCTTTTTACAAGCCTGTTGATGCCCCACTTCTTGGTCTTCACGATTATCATGAAATCATTAAAAGACCAATGGACCTGGGCTCTTTAAAGGTAAGTGTTAACAATAGATTTACTTCAAAATCATTGATAAAGCGTAGTTTTAACACAAAGTGGTGTATACTGAAATCAAGATTCATCATCGTAGTTAAAGTAGACGTCCGTCTGTCCACTACCTTGCATCAAAAAAAATATTTATGCCAACGATTCTGAGCCGTGGAATGTACATAGCTTGTGCTTAACCCTTCCCCACATACATGGAATCGCCAACAGACAACTTCGAAAACATTTAGGCAGGAATATTAAAAATTGATGACGAGCAATAATTCCTTTTGTTTCAATGTTTTCAAGCCATTTTATGATTTTCTGCAGATGCATCAACACCTGTCTGCAAGGGTTCAAGGTTCAGCCTTCATGCTAAACGTGATTTAAAACCTTTTTGAGAGCGAGTCGTTGATGGTCTTGAACAAATCTACAATTTAAAATAAATAGGTTATGTTTGATGAGAGATCTGACAACAAAAGAAAACATTCCCTTGTACAATGCAGTCTGCGAAATAAGCAGTAGACCCTGGCCAGTAACTTTTGGTTCGGACCAGTGAATAATCTCCATTGGCCAGTGTAATTGTAATGTAAATTACATAACCAAATATTAAGGGTTTTCGGACCAGTATAATTTTAAACTTTTATAACAATGAACAATTCTATCGATAAAAAGTTAAAAATGCTTCTACATCATTTTATTTCCATATCAATTCTATCGAATTTTAAACCAGAGTTATAGTAAATTATTAATAGAATAATTATACCCCCTTCGAAAAAGAGGGGGTATATATATAGGAGTCACTGTCGGAAGCCATATTTTGTTCGGCCTATTTCTTACAAACCACTGTGTGGAATACAATTATTTTTTTACATGAAGCTTCTATACCAAGAGGAGGTGTGTATATCCTAAAAGGGTTACAATTGCATGATATTTTACAGAGTTATGGCCCTTTTACTAATTAAGTTATGGTGTAGGTCAAGAGCTGTTTAGGGGGTATTTTGTCTGGCCTATATCTTTCAAACCACTGGGTGGAATTCGATAAAATTTTACATGAAACTTCTATACCAAGAGATGTGCATATCCTAAAGGGGTTACAATTGCATGATATTTTACAGAGTTATGGCCCTTTTATTAATTAAGTTATGGTGTAGGTCAAGGTGCTGTTTAGGGGGTAATTATCATCTTCAGTGATAGTTCTAGTTTGAGGCTTTGAGCTTTTTTAGCTCTACTGGCCAAAGGCCAGAAGGGCTTATGTCGTGGCGATGTGTCCGTCGTCCGTGCGTCCGTAAACAATTTCTTGTTAACACGATACAGTCTTCACTTTTGATTGTATCTCAACCAAACTTATACAGTAGTTAGATATCCATGAGAGCTCGGTTCCTTTCGAAAACCAGCCAGATCCGCCCATGCATGACTGGATTATGGCCCTTGAAATGGTCAAAATTGCTATAAAAGAGCTTGTTAACACGATACAGTCTTCACGTTTGATTGTATCTCAACCAAACTTATACAGTAGTTAGATATCCATGAGAGCTCGGTTCCTTTCGAAAACCAGCCAGATCCGCCCATGCATGACTGGATTATGGCCCTTGAAATGGTCAAAATTGCTATAAAAGAGCTTGTTAACACGATAGTCTTCACTTTTAATTGTATCTCAACCAAACTTATACAGTAGTTAGATATTCATGAGAGCTCGGTTCCTTTCGAAAACCAGCCAGATCCGCCCATGCAAGACTGGATTATGGCCCTTGAAATGGTCAAAATTGCTATAAAAGAGCTTGTTAACACGATACAGTCTTCACTTTTGATTGTATCTCAACTAAACTTATACAGTAGTTAGATATCTATGAGAGCTCGGTTCCTTTTGAAAACCAGTCAGATCCGCCCATGCAAGACTGGATTATGGCCCTTGAAATGGTCAAAATTGCTATAAAAGAGCTTGTTAACACGATACAGTCTTCACGTTTGATTGTATCTCAACCAAACTTATACAGTAGTTAGATATCCATGAGAGCTCGGTTCCTTTCGAAAACCAGCCAGATCCGCCCATGCAAGACTGGATTATGGCCCTTGAAATTGTCCAAATTGCTATAATTGAGCATGTGAACACAATAGAGGCTCCATTTACTATCTGATCTTCACCAAACTTAGATAGTAGTTAAATATTGATGAGAGCTTGGTTCCTTTTGAAAACCAGCTAGATCCGCCCATGCAAGACTGGATTATGGCCCATGAAATTGTAAAAATTGCTATAATACAGCTTGTGAACACAAAAGAGCCTCCATTTACTATCCGATCTTCACCATACATACATGCTCTGGATTGAAAATGACCAAAGAACCATACCAGTAGAGCATAGGCCCTCATGGGCCTCTTGTTTAGTATTAAAGTGTAAAATGTTAATTTCGATGAAAACATTTTGAACTTTTTAATGATAGTGGGTTAGGTTTATGATGCTTTTGTTTATAAATATATTTCGTTTTTCAGGTTGCATTGGAGAATCGGGAATATAAAAGTGCAACAGATTTTGCGGAGGATATGCGATTAATATTCACAAACTGTTATAGATATAACCCTCCGGATAGTGATGTTGTTATGATGGCTAAAAAGTTACAAGACCAATTTGAAAGCAAGTTCGCCAAAATGCCCGATGAACCTATTATTTCTCTGGACTCTAGTGGTGATAAAATGAGCGGGAAAGATTCGGGAAGTTCTATGGATGATGATTCTCCTTCAGAAACGGATAATGAAAGTGGGGAGGAAAGGGAAAGAAAATTGAAAGAGTTGCAAGATCAGGTAATTGAAGTTTATATCATACTTATCAGATAAGGAGGAGTTAAATGACCATTAGGAAACAGTATCTCCTTTATTGCCCATCTAAATTCTATATTTTGGTTATTCAAACGAACTCGTTTAGAATAAGCTTTGGCTACCATCAACATAGGGTTTATGGATCAAATAAGGATATATTTTGATTTAAGAGCGCTTTGACTGAATATGAAACAAATTAAGTACAATTTACTTATTATAAGAGGGCATTTTATGGGTAGGAAACGCACAGTTTTATAGGTTAATTCTTTTTTAATGATTGCACTCCAGGGTAAAAGAAAAAGCAATGTCTTGCAGCATATGATGTATAAATTGTTAGATATTAAAGAATCCATTTTGCATATTCATGAATCCTGATTATGGATTCTAAATTCTTGGCTACAATCTAGTAGTCTGTTTAATCATATACTAATTTCATTTAGAGTGATGTGATGATAATTCATGCGCTTCATCTGATTTGGTGTGATATGCTTTATGGGACTTGTATGGCAATGTTTTATTGTTATGCTTGAACTGTTTAGCACTTTAATCACCAAAAAATGACTTTGAATCGTTCTGATTACTCCAGTTGATATTGTATTTTGAAACTTCTTGCAAATAGATTCAACTTTGTTTTAATTAAAGTAACAATACCTGATGATTAATAAATATACTTGGAAATGATATATGATGAAATCAATGCGTGTCATATGACTTGAGATTATCATCTCAAGAAGGACTTAAGCTACTAAAACTGATAGCATTTCCTTTGAAAGTAAAATAACATTAATAACATTAACTTGCATTATGGGAAAATATTATAAGCAATGCTGTGGCACAATGACATGATTCAGGACCATAGTAATGACTTTTCCAAAGATAAATATAATATATTAAAGTCTAAAGAGCATGTATTTTAGTTAAATATAATCAGTGTGTCAGTTATCCCATTTGTGTGCCATTATGATTTATATCTTATTTCAAAGGTCAGGTCAATATTGTCGAGTCATACTAGTCAAAATTGCATGAGTGAACGATCAGTTTTAGTGGGAAATGGTAAATGAGAAAAAGAAATAGCTCATACGGTATTTCCTACTTTTCAAGTAGTTATTTCACATTTATAGTTTAACAAGATTTCTCTTTACAAACTTCAGGTGAAAGAACTTCAAGAACAATTACACAGATTAACACAAGAACATATGAATAGACTGAAAGAAAAAACGGAACGGAAAACAATTAAAAAGAAAAGACGTGATCGTGATAAGGAAACAAAATACAAAATTCCCCCTTCAGAAACTCCTGCTCCCTCAGTTATCCCTGTACCTGTGGCAACAACCACTTCAGACTTGCCTAGTGCAAAAAAGCAACCTAAATCCAAACAAAAACCTAATAAAACTCCCAATGATACTAAAAGAAAACGGACTAGTAGTAAGGGGAGTGGTGGTAAAAAAAAGACAGGTGCAAATAGTGGAAATTTAGGAATGTCATTCGATAGTGACGATGAAGACAATGCTAAACCAATGACTTACGATGAAAAAAGACAGTTAAGTTTGGATATAAATAAACTACCAGGTTTGTATTATCATTTCATTTGTGTATTACATATGCAGTAAGAGGTCTAGGTTTGGAGGTGTAAAAATATCTTTGGTCCACAGTGTTCTCTTGTTACTCAATAACAATCAGTGTTGTGATTCTCAAATGATTACTTTCAGCACAAACTTGCTTTTGAGTGCCAGCCGCATACTTAGTAGATATGATTTTTAAAGCACCCTTTATCTAGATGCCTGAATTTGTGTACTGCATAGATGTTGTGTTTTAATAGCATGACATAATGGGAATATATGTGTTGTGAATGTGTAATTATCAAAAAAAAATCCACTAATTCTTAGTTTGAACCTGGCAAATGAGTCGCATGAAAACCCAGGAATGTAGTTTGCACAATTAGTAAGATGGGCTTCAGAAATTATAGAAATGGATTCTTTAGTTGGTGTTAATAACAACTTATGTGCTGGGGTCAGGATATATATTACGATAAGTGCAGATTGTTTACCCAGGAATTGCAATGATGTAACTTAAATACTGTTAACCCTTTCCCACATACAGACGCTGTCTGACACCTCTGCAGCAGACGACTTTTGAAAAAATGTGGCAAATGAGAAAATTGCCAATAATCAATTTCTTTTTTTGCCTTATTTTTTTAGGATGTTCATAGTTTTTCTTAGATATGTTGAAAAGGGAAGAACTTTGGAATAATCATAATTAATAAGGCATTTTTATTAAGTCGTATAAAGGTATTTGTTTCTATCAGTTCTTGATTAGTATCTTTTACGGGACCTTTGGGTAAAATCAAATCTTTTTTTATTGGACTTGCACTCAAGGGCCTTTGTTGGATATATCTGGTTTCATGGTTTCATTATGAAGTTTGATTATATTTCACCAAGAGTGATGTGATGATAATTCATGCGCTTCATCTGATTTGGTGTAATCTGCTTCATGGGACTTGTATGGCAATGTTTTATTGTGATGCTTGAACTGTTTAGCAATTTAATTGCCAGAAAATGACTTTGAATCGTTCTGATTACTCTTGGTCACAGTGGTGATAACATTTACTTTAGATTTTAACTGTAGTTTGAATCCGAGATGCTTTGCAGTAAAACAACTTGGTCAGATATTATATTTAACACTTAACTACTCTTGTTGGGAAAGCAATCATTGGAAATTGAGAGTACAGTTTGTAACATGACTGATGTCCTTGTGGCAAGATAAAATAAGCCGAGCTCAGTTGGTAGCGACGAGAGCTATCAATCTAGGGGTTGTGAGTTGGAACCTCAGCTTGGCTAACATTCTTTCCGACGTTTGACAAAAGTCACTGTGACAAGCGTCATTCATCTTTTACCAATGGGTTTATAGTCGATGTGGAAAAGCAGCCAGTTGCTTGGAAATTTTGTTGTGTGGAGTACTGGTTTTGAGAAAACCAGGAAACATATGAGTAGGTGAACTGGCGGCCGTGATAAGACTGAAAAATTGTTGAAAATGGCATTAAACGTCAATCGATCAACCAGATAAATTAACCAAAAAATACTCACATTTGCCACATTTAAATGATTTTTAATAAATTAGGTGCATTTATTGAGATTTTCCAATCCTTCGTGGGAAATGGTTATATTTAAAAATTTAGAGTGATGTGATAATTGATGCGCTTCATCTGATTTGGTGGGATTTGTATGTCAATGTTTTATTGTTATGCTTGAACTGTTTAGCACTTTAATCGCCAGAAAATGACTTTGAAACGTTCTGATTACTCCTGGTGATAAAATAAATTTAAGTTTTTATCAATAGAAGTACATGCAAAAAGATATAACAATCGTACATGGAACTTTTATTTTAAAAAATAAAGCAACTTGCTTGAAATATCGTTTTACTGGAAATTGATGTTATGAAGTACAGTTTGTGTTATATATGACTAACAGTCTTGTATCACGATAGAATTAATTAAAAAAAAACTTAATTTAAATTTGAAATGCAACATTTAACTGAGAATAACCTCGAAAAACTTTTTACATTTGAAATGCTACATTTATGATTTAACTGAATACTGTTAGAAGATGAAATTACACGAGGCTACATTTTTCGTCAAAATACTCGTATGGGAAGCATTTGTGTCTTATCAGATCTCAAGTATAAGTTTAAATCTGTAGGTACTGCTCTCTAAAGTAAAACAACCAACTCTCACACAAAAATTAACACTTACTGCTCTTGTTGGGAAATCACTCACTGAATCCTTCTCATTGTGTAAAAAAGCATCTTCAACATATTGCTAAAAATTGGCTATTTTTTCTTTTATGACATTGCTTTCAACAAGTAAAGTGCATTTATTGAGACTTTCTATTCAAATGCGGGAAAGGGTTATATTTAAAAAAAAAAAAAAAAAAAAAAATTTAATTCATTGAGTGATGTGATGATAATTCATGCGCTTCATCTGATTTGGTGTGATATGCTTCGTGGGACTTGTATGGCAATGTTTTATTGTTATGCTTGAACTGTTAAGCACTTTTATCGCCAAAATATGACTTAGAAACATTCTGAACGTTCTGATTACTCCTGGTGATGACGTAAATTTTAGTTTTCATCAATAGATTAGAAGTACATGTATGCAAAAAGATATAACAACCATACATGGAACCGTTATTTTAAAAAATAAAGCAACTCGCTTGTAAAATAGTTTTACTGGCAATTGATGTTATGAAGTACAGTTTGTTATATGACTTAACATCCTTGTATCAAGATAGAATTTCATCAAAAAACTTAATTTACATTTGAAATGCTACATTTAACGGAATACTGTTAAAAGATGAAATTACACGAGGCTACATTTTTCGTCAAAATACTTGTATGGGAAGCATTTGTTTCTATCAGATCTCAAGTATAAGTTTAAATCTGGAGTACTGCTATAGAGTAAAACAACCAATTCTCGCACAAAAATTGTCCCAGACAGTCAAAAAGCATCTTCAAATATATTTCCAATAAATGGCTATTTTTTCTTTTGTGGCATTTATTAAGACTTTCTATTCGAATGTGGGAAAGGATTTTATTTCAAAAACAGAATACTTAATTTATTGAGTGATGTGATGATAATTCATGCGCTTCATCTGATTTGGTGTGATATGCTTCATGGAACTTGTATGGCAATGTTTTATTGTTATGCTTGAACTGTTTAGCACTTTAATTGCCAGAAAATGACTTTGAAACGTTCTGATTACTCCTGGTGATGACATAAATTTTAGTTTTTATCAATAGAAGTACATGCAAAAAGATATAACAACCATACATGGAACTGTTATTTAAAAAAAATAAAACAACTTGCTTGAATGATTGGAAATTGATGTTATGAAGTAGTAGTTTGTGTTATATGACTAACATTCTTGTATCAAGATAGAATTAATTCAAAAAACTTATTTACAATTGAAATGCTACATTTAACTGAGAATAACCTCAAAAAACTTAATTTACATTTGAAATGCTACATTTTACTGAATACTGTATAAAGATGAAATCACATGAGGCTACGTTTTGCGTTAAAATACTCGCATGGGAAGCATTTGTTTCTATCAGATCTCAAGTCAGGGCTTTTTTTCCTTATATAAAAGGGGCCGTTTAACGGCCCCTTCCCCCCGGAAAATAGGCATAGTTTTTCCCCTAAAAATATAAATTCCCCTAGGAAAAAAAACAAAAAAAAAAAACTTTTTTTTTTTTTTTTTTTTCATATTTAATTTTTGTAACATTAGCTTAAATCTCATTTATCTTTCCACAATGAACAGAATACAATTTGACTCGAGGTGTAGGCTTGGTGCTGAAATACTTGATATTTTTATGAGAATTAAAGTTGCTGATGTTGTTGCCCCTAGAGAATATGACCCAAAAACTGCTGTGACAACATGGATGTTGTCTTGACTCAATTCAGAAAAGACCCCATACTTTGCCATATGGAGCCAGAAATTGAAACACAGTTTCTAGACTATGTTGTATATCTGACAGTCTCAGCAGCTTCTTTTCACAGCTTCTTTTCACAGCATGTTTTGGACCATGTTTACATTACATTCATGATTGACCATAACAGTGTATTGCACTATTGTAGTTCACATTGTGTTGCTTAAAGTTAAAGTTCTAATAAGTTGTTTTCTCATTTAGCAAGTAACAAAAAATAGCACTTGCGAAAAAATGCAAGTAGAAAATCTTGCTAATTTCGACCCTTGACAGTGGTATAGTTTAAGTGAACTGGATTATGACAATCTAGTGTAGGAGTTCAAGAACATGAAAAATAGACAGATGGCCTTGTAATGATAAAAGTTAAACATGCACATTATACTAGTTTACAATTTTTCCCCTTTTTTCTAAAACGCCGCGAAATTTTCCCCTTCTCAAAGGCCCCAGGCCCCTTCCCCTTTTTCAGAAAAAAACCCCTGCAAGTATAAGTTTAAATCTGGAGTGATTTAGAGTAAAACAACCAACTCGCACACACGAACATTGACACTAGCTAGTCTTGTTGGGAAAGCACTCACTGAATCCTTCTATTAAAATTGTCCACAAGTTTCAAAAATCATCTCCAATTAGCTATTTTGTAAGTAAAGTGCATTTATTGAGATTTCCATATATATGCGGGAAAGGGTTATATTTTAAAAAAAAATGGTACATATATGATTCATGAGTGATGTGATGATAATTCATGCGCTTCATCTGATTTGGTGTGATATGCTTCATGGGACTTGTACGGCAATGTTTTATTGCTATGCTTGACCTGTTTAGCACTTTAGTTGCCAGAATATGACTTTGAAACGTTCTGATTACTCCTGGTGATGACATAAATTTTAGTTTTTATCAATAGAAGTTTTTAAAAAAAGCAACACGCTTGAATTATAGTTTTTATCAATGGAAACAGACTGTTTTCAAAGACAAAGGGTTAAAGGTCTTGTCAGATTTCAAGATAATTTATCAAAAATGTTCCTTTACTGACCCTTTACATAATGTTTGGTTAAACAAGATAGCCAGGAAGTGGATTCAGGGAAGAGGAAAATGAACTTTTAGCTTCAAACAAAATCTCTTCATAAACCATTGCAGAGATATAAACCACATTTCCTTTGGTTGTCCTCTTTCAAATTGTTCAAAGATTTTATGCTTTACAATGAGAGATTTCATTAACAGTGTTGACTTTTTGCAGTTTCATTTGCACTACCGATCAAATTTTCCTAGATAATTGCTATAACTCAGGTGATCAATTAAGGGCTATCTTGGCCCTTTAGTTTTTCACTGCTTTTGAACAATATTGTTGGTAAAAATTATAACAACCTTGACATACACATGTTTTTTATGTGTCATTTGAATGTTAAATGTGTTTTACAAATTGATTTAAATTAATTCATATTTTTTTTTGTTTATAAGTACCAATTCATGGAATAATTTACATAGAACACATTCATGAGGAAAAAAGAGCAAACAAAGGAATGATAATGACTGAACTTATACATACGCTATTCTGAGATGTGTTCAGGGGCATAAAAACTTGTGTTACTTAATGATACTGTGTCATTCTGGAAATCTTGATTCTAAGGCGGATACTATATAAATGTGTTTTTCAAATTGATTTAAATTAATTCATATTTTTTTTTGTTTACAAGTACCAATTCATGGAATAATTTACATAGAACACATTCATGAGGAAAAAAGAGCAAACAAAGGAATGATAATGACTGAACTTATACATACGCTATTCTGAGATGTGTTCAGAGGCATAAAAACTTGTTACTTAATGATACTATGTCAGTCTGGAAATCTATTGATTCTAAGACGGATGTACTATATAAATGTGTTTTTCAAATTGATTTAAATTAATTCATATTTTTTTGTTTACAAGTACCAATTCATGGAATAATATACATAGAACACATTCATGAGGAAAAAAGAGCAAACAAAGGAATGATAATGACTGAACTTATACATACGCTATTCTGAAATGTGTTCAGGGGCATAAAAACTTGTGTTACTTAATTCCAAGGCGGATGTACTATATAAATTATAATGTGTTGCAAATTGATTTAAATTAATTCATATTTTTTTGTTTTTACCAATTCATGGAATAATTTACATAGAACACATTCATGAGGAAAAAAGAGCAAACAAAGGAATGATAATGACTGAACTTATACATACGCTATTCTGAGATGTGTTCAGGGGCATAAAAACTTGTGTTACTTAATGATACTGTGTCATTCTGGAAATCTTGATTCTAAGGCGGATACTATATAAATGTGTTTTTCAAATTGATTTAAATTCATTCATATTTTTTCGTTTACAAGTACCAATTCATGGAATAATTTACATAAAACACATTCATGAGGAAAAAAGAGCAAACAAAGGAATGATAATGACTGAACTTATACATACGCTATTCTGAGATGTGTTCAGAGGCATAAAAACTTGTTACTTAATGATACTATTGTCAGTCTGGAAATCTATTGATTCTAAGGCGGATGTACTATATAAATGTGTTTTTCAAATTGATTTAAATTAATTCATATTTTTTCGTTTATAAAATAATTTACATAGAACACATTCATGAGGAAAAAAGAGCAAACAAAGGAATGATAATGACTGAACTTATACATACGCTATTCTGAGATGTGTTCAGGGGCATAAAAACTTGTGTTACTTAATGATACTGTGTCATTCTGGAAATCTTGATTCTAAGGCGGATACTATATAAATGTGTTTTTCAAATTGATTTAAATTAATTCAAATTTTTTCGTTTACAAGTACCAATTCATGGAATAATTTACATAGAACACATTTATGAGGAAAAAAGAGCAAACAAAGGAATGATAATGACTGAACTTATACATACGCTATTCTGAGATGTGTTCAGGGGCATAAAAACTTGTGTTACTTAATGATACCGGGTCAGTCTGGAAATCTATTGATTCTAAGGCGGATGTACTATATAAATGTGTTTTTCAAATTGATTTTTAAATTAATTCATATTTTTTCGTTTACAAGTAAGTACCAATTCATGGAATAATTTACATAGAACACATTCATGAGGAAAAAAGAGCAAACAAAGGAATGATAATGACTGAACTTATACATACGCTATTCTGAGATGTGTTCAGAGGCATAAAAACTTGTTACTTAATGATACTATGTCAGTCTGGAAATCTATTGATTCTAAGGCGGATGTACTATAGATATAAATGTGTTTTTCAAATTGATTTAAATTAATTCATATATTTCCGTTTACAAGTACCAATTCATGGAATAATTTACATAGAACACATTCATGAGGAAAAAAGAGCAAACAAAGGAATGATAATGACTGAACTTATACATACGCTATTCTGAGATGTGTTCAGGGGCATAAAAACTTGTGTTACTTAATGATACTGTGTCATTCTGGAAATCTTGATTCTAAGGCGGATACTATATAAATGTGTTTTTCAAATTGATTTAAATTAATTCAAATTTTTTCGTTTACAAGTACCAATTCATGGAATAATTTACATAGAACACATTTATGAGGAAAAAAGAGCAAACAAAGGAATGATAATGACTGAACTTATACATACGCTATTCTGAGATGTGTTCAGGGGCATAAAAACTTGTGTTACTTAATGATACCGGGTCAGTCTGGAAATCTATTGATTCTAAGGCGGATGTACTATATAAATGTGTTTTTCAAATTGATTTAAATTAATTCATATTTTTTCGTTTACAAGTACCAATTCATGGAATAATTTACATAGAACACATTCATGAGGAAAAAAGAGCAAACAAAGGAATGATAATGACTGAACTTATACATACGCTATTCTGAGATGTGTTCAGAGGCATAAAAACTTGTTACTTAATGATCCCGGGTCAGTCTGGAAATCTATTGATTCTAAGGCGGATGTACTATATAAATGTGTTTTTCAAATTGATTTAAATTAATTCATATTTTTTTGTTTACAAAATAATTTACATAGAACACATTTATGAGGAAAAAAGAGCAAACAAAGGAATGATAATGACTGAACTTATACATACGCTATTCTGAGATGTGTTCAGAGGCATAAAAACTTGTGTTACTTAATGATACTGTGTCATTCTGGAAATCTTGATTCTAAGGCGGATACTATATAAATGTGTTTTTCAAATTGATTTAAATTAATTCATATTTTTTTTTGTTTACAAGTACCAATTCATGGAATAATTTACATAGAACACATTCATGAGGAAAAAAGAGCAAACAAAGGAATGATAATGACTGAACTTATACATACGCTATTCTGAGATGTGTTCAGAGGCATAAAAACTTGTTACTTAATGATACTATGTCAGTCTGGAAATCTATTGATTCTAAGGCGGATGTACTATAGATATAAATGTGTTTTTCAAATTGATTTAAATTAATTCATATATTTCCGTGTACAAGTACTAATTCATGGAATAATTTACATAGAACACATTTATGAGGAAAAAAGAGCAAACAAAGGAATGATAATGACTGAACTTATACATACGCTATTCTGAGATGTGTTCAGAGGCATAAAAACTTGTGTTACTTAATGATACTGTGTCATTCTGGAAATCTTGATTCTAAGGCGGATACTATATAAATGTGTTTTTCAAATTGATTTAAATTAATTCATATTTTTTCGTTTACAAAATAATTTACATAGAACACATTTATGAGGAAAAAAGAGCAAACAAAGGAATGATAATGACTGAACTTATACATACGCTATTCTGAGATGTGTTCAGAGGCATAAAAACTTGTGTTACTTAATGATACTGTGTCATTCTGGAAATCTTGATTCTAAGGCGGATGTACTATATAAATGTGTTTTTCAAATTGATTTAAATTATTTCATATTTTTTTGTTTTTACCAATTCATGGAATAATTTACACGCTATTCTGAGATGTGTTTAGGGGCATAAAAACTTGTGTTACTTAATGATACTGTGTCAGTCTGGAAATCTATTGATTCTAAGGCGGAAGTACTAAATAAATGTGTTTTACAAATTGATTTAAATTAATTCATATTTTTTTGTTTACAAGTTGGGCAAGGCACATTTTCTAGCCTAGTACTGGTTTGTTTACCCAGGGATCATGAATAATTAAATTTAATTGCGCGCTAAATGACCTTAGCTGTCGATGCGCCATAAAACAATATACATTCATTTGTTTACAAGTACCAATTCATGGAATAATTTACATAGAACACATTCATGAGGAAAAAAGAGCAAACAAAGGAATGATAATGACTGAACTTATACATACGCTATTCTGAGATGTGTTCAGGGGCATAAAAACTTTAATGTGTTACTTAATGATACTGTGTCAGTCTAAAAATCTATTGATTCTAAGGTGGATGTACTATATATATAAATGTGTTTTTCAAATTGATTTAAATTAATTCATATATTTCCGTTTACAAGTACCAATTCATGGAATAATTTACATAGAACTAATTCATGAGGAAAAAAGAGCAAACAAAGGAATGATAATGACTGAACTTATACATACGCTATTCTGAGATGTGTTCAGGGGCATAAAAACTTGTGTTACTTAATGATAGTGGGTCAGTCTGGAAATCTATTGATTCTAAGGCTTGGAAAAAAAGTGTATGTTAACTATCGAAACCATCCCCAAGAAAGCTGTACTCTTGTTAAAAGGTTGCTTCAAAGGTTGTATACAGGATAGGTTAAGTTCTCAACTTCTTGGTAGTCATTGAGGTGCATTAAACATTGGAGCTCTCATTAACTGACACATTTCTTGTTCTAAAATCCTTATTTGATTGCTGACCTGACCCTTTATAGTGTGGTACTCGAAAGCATCATCTTGCCCAGGACAATTCTTCATGTACCCACAATAAAGGGTTGTTTGCAGCCCAAAGTTCAGTTAACTCCTTCTGATTTAGGTATCCGAATTCTCTACATGTTTCATTATATTACAGGTGACAAGTTGGGTAGAGTGGTGCATATTATCCAGTCCAGAGAACCGTCCTTGCGGGATTCCAATCCAGATGAGATAGAAATAGATTTTGAAACACTCAAGCCATCTACACTACGAGAGTTGGAAAACTATGTCATGTCTTGTTTGAAAAGAAAACCTAGAAATTATAGTATGTAAAATGCTCACCATTCATTTTCATAAGGTTCTGTTTTCACTATGTACTGGGTGTATTCATCACCCTCAGTGATATTTCTAGTTTTGCTTTGACTTAAATTTACTGGTCCAAAACACTGCAAACAACGATCAGTCTGAACCTGCATGCAGTCTAATATTGGTCTACCTTGCTTACTTCTTATTTTTCAATATTGAGTAAAGACTAGTCCAAAAAAGATGAAGACAACCAATGCCAACCATGAATGATAATTACTGCTGAAAAGTAATTCTGCAGGATAAAGTAGTCCCTTTAATGATCTGTAAGACAATTCTAGGTTTTCAGCTTGTAACAAAATACTTTTTGTCAATATATTAACCATGCAATAACCTTAATTCAGCCAAAAGAACTCCTGGGAAATCGAAACAGCAGGCTCAACAAGAAAAACGCCATGAGATAGAGAAACGCCTTCAGGATGTGACTGGTCAATTGGGTGGTCCGAAAAAATCGTCAGCCAAGAAAGGTAAAATTTTAAAATTGCCCTTAAAATTCACCGAAATGCATTGGACTCGAGCTAGGTCACATTTATTATATATTACATATTCTGAGTATTCTAATGCCTAGACCAAATATATTGGCAAAATTAAAGAAAAATCATCTTAATATTCTGTCGGCCGATATTTTCAACACAAGCCAGTTGAACTTTTTTCAGAATGATTGTCTTGATGATATCTAGGCAAAGTTCAAAAATGGGTCATCTCGGGTCAAAATCAAGGTCAGTTGCCCAAATTAAGGGGAATTCTTGTTAATAAGCTTACCCGACCAAAAATTTAGTTATTGTGGTTGGCATTACCCATAACTATGCAGAAACATTTTAACACATCTGCAGTGTACATTTCCAAAATATTAACATGCCCCAATTCTCTTATTTTAATATTTTTTCTTTTGTTAAGTGGTTTTCCATATTTCTTCCTGAACGTTTTACCCTTTCTCAAATGCAGATGCTTTTCTGACACCTGCATCAAACAACTTGAAAACAGTAGGGCAAAAGGAGAAATTGCACATGATGGGCAATTTCTCCTCTTGCAACAATGTTTTCATCTCTTATTCAATAATAATACCTTAATTTATAGATATGTTCAATCGTTTTCCCAAAAACAACTTCGCATTTGTTAGCTGCAGATTTGTAATATGTGGAAGAAGGGGTAAAATAAATTCTTTCAACATTTTATATTTACCAGATGAGAAAGGTGAAAGAGATCCAGCAGGTGGAGCCAGTCGTCTCAGTTCCAGCAGTAGTAGCGGGTCCGACAGTGAATCCTCATCCAATACAAGTTCTTCAAGCTCGTCGGATTCCAGCGACTCGGAGTCAGGTTAGATCACTCTGGCATAACCCTAATTAATCACTGAACAAAAAGATAACCAGTTCTAATCTGAGGGAATTGAATCTTGGGACTTGTTACACATAACAAATGCCTTGTAAAGGTTTAAGATAGTATTAAAACATTGTGCTCAAAATTTTGGATTGTGATGGTTTATAGCTGAAACAAAATTTCATATACATGTGTGAAGTGGTTGGAATTAAAAGAAAAAGCTCTTTCAGATGTGTTAAGATCAACATGTGTAAAAGAGCATTTTACTGTTGAAATATAGGCTCTGGAACATGCATACTTTGTTTTTCAAATAGTTTGAAAACATTGCACAAGTACATGAAAAATCATTACATAACCAAACAGCCAATGTTCACCATCTCATTTCATTATGCTGGTCACAAATAACTTGTTCTCTATTGTACTCTGCTGCAGAGGCATTTACATGCAGAAAAGTGTTGAATTATAGACATTGTTATTGAATAGACTGTACTATGTCTTTTTAACCTTTGCAATGGCAGAAGGACATGGTTGTCTCAAAAGAAAATTATAAATGTTAATTTTCTTACGAAAATAAAATCCAATCAGCTTCCTTTGAAATATTTAGACTTGAAATGTGTCAGCTGTCATTGCCCTGTTGTTAAGAGTTGGGAAAATAATTTATTTGTATGAAAAGTATTTCAACTTTTAATGGGATCTTCAGTTGTAAGGATCAAAGTTTGAACATTTTCATGTAGAACCCATGATACGCCTGCAGAATAAGTTTTGGGTAGATTAAGCATAATTTAAGATTTGTGTCCCTGTTGAATCAGATTATTTATTCCATGTTTTCGAGTCGAGATAATTCTTCTTCTGTTCTGCCATATGAATATCTAAACAGTGTGGATCGAGATTGAACTCTAAAAGTACATATTGATCTTGTCCTGTACTGGTTTATTTATTATTTGAACTTAGCACGGGACACATTTTCAAGGTATAAATAAACACTTAAAAGTATTCATTTCCTTTTTGCTAAAGAAAGTTTTTGATAATTTGGCAGGTCCATGAGTCTATCCATTGTTGTTTCTGAAATGACGCCATATCTTGTACCATTCCCTTGATTGAAGTGATATTCACCCTTTCTCACATACAAACAATCTGCAACACTGAACAGGTGACCGAAAAAATGGGAAATCTGAATAAAATTTATATTAAGAATATGAATTTAAGTTGAAAACATTGTCGCAAAAGGATAAATGTTTTGCGAGCTATTTCTCCTTGATGTGTGAACATGTGGGAAAGGGTTAATTGACATCATGATGCCTGAATCTGATACATGTGTGAAAGGTTATTGGTCACTCTTGTAGTGTCGTGTCAGATACAAAACATGTATTTTATCAATGAGATCGTTTGGGGTCTAGTATGCTAAATTTAAGTGTTTGAGCCGTTGTTGTGAAATTGTTCATCATTCTCATTTTTGTATTTTGTAAATATGAAACGGTAAAAGCAAATGAGCAATTATATCTGCAAGATCTGAGTTTGTGTGTTAAGAATGATATATACGTAAGGTGTGAACTAACACGTTGATAGGAAATGATAATTCCAGCATTTGTAAATGAGTTTTGAAAGAAATCTGTACGAGTTTTAGAAATCTTTTGCCATACTGGTAAAACTAAGTTGTCACCATAGTTCTTGGTACTCGTAGGTGTAGATCTATATAAATTGGGTATCTCTGTCTTAACAGTTCAATCTAGTGTGACCTGAACTTCACTTCACAATATTATAGATTTTAGAAAACTGAATACTTTCCTTTCGGTTTACCTAGAACATTTTAGGATCAATCTAAATGTGAACCCACCCAGCTTTGACTCGGTACTTTTCTACCAGCATTCTTCTATTTTGTTCGTCCCTAGTGAAGCAAATCCCTATAAACTTCTCCAAAAATGATATTTTCTATTAATTTTATGGTGTTATACAGCATGAACTGCTGTCATTAAGTAGGTCCTGTATATGCAAGTTTGCTCAAAACAATTTAAAACCCATTTTCCGCTGTTAAGTTTTAAAGCAGTTTGAAATTCTATAGCAATCACTCTAATTGATGTGTGATGTGTTGCCATAGGCTGCATGATGGCACTTGAATTGTAAAATATCTATATCTATCTATCTATCTGTAAAAGTGTTTTCTAATGTAATGAGTTTATTACTGCTAGTGATCTAGATAATGTCCGTTTATGCTGTTCTGAGTTCCTTATGGGACTCGAGCCCTATATTCTGGGTGCTCGAAAGAATGGTGTAGCAAGAGACGGGTTGATTTGAGGACCCACAATATAGGGGTTTGGTTGGGTAATAAGAAAAAATATTGTGAAGAATAAAGCCATTTACTACTTATCTAGACCATGCATTTAAGCTATCTAACTATTGTTGTAGGCAAGTTATTATGAACATATTGAATTTAAGTTAAAAGTTAACTTGCCTGGTATTGTATTATTTGCTTCTATGAAAGATGTTGCCATCTTAGAGACATCAAACCTCTTTACTCCAGAATCTGACCCGGCCGGGTAGCTCAATTGGTAGCGTATCTGACTCGTGATCTGGAGGTCACGGGTTCGATACCCGGTTGCGGCGACATTCTTTCGGGCGATGTTTTTCCATTGCCTCTCACCTCTGATCTATGTGAGAAAGTAGTCAGTGGCTTCGAAAGAATGGTGTGTGAAAGCCAGGAAAACATGGGTAGGTGCACTGACCGCCGTTATATGACCAAAGCTGTTGAAAGCGGCGTTAAACTCCAAACAAACAAAATACTCCAGAATCTTAAATAAAAGGGAAATACTTTTATTTGTTAAGTTTCAAAAAATGTTATATCTGGTAGCAAATTATTTTCACACATGTGTGCAAACAACATTGAAAACGTTGTGGCAAAAATAAATATTGCTCATCATGAGCATTTTCTCCTTTTGCCACTATGCTTTGTATGTAATTAATTCATTTACTACAATTTCCTTAAGAGAACTTCACAATTTTTCCTTGTTTGGGGAAGATTTATTGTATGTTGGAAAAGAGATCGGATAAGCGCTATCAGTTATAAAGACTAAAAGAGTTTTATGTTTGCATTTGATGGTAACATGTTAGGTGATATATTCTCCTGGATACAGATGATTATGGGTGTTATCTATTTGGTATAAATCCCTAAGCTCATGCTGTGCAAACAGTACAAGTGAACATTCGATACCAAATCATTTTCTTGTGTTTCACTGTCTATCTGCTTGTAACATTGACATAGATGCAACTTTTGGCTAAAAACAAGAAGTGTACTGTAGCCTCACCAGTTTTATGTCAATGTAAGTCCAAATGGTGCAAAACTGGAGAAGTGACAAGTCTCCTCAAAAATTGCCTTCAAAGTTTTTTGCAATTTGGTTGAACAAAATTTGTTTATGGATTAGAATAATTCAACATGTGATAGGTACACATGGACAGGAGAATATATCACCACCAGAAAAGGTTAGTCTTTCTATTATATTTGTACAGCCTGAGTGCAGAATGTGTTCTTCTTGAGTCCAGCCAATAATAGGCTGGAAATATGGCATAAACATTTATGCAATCACCATACAACATTTTTATTAGGTTTCAATTCTTCAATACAGCAGTCAGATGACCTTCGTGTCAGCAAGAAAACTAACTTTTCTACAGTGTGTTATAATCATCCAAAATTTACTTTACATCCAACATGTAATTGCTAGCTACAGCTGTTGATATTCTTTCACCTGTTGTTTCATTTGCCCATTTTATGCATTTCTGTGCAACTCAAAAAGGTCTTGTGTGATTGTATGAGTTCATGGAAGGTAGTTTGATGTCTGTATTCATTAAACATGTATGTCAAAACATCCTTGGAATTACTTGAAGAAGAAAAAAAAAAAGAGTAAGGTCTTGACTTCGTTTGGAAATTTGAGAAGAAAGCTAAATCCATTAAAAGTTAAAGCAAATTCAAAAATATTATAAACCAGTATTACTAAATCTCGTTCAATGTAAATCCTGCAATATTAATGATGTGGTATTGATATCCCAGCTTAAATTGTCCCTTGGCTTTCTTTTAACCTGTAAGAAGCATTTGCCCCCTTGGTCATTTTTAAGTTTAATTTACAAATTATTGGCTGGTCTCAATTTTGACACGACATGCACTCTTGAAGGCTTAATTCTGTGTGTTTATCAGGCATTGGTTAGATAGGCTGTTCTGGCCATGAGTTTGACAAAATGTCTTATTTATGTATTCACTGAAATTGTTAACAAAGAAACCAATAAATAAATAATTCTTAGTTTCAGTCACCAGTGTGAAGAAACACGATATGTTCATATCTTTTGGATACAAATTATAATTATATACTTTGTTTTTGTTCTTGATAGTTCCTTCTGTATTGATGTAGTCGAAGAGAGAGAAAGATATATTGTAGCTTTATAATTTTTTATTTGTAAATGTCCTAAAGAAATCATGTGTGTCTTATTTCTTTGAGTTGTACAGAAATTTAGATGAAAAAAAATGAAAGCAACAAAACTTTATACATTTTTGTAATGTAGGATGTTTTTCACCATTCTTTTTGTATTGTTGTATCCTGGGAAGTAATCACCGCATACTGTAAATAATCATTTAGAGATATACATAGATTGTCATGATTCTTCATCTGACCAGCATTTTTAATCATAAAATCTCAATAAAAACTATAAATACAAACCCAATGTTTTTATCTTATATGTTGTTTTACCATGAACAAGAAGAAACACATTCTGCCTCGAACCTACATTTACCTTTTCAGTGCTGAAAATTATGTTTTATCTTTATATTCAAACTTATTAACCTGGGGGTCAAGAATGGCTCGTCTCATTTGAATTTTCAACATCATGCTTTTAGGCTAGTTCAGACGGTACAATTGAACTGCTTTCCCGAATAGAAATTTCTTTCGGATGGCATCTCAAACTTTGCGTCTCTGGTCGAAAATCATTCTCATTTCTCAGACTTTCCATTTTTGTTTTCAGGATAAAAGTTGAATATTAGACTTTTTATTAATGGGTTAACAAAAAATGTGTCACAAAAATGATGATCTGGTATCAATTGGGTATTTTGCTATTCATGATGAGAAAGTCAAATTGTTATCTGAAATTGAAGCAAAACATGTAGAATTCAGCACTGCAAAGGTTATTAAACCCAATATTATGGTCCTGTCCAAATGTTACATGCAAATTGCATGGTTAAATGTCTGAATGCATTAACCCTTTCCCTCATACAACAATTCTGCAGCAGACGACTTTGAACATATTTTTTCAAAAAAAAGGAAATCTCTATAATTGAATGGATAACCTATGAGTAAAAGTGGAAAACATTGTGGCAAAAGGAGAAGTTGCTCGTTTTGGGCAATTTCTTCTTTTGTCACTATGTTATCAAAAAACGTCTGCTGCAGAGGCTTCATAAAGCATCGTCTATATGAGGGAAAGGGTTAAGAAGAACTTTCAAAGATCAAGAGAATGGTCCCTGGACTGTCGATGCAAAAACGGTATTAACCCTTTCCCACGTAGAACAAATGTGCACCAGAAGATTGGGAAAATGGGATAAATAGTAATGAAAGGATATTATTATATCCCCTTCAAAGAAGAGGGGCTATAGGAGTCAGTCTGTCGGTCGGCCGGCCAGAAGCCATATTTTGTCCGGCCTATTCCTTACAAACCACTGGGTGGAATTCAATAAAACCAAGAGGAGATGTGCATATCCTAAAGAGGTTACAATTGCATGTTATTTTACAGAGTTATGGCCCTTTTACTTATTAAGTTATGGTGTAGGTCAAGGTGCTGTTTAGGGGGTATTTATCATCTTCAAGGGCTAAGAGACTGTCCATGTGTTTGAAGTTTAGGTAGATGTTTTCAATGATGTCTTATGCAAATTTATTGTTTGTCAGAAAGGGTTAGAGACTGTTGAAAAAACAACAGAAGGAAGTGTTGAAGATAGCACAATTATTACACTTGATTGGAATGGGAGAAGTTAATATTTCAAGCAATTTCAAATTATTTTTTCCACAATTTTGTCTGCTACAGAGGCATCAAACGTTGCCTTATATAATGAGGAAAAAAGTTTTTTAAAACTTTCAATATATCTTCTGTAGACGACTTGAAAATATAGTGTTAAAAGAAGTAATTTCTTTTGTGCAATTTCTCCTTTTGCAACAATGTTTTCAACTCTATTCCATGATAGTAACTTTCAACTGCAGTTTCGAAAAGGTAAGAAGGATTTATAAAAAAAAAAAAAAAGCTTGTCCCCTGATCTGCAGCTCTAACCTAACTGAGTAGAAGTATTGTGGGGACGTTAAAGTATAGTCTCTGTAAAAATGAAGCTTCAGAGTACACACAACATAGGGTTTAAGAGAAAGAATATGGAGCAAAGACTAGAAAATCTACCTTACCCAGGACCTACTGGATGTGTTAACACAATCGGGGAAATAATGGAGATGCTCGATTGAACAAATGAGAAATCTGCTGTGGTCAAGTGGTAAGCTTCAGAGATTTGAGACCTAAATATCCCTATGCCCTGTGGTCAGTCATGATTGAGTGCCCTTGGTCAAAGCACATTTCCTAGCCTAGCGCTAGGCATGAAAAAGTGATGTCGCTCTGATACAGCTGAAATACTGTTAACCCTTTCCCTCATATAGATGCCTCTGCAGCAGACTGCTTTTTGAAAACATAGTAACAAAAGAAGAAATTGCACAAAACATGCAATTTCTCCTTTTGCCACAATGTTCTCCACTTTTTGTCATAGATTTTCCATTTTTTGACAAAATATGTTCAAAGTCGTCTGCTGCAGAATTGTCGTATGAGGGAAAGGGTTAACCCTTGCAGACGCAGACGACTTTTGAAAACAATGCAGCTTAAGGTTCTTTTGCGACAATATTTTCAACTTCTTTCAGTTATTATACCATCCTTTATAATGAATTGATGTGTTTTTAAAGTCCTCCGCTGCAGGGTTGTTGAATGTGGGAAAGGGTTAAATACAAACTCAAAGTCCACTAGAAAGAAATATGGTTGAATATTGACTTTTGACACCATCATCCTTGTTAACCTTCAGGCTCTCCGAAAAAGAAGTTGAAGAAACCCAAGACTCCAGTGAAATTTAACAAAAGTGCTGCACAGGTAAGGCAGAAGTTGCTAAACTTGCAACGATTGCAAAACGAAGGTTCTTAGTTCACATTCAATGACTCCTTTCTGTAGCCGGTAACGATGCGAGTTCAAATCCCGGCTCAACCAACTTTAATTCCGATGATTGACAAAAGTCGATGCATCATTCGTCTTCCACCAATGGGCTAAAGTCTGTGGAAAAGCAGCCAGTTGCTTGGGAAGATTGTTGTGTGGAGTACTGGTGTGAGAAAACCAGGAAATGCATGAGTAGGTGAACTGGCCGCCGTGATATAACAGAAATTGTTTAAAAAAACGGCGTTAAACCCCAATCAATACAATCCTTTCTGTAGACTTGGCAAGTACTTGCATCGTTCTGTGGAAAAATTGCAAAGACGGGTCTCGTTTTTACATGGATTTAAATCAGGAACAGATTCTTTACAAATGTGCCAATGTCTTTCTGCCAAGTTTCTTGGATGAATTGTGAAGTAATCCAAATCCAGGCTGTGTGAGCTTCATGTTGAATGGTTGTAACTATACTTTTTACAAGATTTAGATTTAACTGTTTTGCTAGGAAGCCAGCCAGGCGTAAAATATTTTGAGTTCACTAATTGATTTCTGACAATATACAAGTTGTATCAACTAATAGAAAAATAATAGCCAAAAAAGTATTTTTGTCAAATCGGAATGAGCCGAGCTTAATGGATCATTGGATTTGGATGCCTGTGATCTATCAACATTCCTTTTTCGTTTAAAGAATTTCGTACGGTCTTACCTGAGATCTGGTGCAAACACGTTTTGCTTTGAACAACATCTTAATCTGCTAGCCCAATTTCAAAATAAATTCACTGAAAATGATCCTAAGGTGGCCCTCTACCAAATTTAAATCATAATATTCCACTCTAATGCACAATATGGCCATCAAATGGGCTCAATTTTGAAATAATTAGCTTCTAGCCCAATTTGTATTTTTTTCACTAATGATGCAAAGATGGCCTTCAAATAACATCTAGAACACCGGTTCATTCGTATCTTTTCCCCCTGCTCTGGTCGATAACGGGATTTCCCTAAAAACCCAGTCTTCAAACCTCATGGGATGATTGGTCCAGTAGCTGATCCCTATTGATTTTTAGATCACCTAGAGCCGAAGGCTCAAGGTGAGCTATTCTGATCACTTTTTGTCCGTCGTCTGTCGTCCGTCCGGCGTTAACTTTTAGCTTTAAACATCATATCCTCCCAAACTCCAAGGACAATTTCCACAAAACATCACAGGAATGTTCCTTTGGTGGTCCTCTTTCAAATTTGTTCAAAGAATAAAATTCCATTGAGATCTTTGGTTGCTGCGGCATCAGAAAGGGGACAAAATGTCCAAACTTTAAAAATCTTCTCCGAATCTGCCTGTCAGATTCAAATATAATTTGGTAGAAATGTTCCTTAGGTGACCCTCTATAAAAATTGTTCAAGCCATACTGATTGGTCGAAAAACATGGCAGTCAGGCGGCATCAGAAAAGGGGCAAAATTTGAAAATTCCATTTTTATGAAAGTGTTTGTCTGATTTTAAGAAAATGAAATACGAATCTTACTTTAATGATCCTCTATTTAATTTGTTTAAGCCGTTTTGATTGGTTACACAATCATAGCAACCAAGCGTCATCACAAAAGGGGTAAATTGAACTTTTAGCTACAAATGACAACCAACTCCTACCATTCCAATAGACCAATTTCCACAAAACATCACAGGAATGTTCCTTTGGTGGTCCTCTTTCAAAATTGTTCAAAGATTTAATTTCCTTTGAGAACTTTGGTTGCTGCGGCATCAGAAAGTGAGAAAAATACCCAAATTTTAAAATCCTTTTCCTCCATAATCTGCTTGTGCGATTGCAAGATAATTTGGTAGAAATGTTCCTTAAGTGACACTCTAAATAAACTGTTGAAGCCATATTGATTTTGTTGAAAAACAGGGCAGCAAGGCGGCATCAGGAAAGGTGCAAAATGACAAAAACTTTATAATTCCATTCTTATTAAAGTTCTTGTTAGATTTCAAGATATAAATGGCCTTTACTAATAAGCTGTTTCTTGAGAAGTGTCCACTCCTTGCAGTTTCATTTGCACTCATTTATAAAATTTTCCCAGATATTTGCAGTTAAATATTCGCTACCAATTTACTATCAATTAGGTGATCGATTTAGGGCCATTTTGGCCCTCTTGTTTTGTGGGGCGGTCAAGGTCACAGGCCACAAAGGTTAAATATGTTTTATAAATTGAAGTCTAGAACCCGGCTGTAGCTTTTCCGGGGAGACTTACCAAATTCCATGGAAATTCCATGGACAACCCAGAGAAGTTTCATGTAAACCGGAACGGTTCCATGAACATGCTGGAATGGTTCCGGAGTATTCGGACACATTTCCGCATTTTAACATTAAATTCCTTGGTTTTTTCCATGGTTTCCGTGTATTTTTGTATTTTCTGTTATGAGTCCCCGGAAAAGCTACAGCCGGGAAGCTTCATAGGATGATTTAACTTACTGAGTATACGACCCCTATTGTTTTAGATGTTAAGGTCACATGGGCAATTTAGGTCAATCCAGGGGTTGTGAGTTTGAATCCCGACTCGGCCAACTTTCTTTCCGACGTTCGACAAAAGTCAATGCGACATTCGTCTTCCACCAATGGGCTTAGTCTATGTGGGAAAGCAGCGAGTTGCTTGGGAAGATTGGTGTGAAAACCAGGAAACACATGAGTAGGTGAACTGGCCGCATTGATATGACTGAGACAGTATTAAAAACGGCGTTTAACTCCAATCAATGAAATGTTTCCACTCAAGAATCCTTTAACACAATAGTCTTCTTACTTAATTGGATGATTGGTCTAATAATGATTAGTAAGGAAGATCATTTTGTTTTGGCCGAGCCCCGGTAGCTCAGTCGGTAGAGACTCTGGCTATCAATCCAGGGGTTGTGAGTTCGAATCCCGGCTCGGCCAACTTTCTTTCTGACGATTGACAAAAGTCAATGTGTCATTTGTCTTCCACCATTGGGCTAAGTCTATGTGGGAAAAGCAGCCAGTTGCTTGGGAAGTTTGTTGTTGGGAGTACTGGTGTGAGAAAACCAGGAAATGCATGAGTAGGTGAACTTGGCCGCCTTGATATAACTGAGACATTGTTAAAAACGGCGTTAAACCCCAATCAATCCTTTTCTTTTGGGGGTCACAGGGGCTATATATGGTCAAACTTGTTTTTGCTCAATATTTCAAAAAACATTTTGCCTAGTCTTCAAACGTCGTAGGATGAGTGACCCTGTATTTTGGTTGATTGATTGATTGATCAGGGTTAAACGCTGTTTCAACAATATTTCAGTCATATCACGGCGGCCAGTTCACCTACCCGTGTTTCCTAGCTTTGTCATACCAGTATGCCACACATATTTTCAAGCAACTGGCTGCTTTTCCACATGGACTGTTAGTTGGCCCATTGGTGAAAAACGAATGACGCTTGTCGCAGTAACTTTTGTCAAATCGTCTAAAAGAATGTTGGCTTAGCTGGGATTATAACTTGCAACCCCTGGATTGACAGCCCGCGTCGCTACCAACTGAGCTACAGGGCCTGGGCTGTGTTTTGGCGTCACTTGGTTATAGGTCAAATCAGTTTCTATTTAATATCTCGAGAACCCATTGACCTACTCTCTAAATGGGATGATTGGTCTAATTGTATAGGTGGATGATCCCTATCGATTTTGGGGGTCAAAGGTCGGTCACACGGTTTCAGGTCAAAATCTGATTCAGATCAATACCTCAAAAACATGTTTGCAGCCAAATTTAAATTGCTTTCTGCTGAATATCTGAACTTGCTGTGCTAGATAAACAGCAGACTAGAAAACTAAACTATTTGATTTCTAGCTAGACTATTCGGAGAATATTAGAGCTATTCTACTTGTCCTGGCGTCCACATCACACCTCGGTTAAGGTTTTGAATGTAAGAACATATATTTCACCATATCACAGTATTTACTCGATGCATTGCATTGAAACCTTATACAAACCTTTCCAACTGACACAACTATGCAAATAATCAAGTTTATAACTCAATCCTGCATTTAATGCAAGTTATAGCCCTTTTTTGACTGAAAAATTCAGGTTAAAGTTTTGCGTGCAACTACATTAAGAGTCTATATCTTAGTAACTACTTGATCCATTGCATTGAAACTTTATATAACCCTTCCCAACCATCACTCCTTTGTTTAACACCTATGTAAACAATCAAGTATGTTAATTAACTCTATCCAGCATATATTATGGCCCATTTTTTACTTCGACATTCTGGTTGAAGTTTTGCGTGCAACTACGTCAAGAGTCTATATGATATCTCTGTATTTACTTGATGCATTGCATTGAAACTTTCCATATCTCAATAACTACTTAGAGCATTGTATTGAATCCTTATACAACCCTTCCGAACTTCACACATACTTTTTGTGTCGCCTGCGTAGCATTGTAGGCACTTGGGGATTACTTTTTTTCTACTCAAAGGATTGGATCGAAACTTCTGACAAATGTTTATATCAATCTTTGAAACATTGTACAACCCTTCTCTATATAAATAATCAAGTTTGGTAACTATCCTGCCTGTATTGCAAATTGTCCCTTTTTAAGAAATTCTGGTTAATGTTGTGCATGCAACTACATTAACCCTTTCCCTTATTGGACAATTCTGCAGCAGACGACTTTGAACATGTTTTCAAAAAGCCGTCTGCTTCAGAGGCGTCAGAAAGCGTCTATATGAGGGAAAGGGTTAAGGGTCCATATCTCGGTAACTAATCAGTGGTAAAATAGTCGAGCGCGCTGTCAAACGGACAGCTCTTGTTATGTTTGCATTGTGTTCCTCTTCTGACAAATTTTGGTTGCAAATTTGGGAAGCACATGCATCTTATGGAGAGGTTGTTCCATGTACACAATTAAGCAGAGAAGTAGATAAGAGGGATAAGTAACTAAATTGTATATTAAAATATCACCTGTCCAAACAATTGTAGCAAGTAAAACTCCAAAAAAGTATTGAAGATATGACAAAAACCAAAGATATTTTCTGGAAGTTGAAATATCCTTCTATTGCAATAGATCTAATGCGTATAATGTCAGCCTATTAATTTTTCTGAACAAAGTTATTAAAATTCAAGAATCACTGTAACTGTGCCTTTTAAACCAGTCATTATTCAAATTGCAAAAAAGGTCCAGTTGTTCAATGTATCTGTTACTTTAGTTGAATTTTTTTAAGCTTTCAGAAAATGTATGTTTTGTTTATGTGTCATATATGACTTTTATTTTCTACAATTATATTACTCCATGTGATATTTTAACCCGGTAACGGGTGTACAGATGATGTTGCTTATCCCTCTTATCTAGGAATCCGCTGTGGTTAGCGTCAGGGGATTTCGAAACCGGGTGTCCCTGGTTCGATCCCCAGTCGCGGCACTACGGTCATGGTGGAGTGCCCTTGGGCAAGGCACATTTTCTAGCCTAGTACTGGTTTGTTTACCCAGGGATCATGAATAATTAAATGACCTTAGCTGTCGATGCGCCATAAAACAATATACATTCATTCCCTCTTATCTACGTTCCTGATTAACCCTTTCCCTCATATAGACGCTTTTGGACGTCTTTGCAGCAGACGGCTTATTGAAAACATAGTGACAAAAGAAGAAATTGCACAAAACGTGCAATTTCTACTTTTGCCACAATGTTTTCCACTTTTAGTTAAAGGTTATCCATTCAATTATGGAGATTTTCTATGTTTTGACAAAATACGTTCAAAGTCGTCCGAGGGAAAGGGTTAAGTCACTAATTTATGAGACAAAATGTGCAATATCTGCAATTGTCTGTTGGGTAAAAGGTTAAACTAATAATCCTTCATTGACTTGTAGGAAAATGGTGTTATGTCTCCAAACATGAAATTAACAATTGGTGGTAACAATACGGTCATGGTTTCCTCACCCAAGCCAGGTAGTAAGGTCGTGTCAGACTCGGCCAAAAAATTGCCCCCAAAAGTTGGTGGGGGAAAAGGACCCATGATGATGGAGGAGAAGAAAGTTCCTGCTATTGTGCCCGAAGCAATGACCGTCAAGGTTCCGCCTGTAATGGTACAACCGGCAGCAGTGATGGAACAACCTGATCTACCTACAATAAAGGCTGAAATTAAACAGGAAATAGGTAAGCCGAGTAAGAGGTCTCGAGATGAGCAGTAAAATATATTTTTCAAGTAATATCAAAGCAGAAACTCGTGAAAACAAGACCAATTTTGTTGTCGTCAAATGTGAATAGGACATTTATCCCTCAATTTTTATTCGCCGGATTGCTCTAGCAATTCTGGTCTATAGATTGGCGCTGTCCATCAACATTTTGGTTAAAGTTTCAGGTCGAGTCAAAATCTCAGCACTGAAAAGGGTTACAAACTTGAAACTTTGCCTGAAGGTAACAAGTTCTATTGATTTCTATGGTTACCTTGACGTTGGTTTGTCGATTTTCAATGTCAAATTGCTGACACAAATTTGCTTATGACTACTTTTTCTATGTCGCTACGAATTTGACATAAAACTGTTGACTGTAGTTGTGATGAGTGATCATGATATTGGTTCTGGGAAAGAGCCTTTGACCCTTTCTCACATGCAGACAACTCTTGAAATCATTATGGAAAGGGGAGAGTAATTTTTCCAACTCGTGTTAATAATTAAACTTTAATTTATAGAGATTCTTTTAGATTTTGTGTTCTCTACAAAGTTGAATGTGGGAAAAAGTTGAGTTTGTTTGAAGTTAACCCTTTCCCTTGTACGACAATTCTGCAGCAGACGACTTTGAACGTATTTTGTCAAAAAACAGAAAATCTCCACAATTGAATGGATAACCTATGACTAAAAGTGGAAAACATTGTGGCAAAAGGAAAAATTTCTTTTTTTGTCACTATGTTTTCAGAAGCCGTCTGCTGCAGAGGCGTCCGAAAGCGTTTATATGAGGGAAAGGGTTAAGTAGTTTCACAAGTTTGCGTTGAGGCAGGTTAAACATCTGACCGTCTGGCATATTTCCTTTACAATTCATAATCGTTGAAACTACATGATTGTGTTTCTGTCCTATTATTAAAGGGAGATTGTTGATATGGTACCGTTTCCCATATACAATAGATCCTCAGCAGACGACTTTGAAAAACATCCAGGCAAAAATATGGATAGTCTCTCGATGTTTAAAAGGTGTGTATGTGTGTGCAACAGATACATCAATATACGTCTTCCACATCATGGGAAAGGGTTGACCCTTTCCTTCATACGACAATTCTGCAGCAGACGACTTTGAACATATTTTGTCAGAAATTGAAAATCTCTATAATTGAATGGATAACAAGCTATGAATAAAAGTGGAAAACATTGTGGCAAAAGAAGAAATTGCTTGTTTTGAGTAATTTCTTCTTTTGTCACTATGTTTTTTAAAAAGCCATCTTGGAATGAAAGTATAAATATTGATTTTCATGAGCAATTTCCTCTTTTCAAGGTTTTCAGATGTCTGCTGCAGATGCGTAAAAAAATGCATCTGCTAGTTGGAAAAGGTTAATCAATTTATTTATTTTTTTAGTGACGACGCCTTCTCGTCCAGTGACTCATACTTTACCTCAGCAACCAGGCAGACCAAGCGCTGTAGCTGCGCCGAAACCACAGCCTAAACCTGCGGGTAAATTATCACAGTTTTTGCTTGAACATACCTACTTTTTGTGTCGCCCTGCGTAGCATGATAGGCACTTGAAGATTACTTTTTTTTTTTGTCCGGCGTCTGTCTGTCCGTCACACTTACAATGAGCAGGTGCAGGTGACACACGTGCTCCGCGGAGCACTCCATTCTAGTTTAAATCACTATGAATATATTCTCTTCATCACATAATAATTATATAACAAATATGCAGCAGACTTCTTTGAAAGTATCTACTACCTAAAAATCTCCGTAAAGGTCAGATATGATTGATTTTCAGAAAGAGTTTAAAACAATGTAGCAAAAGGAGAAATTGCTCATTTTAAGTAATTTCTGCTTTTGCCACAATGCTTTTAAGTCTTTGGCTGTTGATCTAGTAAAATATGTCTATATATATATATATATATATATATATATATGTGTGAGAAAAGAAGATAATGCTCATTTTAAGCAATATCTGCTTTTGCCACAATGTCTGCTAAAGATGTGGTAGAATGTGTCCATAGTATGGAACAACCAAATATCAGTATACTTGTGGTTTATCTGGGTATTTGTAATAAAGCAAACTGAAGTTAGAACTGTAAATAATATCCAGCATAACTGGTTCCTTTATATGTCTTTATTATTTAACTCGCACCAAAATAAAATAAAAAGTTGAAAATTGATATTCAAGGGAGACAATCACACATTGGGATAATTACAACAAAAATGTGATTTAATGTGAAAATGATTATCCTAAAAAAACATGTCTCTTACACATTTCTAATTTCTGATGTAAATTAAGTAACTGTTTTAAACATTGAACGAACATTTTCAGAATGCCTTGGTTTAAATTTCCTACTTGCATTATTTATTCATATTTTCCAAAAACAGTGGCATTTCATTGTTATTTTTAGCTCACCTGTGCATGAAGTGCTCAAGGTGAGCTGATATGATCGCATTTTGTCTGTTGCGTCATCAACAATTTCTGTAAACGACATCTCCTAAACCGCTTGGCCAATTTCATTGAAAATTTTCCTTGGGTGGTGCCCTATCAAAATTGTGCAATCCAATTTAATTCCATGCCATGGCAACCTAAAGGCCTAGAGCTTAGATATTTCGTGTATAGCTTTGTCTAGTTGTCCTCTGGGTTCCAAAATTCATCCTACACCAGGGGTCACCTGTTTTACAGAAGGTTGGGTGATGTGGAGCACCCATCAAATATACTCTTTTTATCTTCCAACATGTTATTGTCATTCATTTGATTGGTGTATTTTAGTCTGGACAAAGATTCAGTGGTCAGGTATTAGGTTGATAGATGTTGGAATCTTCCATGTTTTATTTCATTATTCAGTTAAAAAAAGTAAATATTTTCTTTATTATAACAGTGTGCATGTTATGTTAATTCCTCACATGGTTGTTGTAGTGGCTTGGCTGTTAACCCTTTCCCTCATACAACAAATCTGCAGCAAACGCCTTGAACATATTTTGTCAAAAAATAGAAAATCTCTATAACTGAATGGATAACATATGACTAAAGGTGGTAAAGATTGTGGCAAAAGCAGAAATTACTAGTTTTGAGCAATTTCTTCTTTGTCTCTGTTTTCAAAAAGCCGTCTGCTACAGAGGCGTCAGAAAGCGTCTATATGATGGAAAAGGTTAAAGTGGCTTGGTGTTGAGAAGTGAATTTTGTAGCATAAACCTGTGACATAAAATTAAAATCAAGTATGCCAGTCAAGCTCTGACATAATTAAAAACGACAACACATGATTATCCCTTTCTAAGATGAAACAGATTGAGTCTAATTATTAAAACAAGTTTTAATCAATGTGACAAAAAGGAGAAATTTTCAAAATGTAGGAAATGATAAAAGGCTGTTACAGAAACAAATTTATTTTGGTTGAATCCAAGAAAAACAAAACATAAGGCACTTGCAACCAGTCGTTTAATTAGTCACAGAAGTCGGATATAATTATGTACATCAATATTCTTCATTGCTCTCTCCAGCTACAAGAAAAACTTCATAATCATGAGAGGAAATTTTATGTTTACCTCTTAAATTTCACCACAGAGCTCTCGATAAGGCTTGTTGGACATGTCCTAATATCCCCTTTTGTCACATGCAGACACATTTTGGCACTTTGTTGCGAAAGCAGACTGCTCATAACGAGCAAGTCGCTTTGCCACATTGTTGTCCATATTTTGGCCTAGATACTTTGTAAGTCGTCTGCTACAATTTTGCTGTTTGTGGGAAAGGAAAGGGGGTTAACAACAACACCATAGTTTAGTCGAGTAATAAGAGAGATTTTATCCATTTCCCACAAATTCGCAGCAGAAGACTGAAATTGCCATGACAGAAATGTGAAAAAAATCCAAAAATGGCAGTTTAATTATTAAATAGGGTTGAAAACATGGTTAAAGGAGAGATTTCTGGTTTTGAGCAATTTTTAGCTCTACTGGCCAAAGGCCAGAAGGGCTTATGTCGTGGCGATTTGTCTGTGTGTGCGTCCGTAAACAATTTCTTGTTAACACGATAGTCTTCACTTTTGATTGTATCTCAACCAAACTTATACAGTAGTTAGATATCCATGAGAGCTCGGTTCTTTTCGAAAACCAGCCAGATCCGCCCATGCATGACTGGATTATGGCCCTTGAAATGGTCAAAATTGCTATAAAAGAGCTTAACACGATACAGTCTTCACTTTTGATTGTATCTCAACCAAACTTATACAGTAGTTAGATATCCATGAGAGCTCGGTTCCTTTCGAAAACCAGCCAGATCTGCTTATGCATGACTTGATTATGGCCCTTGAAATGGTCAAAATTGCTATAATAGAGCTTGTTAACACGATACAGTCTTTATTTTTAGCTCTACTGGCCGAAGGCCAGAAGGGCTTATGTCGTGGCGATTTGTCCGTCGTCCATGCATGCGTCCGTAAACAATTTCTTGTTAACACGATACAGTCTTCACATTTGATTGTATCTCAACTAAACTTATACAGTAGTTAGATATCCATGAGAGCTCGGTTCCTTTCGAAAACCAGCAAGATCCGCCCATGCATGACTGGATTATGGCCCTTGAAATGGTAAAAATTGCTATAAAAGAGCTTGTTAACACGATACAGTCTTCACTTTTGATTGTATCTCAACCAAACATATACAGTAGTCAGATATCCATAAGAGCTCGGTTCCTTTCAAAAACCAGCCAGATCTGCCCATGCATGACTGGATTATGGCCCTTGAAATGGTCAAAATTGCTATAAAAGAGCTTGTTAACACGATACAGTCTTCACTTTTGATTGTATCTCAACCAAACTTATACAGTAGTTAGATATCCATGAGAGCTCAGTTCCTTTCGAAAACCAGCCAGATCCGTCCATGCATGACTGGATTATGGCCCTTGAAATGGTCAAAATTGCTATAAAAGAGCTTGTTAAAACGATACAGTCTTCACTTTTGATTGTATCTCAACCAAACTTATACAGTAGTTAGATATCCATGAGAGCTCGGTTCCTTTCGTAAACCAGCCAGATCCGCCTATGCAAGACTGGATTATGGCCCTTGAAATTGTCCAAATTGCTATAATTGAGCATGTGAACACAATAGAGGCTCCATTTACTATCTGATCTTCACCAAACTTTGATAGTAGTTAAATATTGATGAGAGCTTGGTTCCTTTTGAAAATCAGCCAGATCCGCCCATGCAAGACTGGATTATGGCCCATGAAATTGTAAAAATTGCTATAATACAGCTTGTGAACACAAAAGAGCCTCCATTTACTATCCGAGCTTCACCATACATTCATGCTCTGGATTGAAAATGACCAAAGAACCATACCAGTAGAGCATAGGCCCTCATGGGCCTCTTGTTTATTGTATCTCAACCAAACTTATACTGTAGTTAGATATCCATGAGAGCTTGATTCCTTTCGAAAACAAGCCAGATTCACCCCATGCATGACTGAATTATGGCCCTTGAAATTGTCAAAATTGCTATAATAGGGCTTGTTAACATGATACAGTCCTTATTGTCCCCCGCTTTCGCGAAAGCGCGGGGACTATTATTTCTCATTCGTCAGTCCGTCACGCTGTCACACTTTCGTTTCCGGGCTATTTCTCTGCAACCGCTTTTTCGAATTTGATGAAACTTCATAGGAAGGATCACCACCAAGTGTAGATGCGCATATCGTGTTTGCGTTCCGGTTGGATTATTTTTCACGGAGTTATGGCCCTTTACCCCTATGTATGACTAAATTCATTTCCGGGCTATTTCTCTGCAACCGCTTTTTGGAATTTGATGAAACTTCATAGGAAGGATCACCACCAAGTGTAGATGCGCATATCGTGTTTGCGTTCCGGTTGGATTATTTTGCACGGAGTTATGGCCCTTTACCCCACCATCAGGCTATGTATGACTAAATTCATTTCCGGGCTATTTCTCTGCAACCGCTTTTTGGAATTTTTATGAAACTTCATAGGAAGGATCACCACCAAGTGTAGATGCGCATATCGTGTTTGCGTTCCGGTTAGATTTTTTTTTCACGGAGTTATGGCCCTTTACTCCACCATCAGGCTATGTATGACTAAATTCATTTCCGGGCTATTTCTCTGCAACCGCTTTTTGGAATTTTATGAAACTTCATAGGAAGGATCACCACCAAGTGTAGATGCGCATATCGTGTTTGCGTTCCGGTTGGATGATTTTTCACGGAGTTATGGCCCTTTACCCCACCATCCGGCTATGTATGACTAAATTCATTTTTCCGGGCTATTTCTCTGCAACCGCTTTTTGGAATTTGATGAAACTTTATAGGAAGGATCACCACCAAGTGTAGATGCGCATATCGTGTTTGCGTTCCGGTTGGATGATTTTTCACAGAGTTTTACCCCACCATCCGGCTATGTATGACTTAATTCATTTCCGGGCTATCTCTCTGCAACCGCTTTTTGGATGATTTAATTTTCCATATAATTTAATGAGGTCAATCTGTTTAGACTTCACAAATACAACTGACATATTACTATAAACAATAAAGCCTTCTCTAGACAGAAAAGACAGTTACAATATGCCAGGAAGCGTTGCAACCCAACCAATAAAACCCCCAAAGCGGGGGACCATAATTCTCTGAATTTGCTTGTTTTTTATTGTATCTCAATCAAACTTATACAGTAGTTAGATATCCATGAGAGTTTGGTTCATTTCTAAAAAAACGGCCAGATCTACCCATGCATGGCTGGATTATGGCCCTTGAAATTGTCAAAATTGCTATAATACAGCTTGTGAACACAATAGAGCTTCCATTTACTATCTGATCTTCACCAAACTTAGATGGTATTTGAATATTGATGACGTATTTGATCCTTTTGAAACAAGCCAGATCAATGCCAGTAGAGCATAGGCCCTCATGGGCCTCTTGTTTCTTTTGTCACAATGTTTTCAAAAGTCGTCCGCAGCAGAGGCATCAGAAAGTGTTTGTATGTGGTAAAGGGTTAAGGGAAAGAAAGAGTTGCTTACTGCTTTAGTTGCCCTCTTTATTTTGATAAACATTTTCTTCTTCCACTATTTCTTGTTGAGAAAGTTTTTGTTTTATTTTTCTTGTTCAGTAGTTCCGACAATGCTTCAAGATGAGTTAACATCAAGTTTGACAGAATTTCCAACTCCCCAGCTCCCACCTGTGCCAGTTTACCATCCCCCGAAGCAGCCAATAATCTCAACAAACATTCAAATGACGACACATTCCACCGTCAATGTGATGCAAGCTCAACCTGCCGTCTCTCCTCCAATTATCGTCAGCTCTCCTATCAAGATCCCTCCAGAGAAGGATATAGCCCCGCCGATGGTATCATTCAGTATTGATGATGATGAACTCATGGATACCAGTCCAAAGCAGATTAAACCTCCACCCCCAGGGGCTACCCATCGTAAGGAAATTTCGTAGAATGGTTTCCATGTCATATGAAATGGAAATGATGTCTGCTGCATCAATAAGGATCTGCATGTTGAAAATTGTTACAGAAATCAGTTTCTGCCTTGTTCTTTATCACTGTTTAGTTATTGTTTTAAAGTTTCATTGATCCGCACTACAGGAAAACCAATCATAGGGCATGCGTGGCTGGTGTAGAACCAGATCACGCTGCGCATCAAGGCCATCTGAAGTGGATATTTGTTTTTGGCTTTTAAGTCCGAGGAGCAATCATGAAGGCTTTGACAAACAGTGTGTTCTAAATCACATATTATGTACAGTCAAACCTGTGCTTAAGACCACCCTGAAAACATCTTGAGCAAAATTATGGAATTACCTCTATAAATTGAAGTTTTTATAAACATCGTGTCAAAAGGAGCTTGTTTTGAGCAATTTCTTCTTTTGTCACTATGTTTTCAAATCTTTTTTAAATGGCAATTTTTTGTAAATCATGAACATAGATGTTTTGAAGTAAGTCAGTTTAATTACATCATGGTTGCAAACATCATGTTTGCAATTGTTATTAATTTTGCAATTACTTTGTGGCAAGTTATACATTTTGACCAAGCATTTTTTTTGTCAGTGAAAATTGCAGGATGAATGTCATTTATGGTATTAACCCTTTCCCACATTAATTGTTCTTTTATTTATTGAGAGCTACCATATTATGACTAAATGCAAAGGTCTCGATAAGGAGGGTTAAATAGGGCTTTCTTATATAATATCTATCTTAGCACTTATTAGAAACCTATGTTGTGGGTACTCAAAAGAATCGTCTCAGTTAGACGATTATTTTGAGTACCCACAACATAGGTTTCGGATTTGCATTAAAACATAGGTTTCGGAATTTCCATTAAGGATTTTGTTTAGCATGAAATACGCTCCTTATCTAGAGCTCTGTAAATGTTTTCAATGTCGTCTGCTGCAGATTTGATGTACATGACATGACGTACATGTGGGAGAGGTCATAATCCTGTAAAAACTTTGAAAACAAGAACCATTGATTGTTTCATGATCATTCCTTATTCATTTCTACAGTATCAAGTGGAGTGGGTGTTTTGTTAAGTCAGAGTGGTGGGCACTCGGCCAACGCCCTGGAGATGAGTAAGAAGACAGAACTGGCAAAGACTCCTGTCTCTCAAAATAAAAAGGTAAATAATTTTAGAGATTAAATTGATGAATATTTGGTTGCCTCCCTTGGAAGTGTGTCACGTAGGGATCACTTCTCTGTTGTTTGTCAGTAATACGCTCACTATTGGCTCACTATTGGGAACCGCCTCAGTGGTAGAGCGGGTTCGATCCCTGGCATGATCATACCAAATACTTTTAAAATGGAAGGAATGGCTGCCATCATTGACGCTGGGGTTGTGGGGTTACCATTACGACTGACTGAATTATGTCGGGATAAATGGACCAGTAGTACTACTGGTGACTTACTCGGGAAACGCAGTGATATAACTGAAAAATTGTTCAAAGCAGCGTTTAACACAAAACAATCAACAATCACTCGGAGACCTATTGGCAAGCACTACAATCATGTGTTCCTTTAAACACTTGTTTGTCATCATGCATGTTATTCTTGTGTTGTCTACACTGATGCATCCCTTTTCTGTTGTTTGTCCGTGACAAGTTGGAAGTTTCAACTTACAAGCATTTATTGGAACTCTTGATTTCTTCGAGCCATGTGGCAGATTTTTGTGGTTTTTGCACCCATCAAAAAATGAGATCAGTTTCTGCCTGTTTTCATCTAGCATAGCTTAACCCTTTCCACCATACGACAATTCTGCCGCAGACCTTTTAGAACATATTTTGTCAAAAAATAGAAATTCTCTATAATTGAATGGATAACCTATGACTAAAAGTGGAAAACATTGTGGCAAAAGGAGAAATTGCTTGTTTTGAGCAATTTCTTCTTTTGTCACTGTGTTTTCAAAAAGCTGTCTACTGCAAGGGTGTCAAAAAGCGTCTATATGAGGAAAAGGGTTAATTGTTTAAATATTTGAAACTTGATGTATTATTTCTCACTTGCCAGGATGTCAAGTTAAAGAATACAAATTCATGGGCAAGTTTGGCAAATCTCAATACAACATCGACTCCTAGCTCAGTGAAGAAGACGGAATCAACAAAAAGTTTTGAACTTTTTAGGAGGCAAGCAAAGGAAAAGGAAGAAAGGGTAGGTTTTGTTTTCGCTTGGTTGGAAAGTCGTACAAATTTACTGGTTCCCACTTGTCTGATTGCAGGGTTCACACTCGTCCTTGCAAATGTGAAGACCCTTTCCCACATACTACAAATCTGCAATAAACCACTAAAAAATATTTTGGCAAAAGAAGAAATTGCTCATTATAAGCAATTTCTCCTTTTGTCACAATGTTTTCAAAAGTAGTCTGTTGCAAAGGCATCGGAAAGCATGTTAACTCCTCATGTGATAAAAGGTTAAACAAATTCATAGCCTTGAAAGATCCTTGATATTTAAAAAGACTAAGATAATCTGGAAATATCCTTTCTAAATGCCTTGAAAGAGGGGCAAACAATATCGCAAGTTAATCCTTATCTACATGGTTTGCTTTTAGTGTGACTATTTCCATATGAGGCTTAGATTTTCAGCTGACACAGTCAAATGATCAAGTCGGCGTTATGTTTGGGCATTAACCTATTACTTCACACAGACGACATTTGACACCTGCCATTAAACATGACTTTTAAAAACATCGCAATAAAAGGTGAAATTGCTCAAAACGAGCAATTTCACCTTTTATTACAATATTTTCAACTCTTTATAATTATAAATCTTTCAGTTTTTTAGATTGTTGAATTTGTTTGTCTGATGATAGGAAAGTCTTGTGAAGTAATGGATTAAAAAGTCTAATTGAGTTTTAAAAAAAATGTTGAAAATATGGTTGAAATCCAGTTTAATACTGGTAATCTGCACTTATGATCTAATTGATCAATGGCCTTGTATGTTTTGAAAAGAGAAACTTCTGTCTCTAATCATGTCAACTTTGGAAATAACTCTAATACACACATAAATTTACCATAATACATTAATGTTCAGGAGGTTTTATGTCAAACAGAGAATCCGCTGTGTTCCAGTGGTTAGCGTCAGTGATTTCGCCACTGGGTGTCCCGGGTTCAATCCCGAGTCGCGGCACTACGGTCATGGTGGAGTGCCCTTGGGCAAGGCACATTTTCTAGCCTAGTACTGGTTTGTTTACCCAGGGATCATGAATAAGTGAACTGTCGCCGTGATATAACTGAAATATTGTTGAAAGCGGTGTAAAACCCCCAATAAATAAATAAATTTATATCAAACAGACATCATTAATCAGTGTTCCGCTGTGATGACTTAACCCTTTCCCTCATATAGACGCTTTCTGACGCCTCTGCAGCAGACGGCTTTTTGAAAACATAGTGACAAAAGAAGAAATTGCACAGAACGTGCCACAATGTTTTTCACTTTTTGTCATAGGTTATCCATTCAATTATGGAGATTTTCTATGTTTTGACAAAATATGTTCAAAGTCGTCTGCTGCAGAATTGTCGTATGAGGGAAAGGGTTAACAGAAATACAGTTTGTTAATCCCACAGATGTTGAGAATATGGGTGATATAACAGAAATGCAGCTGATGAGTTGCCCAGAGATCATTTATTAGTGGTCTGTAGCATTGATATAACAGAAATAAAGTAGTAGGTCACCCAGGGATCAAGAATAAGTGTTCTGTTACGGTGATATAACTGAAATACAGTTGGTAAGCCATCCAGGGATCAAGAATAAGTGTTCTGTTACGGAGATATAACTGAAATACAGTTGGTAAGCCATCCAGGGATCAAGAAGATGTGTTCTGTTGTCATCGTATAACTAAAATACCTTTGAAAACGGCCTAAAATCCATATAAAGAAACACACTGTTCTTTTTACAGGAGAAGGCTCTTAAGCAGCAAGAAGAGTATAGAAAACTACAGAAGGAGAAGGAAGAGAAAGAGAGACAGAGAATGGAGAAAGAAAAACAAAGGTATGGGGAAAACAGACTTGATGTACTTAAACTGTGGCAAGCTGCATTTAGTCACTCAATAACAAAGATTTGTATGGCAAAATAGGCTTTATATACAATATTCTGTTACAAACTGCATTTGGTCAGTCAATTACAAACGGGACTTTTAACCCTTTCCCTCATATAGACGCTTTCTGACGCCTCTGCAGCAGACGGCTTTTTGAAAACATAGTGACAAAAGAAGAAATTGCACAGAACGTGCAATTTCTCCTTTTGACACAATGTTTTCCACTTTTAGTCATAGGTTATCCATTCAATTGCAGAGATTTTCCATTTGTTGACAAAGTATGTTCAAAGTCGTATGCTGCAGAATTGTCATATGAGGGAAAGGGTTAACTCGGGGGCTTGTGAGTTAAAATCACGGTTTGATCAGCATTCATTCCAAAGATTGAGAAACCCTGATGTGGTAGGCTCATTGATTCATTTGTACATTTCTGTATGGCGGAAGTCTCTGTAATTCTTGTATAACTAGTATATAACTATCAACTCTTGTATAACAATTATATCACTATAAGCAAATAGCATAGATTCAGAACAGACTGCCAAGAATGATCCCTCTATGCTTAATTTGATCTTGAATCAATATTGAATATAATATAAAAATATAAACACTAGTGAACTGATTTCCTGTAGTGCATCTAATAAACTTAATTTAACTACGTCGGTGGAGTAATGACTTGCGAGCATTAGGCCCAGGTTTGATACACTGTTTTGTCAATTGAACAACTCAAAAATGATAGTTGTGACTTCCCCTGGTGTTCAGAGTTGCAGAGAGATAACCTTACAATTGATGTACTGAGCATAGGGTGATACTGGTATAAACTTTCCCAGGAAACTTGTGTTCAGACTTTTGAAAACATGGTGGCTAAAGGAGAAAATTGCTCAAAACAAGCAATTTCTCCTTTTGCCACAATGTTTTCATCTTTTTTCAGTTATTATACCTACAATTATAGGCATTTTCCATAATTATGTCTCCCCCATTACATGGGGGTGACATATTGTTTTTGCCCGTTCCGTCCGTCCTTCCTTCTGTCCTTCCGTCTGTCACACTTGTTTCCGCTCAATAACTGAAGAACGCTTGGGCGTAGGAACTTCATACTTGGTATGCAGGTTGGTCATGACCAGTAGCTGACCCCTATTGTTTTTGATAACAGAAGGTCAAAGGTCAAGGTCATGGTGACCTTGTGAGGTAAAAAATGGTTTCCGCTCAATAACTGAAGAACTCTTTGGCTGAGGAACTCCATACTTGGTATGCAGGTTGGCCATGCCTAGTAGAAGACCCCTATTGATTTTGAGGTCAGTACGTCTAAAGTCGAGGTCACAGTGACCATGAGCTTGAAAGGTCACAGTGACAATGAGCTGATAAATAGTTTTTGCTTGGGCCCAGGAACTTCATACTTGATGTGCAGATTGGTCACCACCAGCAAATGACCCCTATTAATTTTAAGGTCACTAGGTCAAAGGTCAAGGTCACATCCGTCACACTTGTTTCCGCTCAATAACTGAAGAACTCTTGGGCATAGGATCTTCGTACTTGGTATGCAGGTTGGTCATGACCAGTAGATGACTCCTATTGATTTTGATGTCAGTAGGTCAAAGGTCAAGGTCATGGTGACCTTGTGAGGTAAAAAATGGTTTCCGCTCAATAACTGAAGAACGCTTGGGCCGAGGAACTCCATACTTTGTATGCAGGTTGGCCATGCCCAGTAGAAGACCCTATTAATTTTGAGGTCAAGGTCAAGGTTACAGTGACCTTGAGCTGAAAGGTCACAGTGACAATGAGCTGAAACATTGTTTTTGCTTAATAACTGTAGAATGCTTAGGCCATGGAAGTTAATACTTGGTGTGCAGGTTGGTCACCACCAGTAGATGACCCCTATTGATTTTGAGGTCACTAGCTTAAAGGTCAAGGTCATGGTAACCTTCAGCTGAAAAATGGTTTCCTCTCAATAACTAAAGAATGCTTATGTTGAGGAACTTCATACCTGGTGTGCAGGTTGGTCCTAACCAGTAAATGACCTTTATTGAATTTGTTTGATTTTGTGGTCACAAGGTCAAATGTCGAAGGTCACGGTAACCTTCAGCTGAAAAATGTGTGTTACTCAATAACTCAAGAACGCTTATACCCAGGAACTTTATACTGGGTGTGCAGCTTGGTCCTAACCTGTAGATGACCCCTATTGATTTTGATGTCAGTAGGTCAAAGGTCAAGGTCGCGGTGACCTTTGGCTGAAAAATGGTTTCCGCTCAATAACTGAAGATTGCTCGGGCCCAGGACCTTCATACTTGGTGTGCAGGTTGGTCACCAGCAGCAAATGGCCCCTATTGATTTTGAGGTCACTAGGTCAAAGACCAAGGTCATGGTAACCCTCAGCTGAAAAATGGTTTCTGCTCATTAACTGAGGATTGTCACTGTTGCTTCATCTCCAGTCCAAAACTAAAAAATTCATCTCCATCATTTCTTTTCCTCCCCTACGACCACACAAATGGGGAGACAAGCGCTTTTTCAAAAAAGCAATCTCTAGTTTTTAGTAGACATTTTCAAAGTGGTCTGCTGCAGATTTGTTGTATGTGGGAAAGGGCTAAAATGACTTCAAACACCATTCAATCAAACAAACAAACAAATATTCCTTTTTTTTGCAGGGAGAGAGAAGAAAACGATGCCCTGGAAACTGCCAGAATAGCACATTCACAGACTGAGAAAGATCAGATGAATAATAAAGAACAAGATAAGGCAAAAGAGAAGCGTGAACGAGAACGCCAAAGAGAACAGGAGAGGAGGAGAAGAGCTGCTGTAAGTTTATTTTGATTTTACGCACAGCTCTGCAGGGTCAGCATCGGGGATTTGAAACTGGGTGTCCCGGGTTTGATTACCAGTCGCGGCACTACGGTCATGGTGGAGTGCCCTTGGGCAAGGCACATTTTCTAGCCTAGTACCGGTTTGTTTACCCAGGGATCATGAATTAGTGAACTGTTGCCATGATATAACTGAAATAATGTTGAAAGTGGCGTAAAACCCCAATAAAAAAAAAAAAAAATGCAGGGTCAACATTCTATCAAGGTGATCAATTCTGATCACTCTCTGTCCATCCTTAATTTTTAGCTTTACATGACATCTCCTAAACCACTGGACTAATTTCAATCTAACTTCACAAGAATGTTCCTTTGAAACGTGCAATTTCTCCTTTTGCCACGTTTTCCACTTTTTGTCATAGGTTATCCATTCAATTATAAATATACAAAATATGTTCAGAATTGTCGTATGAGGGAAAGGGTTAACAGGTATCAAAAAGTTTTCCCTGTGTATATTTCAATTGTAAAATGAGATTGACATGAATGAACAAAGTGGGTGACAATTTCAGTCTAACATATTCATCTGCAATCCCCTGGACAAAATTGTCTGCCCCGCAAGCCAATCTCATTTATTTCCCTTTGATCATAAGGAAACCTAATTTGCAAAATTTCCTTATAGTGAATGCAATCCCCATTTGCTGCGTATTGTTAATTTTATTTTCATGTTTTCAGTATTCATTACAGTGTCATTTGCACTCATCAGAGGGGTATTTAGCTCTTTTCCCCACAATTTCTCTCTCATTATTAAAGCAAACTAACTCTTATGTTAGGTACTCAAAGGAATCGTCTCACTGAGACAATTCTTTTGATAACCCACAACATAGAGTCAGAGGGTCAAATAAGGATTTTAGAACATGCAAAACGCTCCTTATCTATAGTACTGACTCGTATCTAAATGTTTTCCGTGTGTATATTTCAGATGTCAAATCAAATTGACATGAATGAACAAAGTGCACTGATGGCCCAATTCGAGGACGGTCTTGGATGATGAGGATGAGATAACAATGATTACGATGATCAAAAACTGGTATTATGCGTTTATCGCAGCATCATGCAGGAAGTTTGTCAACGCAAAAAACTTCATTGAGAAGGAGGTTATATATACGGTGGTGATGAGAATACGGAGTTCAAGATTTAGCGGGAGAGAATCTGGTTTCCACAGAAAGTTGTGTTATGTGTGTTTATTGCGAGTCGACTCATTATTCATGAGGAACTAAAGTGTAGGTGTGGGTGGCCAATACTCCATTTTGACTTATTGGATCTAGACTTTCAAATTGAAACCATTTAACCATTTCCCACATGCAGATGAATTTTGAAAATATTGTGGCTAAAGGAAAAATTGCTCATAGTACTCCCTTAAAGAGATTTCCCTAATTTTGCCTTAGATGTTTTCAAAGTCGTCAGCTGCTGATTTATTGTATGTGGGGAAGAATTAAATGGAAAAAAAAAAATTAGATCTTGACAAATGAAGCTAATTTTAAAAAAGATGAAAGAACTATTGATGAAGGAGAAATAACAAAATTTCTACTTTATCTATAATGTTTTCAAGTTTGTTATGCTGTCAGATGTTGTCTTTATCTCAGGAAAGGGTTAAGAAATGTTTACTTGACTGTTGACAATTACAGGCTAGGGTTCGACTTCAACATTTAGACAATGAAGAAATCTCTTTGCTAATTGCGGCGAATGTTTATTTGAATGTAGCCATTATTTATAATGTGAAAGTGGGCAGTTTGAATGAAAAGGCCAAGGAAAGACATAATCAAGTCAACTGATGAAGATGCATGAACATTGTGATGAAATGGAGAAAATACTTGTTATAAGGAATTTCTCGTTTTGTCACAATGTTTTCAAAAAGACGTTAAAATGTCATCTGCATGTGGGAAAGGGTTTATTGTGAATACATTGAAATTCCAAACACAGTATTAACCCTTTCCCTCATACAACAATTCTGCAGCAGACGACTTTGAACGTAATTTGTCAAAAACAACGCAAATCCATTCTCCATAATTAAATGGATAACCTATGACTAAAAGTGGAAAACATTGTGGCAAAAGGAGAAATTGCACGTTTTGTGCAATTTCTTCTTTTGTCACTATCTTTTCAAAAAGCCGTTTGCTGCAGAGGTGTCAGAAAGCGTCTATATGAGGGAAAAGGTTAACACTTATAGGATTAGAAATGATTCATGTTAAATAGAAGTTAGAAACATATTGATAACACACAGAGCTTTAGATAGGTTCGGGTATTTCATTTTAACCCTCTCCCGCCTATAGACGCATCTGCAGCAGACAACTTTTTGAAAACATTGTGACAAAAGCAGAAATTGCTCAAAACAAAATGTTTTCCATATTTTTTAGTAGACTTTTTCAAAGTTGTCTGCTGCAGATTTGCTGTATGTGAGAAAGGTGAAAACATTTCTCATTTTACATATTTTTTGCATAGATCATTTTGAATCTGTTTTATGTGGGAAAGAGATAACAATGATTCAGATTAGATTCAATAACCACTAGCACAGTCTTCTTGTGGCACAAATACGGAAGCTATCCACTTACTTAAACAATTGAATGGCAAACAGGTAAGATGCTGATCGGACGGCACAGCGTTTGCTATCCCAAATTTCCGGGGTTTGTTTCCTTTGGCATGTATCTCACTTTGTTAATGTATATATATTTTTCCGTAAATTATATTTATATGTTTCGTACATACGTCTTTAACCCTTTCCCTCATACGACAATTCTGCAGCAGACGACTTTGAATGTATTTTGTCAAAACATAGAAAATCTCCATAATTGAATGGATAACCTATGACAAAAAGAGGAAAACATTGTGGCAAAAGGAGAAATTGCATGTTTTGAGCAATTTCTTCTTTTGTCACAATGTTTTCAAAAAGCCGTCTGCTGCTGAGGCGTCAGAAAGCGTCTATATGAGGGAAAGGGTTAACCTCCTGTAATTTATTCAAGCTGTTTCTTTGTTATATTTGTAAATCATGCTGTATAAATATGCACATTGGCCTGGTCACTTGTAAAACGTTACTTCGGGGTTTTGCGACAAGGAAAGAACCAGATCAGACTGTGCATCAGTGCAGTCGGATCATGATTTTATTCAAAGTTCACGATCTAGTCATACAAGCACCATGGTAGCTTCCTTCCCCAAGAGTGGTTATTACCATGAACTGACTATACATGTATGTAATTTTATAGCAAATACTATTTAGTATTAATGTCAAAACCTCTGAAGGTCGTTCACGCGTAACATGGCCCATCTAATGGTTTGAGTCCGAGTTTGGTGAATGTGTCTGGTTACATTTCCGTTGGCATCATAAAAAGGTTTAATATACCCGCTGGGTTATTCGTCACGCTCAATGCCAGTGTCTGTGTCTATATGGCTAGAAGAGAAGAAAACACATTTAGCAATTTCTCTAGTTCTCACTATGCTTTCTTCTCTATTTTTTAATCAAGCTTTTTTTTGTCCACTACTCAATTTTCATTGGGTAGTTTGATAATTGGGAAAGGGAAAGAAAGAAAGCATATCAGGTTAAATGATAATCAACAGTTTAACCCTTTCCACATACAACAAATCTGCAGCAGATAACTTTGAAAACATCTTAACAATAATATGGAAAATCTCCCTAGATGAAGACATCTTTATTGAATCGAGTTGAAAACATTGTGTCAAAAGGAGAAATTGCTCGTTTTGAGCAATTTCTTCTTTTGTCACAAAGTTTACAAAAGACATCTGCTACAGAGATGTGGGAAAGGATTAAAATAGTATTTGACTTTTATGAGTGGGAAAACTGTTTATAATTTATGTACAGGTCATATCATACTGCACTCAGTGAAGTATTCTTTTGTCTTGCATGTATAAATCGGCTGCGGTTTAAACAAAAACACAACCGTGGGTCATTTGTGATCATCAAAAGTGCTTTGACAAATGTATTATCAAAAAGCAGTGAACTCGAACAGGGTCATTGATTTACCCTTACTCTGAGGCAAACCATTTTGACACATACGAAACAAGTCGACTTTTGAAAATAGCGTCGAAATACGGCGAAATTGACCTGTTTTACCACAAGTTTTCATGGCAGACGAGTCTCTAAACATCAAATTAGGTAAATGATTTAGCTTTAACCATTTTAGATTCTTGTTTCAAAAACAGATGCCTAATTTGAAATGTAGACATTTATTTAAATTTATGTGTGAGTCATATCTGTTTTCCAAACATAAACATTCGTTGCATTTTAAGTAATTTATATAATTATAGTTTTGGCTGGGAAAAGCCTTCAAATAATAAGTAAATAATTTATGTTCATTTGTGTTCTTCTGTATATGTATAACAATTATGCCATCGAACACCAAAATATCACTTTGATGTGATAGTTCGTTTTGTTTTGCTGAACTAGAATCGTGTTCATCTTATTTAAAATAGATCTATATTGTCTCATTCTTGTAATTTGTGTAACTATGTGTGTCAAGTGAGTAGTACTTTTTTTATGCGTGAGTGTGTGTAAAAGTTATATGCCATCCGAAGTCTGTGTGATCTATGTAGGGTTGCGAGTAAGAGAGATTGTTTTATGTAGAAACGTGTGGAGATGGTGTTTTTTGTATGTAGAAATAGATGGAATAAATAGTACTTTATTACTTTGTTATTTGTTAACAATATTTTCTATGATAAAAATACATGTTTTCCTTATCATTGTAATATAGCAATTAAAATTTAAAAAATAACATTTAATAAAAGATGACCTATGAGTCCAGCTGATACTTAATATCATTTAACTCATGATTTGTGTTCATTTATAATGAAATGTGTCGGAGAAAAAAGACAATAAAACTATGTGTATAAATCTATTCTGTCTTGGTTTTGTTTAAATGTTGTTTTAGGCCACTTTCAACAGTATTACAGTTACATCACTGCGTACCTTGGTACATTTCCAGTACAATCGGTGCACCAGTCGTAATGCTATCCAGGTGATCAAACCCTGGTCTCCCGCTCCCGAGGCGGGCACTCGAACCACTTCAACGCGGAAACGCTCTTATTATTAAGTCGAATAACAAAGCCGGTTGGGGTCGCCCGTTCTACTTTTTAGAACTTTGCTGCCGCTACATCAAAGCGCAACTTCTCCATTGTCTGTATTAATTGGTCATTAAGCTGATTGACTTTTATAGGCGACTCGTGTGTTTTGTCGAATTAACATTTTTAGAGGGTTGGTGCTGCTATTGAGGTTGGATGTTTTATTCTGGTACCAACTACAACTAGCTGCACCAAACCACAGTCCAAAATAGAAAAAAATCAAAGTGCTGCCAGAAAGGGGCTAACTATAGATCACGGAATATATTAGAACAAGGATTCACCGATCAATTTCTTTTTATCACATACTATTCACAAGAAGACCTTGTTATGTCCGTTAATTGAATAATATTTTAGTTGGTGCACAATTTTGTACACGCAGAAGGTGGGTATATCGCAATTTTTTTTATTATGCTCCCTAGAGGGAGAGCATATTAGTTGTCACGTCTGTCCGTCACACCGTAATTGCATTGAGCATAAATCTAAAAAGTACTGAATATATTTCAATGAAACTTGAAATATACATACATATCAATAAGAGAGAGTGCAACATACAAGAAACATAACTTTATAGTGAATAATTTTCAAATTATCTCCCTTGTTAGACTTTATATTTCCATGTCGGGACCATAACTCGAAAAGTACTAAAGATATTTTGATGAAACTTGAAATGTATACAGATATTAAAGAAAGGAAGTGCATTACACAAAAAACATAACTTATAGTGAATCATTTTCAAGTTATAGATCGATATTAAACAGAGGAACCAATTTGGTTGAAACTTCAGTAGTGAAAACTTAAAAAATCTTCTTCTCAGAAAGCGATTTTCAAATAATTTTGTAGAAATGTTCCTTGGGTGACCCTTTATTAGATTCCTTCAAGAAATGTTGATTGGTTGAAAAACATGGCCGCCAGGGGGCGGGACTATTTTGCCTTATATAGCTATAGTGAAAACTTAAAAAATCTTCTTCTCCGAAAGTGTTCAGCCGATTTTCAAATAATGTTGTAGAAATGTTCATTGGGTGACCCTCTATCAGATTCCTTCAAGCCATGTTGATTGGTCGAAAAACATGGCCGCCAGAGGGCAGGGCTATTTTGCCTTATATGACCATAGTGAAAACTTAAAAAATCTTCTTCTCCGAAAGTGTTGAGCAGATTTTCAAATAATTTTGTAGAATTGTTCCTTGGTTGACCCTCTATCGGATTCCTTCAAGCCATTTTGACTGGTAAAAAAACATGGCCGCCAGAGGGCGGGGCTATTTTGCCTTATATGGCTAAAGAGAATTTATAAATAATTTTGTAGAAATGTTCCTTGGGTGACCCTTTATTACATTCCTTCAAGAAATGTTGATTGGTTGAAAACATGGCCGCCAGGGGGCGGGGCTATTTTAACTTATATAGCTATAGTAAAAACTTAAAAAATCTTCTCCGAAAGAGTTCAGCCGATTTTCAAATAATTTTGTAGAAATGTTCATTGGGTGACCCTCTATCAGATTCCTTCAAGCCATGTTGATTGGTCGAAAAACATGGCCGCCAGAGGGCGGGGCTATTTTGACTTATATGACCATAGTGAAAACTTAAAAAATCTTCTCCGACAGTGTTGAGCAGATTTTCAAATAATTTTGTAGAAATGTTCCTTGGGTGACCCTCTATCAGATTCCTTCAAGCCATGTTGATTGGTAAAAAAGCATGGCCGCCAGGGGGTGGGGCTATTTTGCCTTATATGGCTAAAGTGAAAACTTAAAATGTCCTCTCCTCCGAAAGTGTCAGGCCGATTTTCAAATAATTTTGCATTCCTTGGGTGACACTCTACAAGATTCCTTTTAGCCATGGTGGTTGGTAAAAAACATGGCCACCAGGGGGCAGGGCTGTTTGGAGATTTGATTTTTGCCTTATTGCGATACTGGCCCTCTTGGGCCTCTTGTTATTATTTTCTTTTTTGTCTGTCACGCTTTATTTGCATTGAGCATAAATCTAAAAGTACTGAATATATTTCAATAAAACTTGAAATATACATAAATATCCATAAGAGAGAGTACATAATACAAGAACCATAACTTTATGGTGAATAATTTTCAAATTATCTCCATTGTTAGACTTTAATTTTTCCATGTCAGGACCATAACTCGAAAAGTACTAAATATATTTCGATGAAACTTGAAATGTATACAGATATTAAAGAAAGGAAGTGCATTACACAAGAACCATAACTGATAGTGAATAATTTATCTAATTGTTTTTATTATTTTCTTTTAATGAAGTCTGTATTATGTAAATAGGTATGATCGCTAGTTAAAGGTAGTTCTATCAGACAATGTCTATTATCACTTGACAAAACCCTTATGGGGAGCATCATTGGGTTCAAATACATGCACTGTTTTTAGCTCACCTATGCACGAAGTGCAAGGTGAGCTTTTGTGATCACTGAATGTCCGTCATCGTCGTCTGTCCGTCCGTCCGTCTGTTAACAATTTCCTACAAATGACTTCTTCTACTAAACCAATGGACAGATTTCAAAATAACTTCACAGGAATGGTCCTTAGGTGGTCCCCTTTCAAAGTTGTTTAAAGAATTTAATTCCAAGTAGAACTTTGGCTGTTGCGGCATCAAAAAAGGGGGAAATTGCCAAATCTTAAAAAATCTTCTTGTCCAAATGTGCTGGCCCGATTTGAAAATTATTTTGCACAAATGTTCCTTAGAGCACCCTCTACCAAGATTGTTCAAATATTTCCATGTCAGGACCATAACTCGAAAAGTACTAAATATATTTCGATGAAACTTGAAATGTATACAGATATTAAAGAAAGGAAGTGCATTACACAAGAACCATAACTGATAGTGAATAATTTATCTTATTGTTTTTAGCTCCACTGGCTGAAAGCCAGTCGAGCTTATGTCATGGCGAATTGTCCGTGCGTGCGTGCGTAAACTTTTTCCTTTAAACGACTTCTTCTCACTAACCACTTGGCCAATTTGGTTGAAACTTCATAGGAAGCATCCTCTCAATGTCCTCTCTTAAATTCCTTCAATTTTTTTTTATCCATCCATAATTCTGGTTTCCATGGCAACCAAAAGAAAAAAATAGTGAAAACTTAAAAAATCTTCTTCTCTGAAAGTGTCAGGCCGATTTTCAAATAATTTTGTAGAAATGTTCCTTGGGTGACCCTTTATTAGATTCCTTCAAGAAATGTTGATTGGTCGAAAAACATGGTCGCCAGAGGGCGGGGCTATTTTGCCTTATATGACCATAGTGAAAACTTAAAAAATCTTCTTCTCCGAAAATGTTCAGCCGATTTTCAAATAATTTTGTAGAAATGTTCATTGGGTGACCCTCTATCAGATTCCTTCAAGCCATGTTGATTGGTCGAAAAATATGGCCGCCAGAGGGCGGGGCTATTTTGCTCTATATGACCATAGTGAAAATTTAAAACATCTTCTTCTCCGAAAGTGTTGAGCAGATTTTCAAATAATTTTGTAGAAATGTTCTTTGGGTGACCCTCTATCAGATTCCTTCAAGCCATGTTGATTGGTTCAAAAATATGGCCGCCATGGGGTGGGGCTATTTTGCCTTATATGGCTATTGTGAAAACTTAAAAAATCTTCTTCTCCGAAAGTGTCGGGCCGATTTTCAAATAATTTTGCAGAAACATTCCTTGGGTGACACTCTACAAGATTCCTTTAAGCCATGGTGGTTGGTAAAAAATATGGCCACTAGGGGGCAGGGCTGTTTGGAGATTTGATTTTTGCCTTATGGCCGTGGAGCGATACTGGCCCTCTTGGGCCTCTTGTTATTATTTTCTTTTAATGAAGTCTGTATGTAAATAGGTATGATCGCTAGTTAAAGGTAGTTCTATCAGACAATGTCTATTATCACTTGACAAAATCCTAATGGGGAGCATCATTGGGTTCCACCGATTTTTTTTTTTTTTTTTTTGACTGGCGGTATTTCACAGGTCGTTGCAAAGCTACACACTCAATGATGCATTAATCACAATGCATGCTATATCAAAATCAAAAGAACGCTGCATAACAATGAAAACTAATTGAAATTCCAATTGAAATATCAGAGCAAAAATTAAACAATCTGTATCTTCATTTTCTGGTTACTAAAAACAAAGAATGGCTGCATATTTGTTCTACATTATTTGAAATAATTGATTTAATACTTTTAAAAGCATGGCTTTATATAGTCACAGTAACATCTGCCTCAAAACATCTGAACATGTTATTTTTCCATAAAATAGGTGAACAAATACATGCACTGTTTTTAGCTCACCTATGCACGAAGTGCAAGGTGAGCTTTCGTGATCACTGAATGTCCGTCGTCGTCTGTCCGTCCGTCCGTCCGTCTGTTAACAATTTCCTACAAATGACTTCTTCTACTAAACCAATGGACAGATTTCAAAATAACTTCACAGGAATGGTCCTTAGGTGGTCCCCTTTCAAATGTTCCTTGGGGCACCCCCTACCAAGCTTGTTCAAATATTTCCGATCCGTTGAAAAACATGGCCGCAAGGGGGTGGGGCTTGTTTTCCTTATATGTGCATTGTTAAAACTTTAAAAATCTTCTTGTCCAAAAGTACTGGCCAGATTTCAAAATAACTTCACAGAAATGGTCCTAAGGTGGTCCCCTTTCAATGTTGTTCAAAGAATTTAATTCCAAGTAGAACTTTGGCTGTTGCGGCATCAAAAAAGGGGAAAATTGCCAAATCTTAAAAAAACTTCTTGTCCAAATGTGCTGGCCCGATTTGAAAATTAGTTTGCACAAATGTTCCTTAGAGCACCCTCTACCAAGATTGTTCAAATATTTCCGATCCGTTGAAAAATATGGCCGCAAGGGGGCGGGGCTTGTTTTCCTTATATGTGCATTGTTAAAACTTTAAAAAATCTTCTTGTTCAAAAGTACTGGCCAGATTTCAAAATAATTTCACAGAAATGGTCCTTAGGTGGTCCCCTTTCAAAGTTGTTCAAAGAATTTCATTCCAAGTAGAACTTTGGTTTGCTGCAGCATCAGAAAAGGGGAAAATTGCCAAATCTTAAAAAATCTTCTTGTTCATAAGTGTTAGCCCGATTTAAAAAATATTTTGCACAAATGTTCCTTGGGGCACCCCCTACCAAGCTTGTTCAAATATTTCCGATCCGTTGAAAAACATGGCTGCAAGGGGGTGGGGCTTGTTTTCCTTATATGTGCATTGTTAAAACTTTAAAAATCTTCTTGTCCAAAAGTACTGGCCAGATTTCAAAATAACTTCACAGAAATGGTCCTAAGGTGGTCCCCTTTCAATGTTGTTCAAAGAATTTAATTCCAAGTAGAACTTTGGTTGCTGCGGCATTAGAAAAGGGGAAAATTGCCAAATCTTAAAAACACTTCTTGTCCAAAAGTGCTGGCCCGATTTAAAAATTATTTTGCACAAAATTTATGTTCCTAATGGCACCCTCTATGAAGATTGTTTAATGATTTCCGATCCGTTGAAAAACAAGGCCGCAACGGGGCGGGGCTTGTTTTCCTTATATGTACATTGCTAAAACTTTAAAACTCTTCTTGTCCAAAAGTACTAGCCATATTTCAAAATTACTTCACAGGATGGTCCTTAGGTGGTCCGCTTTCAAAATTGTTCAAAGAATTTAATTTCAAGTAGAACTTTGGTTGCTGCGGCATCAGAAAAGGGGAAAATTGCCAAATCTTAAAAAATCTTCTTGTCCAAAAGTGCTGGCTCAATTTGAAAATTATAAAATCTACATGCTTCATATTATGAATCCTATAGATCAGGTGAGCGATCCAGGGCCATCATGGCCCTCTTGTTTATTCTTTCAAATTCTCAATAAGTGTGAATATTCAATGAGCAGGTTGTAGAAGTTGTTCATCTGAAGGTACTTGTAGATCGGTCGGTGGTACTTTTCACTCTGTAGGGTTTTTTACGATACACAATTTCTGTTAATATGTGTACCGTCCTAGCGATTTTGCACCACGATGCGAATGAATTTATTTTGAAATTATAAACAGCAAGGGCCGTGCTGTGAATGTGTACAACATTAAATGAAGAAACAACTGAATAGCGTTATAGTATAATATTTAATACTACAAAGATTAACATGAAATGCATGGGTTATATAGAAATATGTTACACTAAGGGGCGTCGCTTTGAGTGGATACACTTTCATTCATGAGAGCATGTGTTAAGACAATATACACAACACTCTCCCCCTTCAAATGTATAGTCATCAATTCAAATTCAATTTTGAAATCGCAATCATAATACACCTGATGAACGTTTGCACATACTGCTTTAATTTGTTCAGATTATGATTAGCCATTAAGTTGTCCATGTCCACGATGACCTCAATTAACATGATCATTATCATTTATAGCGATACAAAATCCCAACCTCGTCGCAATTGGTTGTTTATGTGAAACAACCATATAGCTTAGCAGAATAGTTAATACTTCAAAGATTAACATGGGTTATTAGTCGCCGGGCAGAAGCCCGCGACTTCTATTTTTAATAGCTTTTCGGAAATCACATGGGAGGGCGGCTTATTATTAGAAAGAAACAAATCTAGATGATTTGAACATATTACAATTGTGGTTGTTTACGAACACTAATAAATGACACATCTAAAATGAAATAAATATTCCGATTTTTTAATGTTTGCAGTTTTTTTTATTTCACTCGCATTTAAGTTTTTTGTCTTATTTACGAAGACAAAAGTGGTCCCTTCAAGACGTGAACCAACACCCCCTAATGCAGACTCTTATGTGTCATCATTGAGGTCAATTTCGGATTCTCCTTTTAATAGCAATTTTAACTTACTAAATGTTGTTTTCATGTTCAAAGAGATGTCTTGATTTGTGTAGAATTCATTTAATAATGTTAATCCATGAATATCTAAAGTAGGAACTGTTTCTAAGCTAAATATAGACCCTATTCTGTTGTGTAGGTTCGTGACCTTTAACATCGATTTTCGCGCATGCGCATTTCGATATGAAAAAGCGAGTGATATTATTTTATTTTAGACAAGTACAAGACGAATGTTTGACGCAAAGCGTCAAAGAGAAGCCGCAATATTTCGTTGTACATGTAGAAATAAGAAAAAAAGAGCATTTTTAAATCCACAAACAATAGAACAATTTAAACTGTAGACGGTAATGCTGATATATTTCTCCTTTTGAAGACTTTTGTTTTCTTCAAATTACCTCCCTTTAAAGCAATACCAGGATATTTACCTTGTGATTCGAATAAGATTGACAAACATTGAAATTATATGAATGAATACTATTATTTAAATAAGTAACAACAGCAAAATTAAATTTAAGCCAAGATAAATGTGTACACATTTCGTTAATTTTTTATAGATACCCTAATGTATAGGTGAATATAAAATTTATAAGTAAATGTTTTCATTTCAACGTTCCCAATGTTTGAATAGACTAAGGAAAGTCAAGAATACATAAATAAATCAATGCAGTCTTTTCCGGCGACATTGATGCCTTGCATCAACTTTCTCTTGTATAGAAATATATTAGACTAAGAGGCGTGGCTTTGAGTGGATACACTTTCATGCATGTGTTAATTAGTTAAGACAATATACACAGCACTCTCCCCTTTCAAATGTTAAGTCATCAATTCAAATTCAATTTTGAAATCGCAATCATAATTACACCTGCGCAAAGTATGCACATACTGCATTAATTTGTCCATGCATATTGAGCGTGATCAAGTCATGTTGACAGCGTTGAAATACATTTTATTTTTTCAGCGATAGCTGATAAACCTGGGTTTTGACCTAGATACTAAACAAATGATCTAGATTGTAGACCAATCAAATGTTGTATTTATTGAATAATGTCGAAGAAATAAAGGAAATGAAACATTTTGATTGGGTCATAGTTAAGTTGGCGATCGTACGAGAGGCACTTATAAGGCGAAGTTTTAAAATGAAATGTTCTGCATACTAACCTTTAATTGTTTTCCTTAAAAAATATATTTCAGTGACAAAAATCAGTGAAAACGTATGAAATATAATATTAAAGAGCAAAATATTAATTATTTTTGAAACATGATAAGTTTTCAGTTATTTATCGTCAAGCCTCGCTTGATCTCCAGTCATGTGACGGGATATTCTCGGCCTTGATAATCTATTTATAGAAACTGAAGCTGGATGGAGATTGTCGATTATTCTTTGGTAAACACATAGATTATTGTTATGATTTAGTAGTTGATACTGGGATAAAGATATAAACAAGTTGATTCCATCGTTTCCGTTTAGTATTTAATAATTTCTGAGAGTTTACATAATTGTGGCTGACACGGGGTTCTAAAACAAAAAAACGCGCAAACTACATTCGATTACCGATTCTATATCTTTTAAAGAACAATGTTCCCACTGGTTCAAGTTAAATGCATTACCAATTCAAGGAGCTGTCGAATTCTTAGATATACAACATTATTGCGCACATTTTATAATTCATGAACAATTACTGATTGTTTTGATTATTAACAAAACCTTTCTTATATTCAAGTCAAATAATATGTGCATGTTCCATTTCTTAGTGTTTTCTCATATTGATCGCCGTTTATCTTTTTTAAAGATTTGTCTTGTTAATCATGTTATTCATTATTTTAACATCAAATTTGTTTTCGAATTCTTTTGGGGGGGGGGGGGGGGGGGGGGGGGGGGGTTAAGTGATGTCGAATCAAATCCATTGGCCGGCTGATATGCCAACACGTTACCGCATTTTGATTTTTAGACAATAACTATTTGGCGGTTCGAAAGGTACAACATGGATATTAACTGGCAACAGTCCATTCGTTTTTTTTTTAATATTCCACAGATCGGCCACTTGCATTGACATTATATACGATCTGCAACTACCAAGACATCTCTCTAACCCGAGATGGTGTTCAGAAACGGAGAGCTGGTATAGAAAGACAGATGTGAAGTAATTCAATGCCGATATTGTATAACACTAGTCTAGATTCCAGTCTCAAAATGATGAGTGTCTTCGGATTTCGCCTACTATAGAAATTGGCTCTAACGATCCCTTGGCTAAATATATTGACTGATACATGGCACTACATTTTATATTAGTGTTAAGGAAAGACATATCGATGTTTGGTTCCCAGCTTTAGTCTGTCATTCTGTTTATAATCGGGGAGCCAATTGTTGTATGATTTCTCAAAATGCACACCACTATAGACGGTACCCCCTCCCCAAATGGAATTCTTGTAGTAATTACCAACCAATAATCAAACCGATCTTGTTGAAATTGTGGCGGACTGCTGACTCGACCTTAAGCCCAATACTGCGTTTAAAACAAAATGGATATCGAAAAATTACCCATTGTTCTAATTACAAGTGTAAATAATGAACTTGAAACCTATGACAAGTTCGCGAACAGTGCAGGTTGATCTGCACACTTACACTGATTTATTGGAAGCTCTAAAGTGGGTCTTCGACGAACATCACTCAAACGAGCAATTAAGAGAAAGTTGAGATTCCCAAGTGTAAAGCAAGGGATAGAGGGAAGCGATGAATCCAGACTGAGTCCGAAGCTCTATGTCTAATAGTTGAAGCGGGATTCTGGAGATTTCGTATAACTGATAATATAGACTAAGTAGGCTAGAGATTTCGTCTATAAACTTATCGATTATAGTACTATATAATCTATATCGATAGGAAAGTGTTATAGTAAGGTGTTAATTGACCGATTATAGTGAAAGACAACAAACAATTTCAATTAGTTTGAAAATGTTATGATTTTAATTTGTAATTTAATTTGTATTTGTTATCATTTGATTTAATATTTACAGTAACTGTTCATTACATCCCTTGGAGATGTTGTCCTCTCCCCTCAATGTTTTCAATCCTTTTCCCACAATGATAACTGTATTCACATTTTAATTTCCTATCTACTTGCTCCTTGTTATTATTTACAAAACAACATGTTATAAAACAGAACATAGCAAAAAAAAATATTTTGACGTATACAAAGTACACAGTCATTGACACACATAAATACATATACAAAATATACAGGCACGTGGGTTTGAAATTATATTTCTTCATTTCTCATCGTGAATTCTGCCTGAACTCCCAACTGTCCCCAGAACAGGGATCAGACTACAGACTCGTAATAGCTGGCTGGTTGTGAGTTCATAATCGTCGTATCTGAAACAAAAATCAACAACTAAAACAATAGTTCTTAGTCATGACTAATCCTTATTTTGTAACATTTTCCAAGCTTTCGACTCAATCAAGATTACGGGAATAGAAGAACTTTATCACACTCAGTCACTCGTCAATTCAAAGAAGAAAAGTAGAGTCGTTAACAATTAGAGACAGCTCCTTTTCTTACAAGAATTCTACTCTTCATATATATATCGACATTACGTGTTCATCTTTTAGATGGAGCTTGTATGTAACCTTTTCCATGTTTTCGACTCTATAACAATCAGTATTGTTGGAAAAGAATAACTACGGAGAATAATGTCACTGTTTGTTGGAACCTGTTCCAAGCTTTCGACTTAATCAAGATTATAGGAAAAGAAGAATTATATCACATTCAGTCACTCGTCAAAGAGAAGTCGTTTATTACTAAATCATAAAAGGAAAAGTGAAGTCGTTAAACATTAGCGCGGCTCCTTTTCTTACAAGAATTCTACTCTTCATATATCGACATGCTTTCGACTCTGTAACACTCAACGTTATGGGAAAAGAGAGAGAGAGAGATAGATAGATAGATAGATAGATAGAGAGACAGAGAGAGAGAGAGAGAGAGAGAGAGAGAGAGAGAGAGAGAGAGAGAGAGAGAGAGAGAGAGAGAGAGAGACAGACAGACAGACAGACAGACAGACAGACAGACATACATACAGACAGACAGACAGACAGACATGCAGACAGAGACAGACAGACAGAGAGACAGAGACAGGCATAGAGAGAGAGAAATAGAGAGAGAGAGAGAGGGGGAGGGAGGGAGGGAGGGGAGACAGAGAGAAAGTAAATAAAACATATATATTTTTAATAATTGATTACAACACGATGCCGTTAATAATTGACACACAACACACAAGTCGGCGCACATTTAATTGAAACAAAGTGCAGAAATAAAGTGCAATAAACTATATAATTGAAAATGTTATGACAAACAAAATTAGCTAGATAAAGAATAAATAAAACCATCATATAGACGAAATTAACTCTTCTAGAACACATGGTTTTTTTTTTCAAGTACAGTACATCTGGATGTTATAAATCATATGATATTTTGTCCTGTAATAAGTAACAACATATTATTAATATAAGAACACATTTGACAATAAAGCGTAAAGGATATGTATCCATTGAGTTTATAAACAATTATAATATTTAACTTCTAAGCATACATTACATATGAGACATAATAATCCTTCTTACATTTAAGTTAGACGAAATCTCTACCCCATTTACTCTACAGTATCAGTTAGACGAAATGGTAGTTAGACGAAATCTCTAACATCCGTTGAAGCGTATTGTGAAAAGGAAGTTTAGTCGAGCACCGATGTGTACTGATTAATAAGACAACACGTGTAGGGGGTCATCTCGGGAAGATTGTATGGCTTTTACATAACACGTGTAGAGGTTCATCTCGAGAAGATTGTATGGCTTTTACATAACTGATAGACAGTTGCTTAAAATTACCAAATTACAAAATCTCATTAAAATCAGACCTAAACTTCGCTGCTGTGGCAAACGCTCGTTTGGATCTGACGACTGCCTGTTACATGTTGTCTCATATTGACCTTTGTGTCAGCCAATCAAATTGTCGCCCACAACATCGTAAGGTATGGACAGGGGAGAAAACCTATTTAATTAAACGAGATGTATCGTGTGATTTCAATGTAGAACACAAATCAAGCACCTGATCATGACTTTTTAGCTCCACTGGCTGAAAGCCAGTCGAGCTTATGTCATCGCGAATTGTTCGTCGTGCGTCCGTAAACATTTTGCTTCAAACGACTTCTCCTCCCTAACCACTTGGCCAATTGGGGTGAAACTTCATAGGAAGCATCCTCGCAATGTCCTCTCCTAAATTCCTTTAAATTGTTTGGATCCATGCAGGTGAGCCTCTATCAGATTCCTTCAAGGAATGTATGTTGGTCAGGGGGCGGGGCCTTTTTTGCCTAATATGGCTTTATCGAACATTTAAATAAAACTTCTTCTCCGAAAGTGTCGGGCTGATTTTTAAATAATTTTGTAGAAATGTTCCTATTATATTCCTTCAAGCCATGTTGATTGGTCAAAAAACATGGCCACCTGGGGGCGGGGCTGTTTGGAGATTTTATTTTTGCCTGATGGCAGTGGAGCGATACTGGCCCTCTTGGGCCTTTTGTTACATATTTAGGGGCAATTCGAGACGGACTTGTATGCGGTCGTAAAAAATATACGTACAGCTAAGTATTTTAAGCCTTTCCCTCATATAGACGCTTTCTGGCGCCTCTGCAGCAGACGGATTTTTAAAAGCATAGTGACAAAAAAGAAATTGTTGAAAACGAGCAATCCTTTTGCCACAATGTTTTCCACTTTTGGTCATAAGTTATCTATTCAATTAAAGAGATTTTCTATGTTTTGACAAAATATGTTCAAAGTCGTCTGCTGCAGATTTGTCGTATGAGGTAAAGGGTTAACTTGATTTCAATGAGATTGCAAGAGAAGGTCGCGGGTTTTGAAAGCGGCGTCAATCCTTGGAAATTGTATTACTCCCTGAGCGCAAGAGTTCTAAAGCGAAGATGGATAATGATTATTTCTACAACGGATGTTTTTAACACTCGCATTGCAATCGATAAGTGGAGATAATATATCAAGTTTAAATCAACAACAACAGTATAGACAGTCGAAAACAACACCGAAATCATTCCGGCGTAAACATACGGTCATATCAGGAATATGAAAGGTACAAATAGATATCGACAACCAATCATACAGAAAACACCACTGACCTGTAACGAGTAGTGTTTATCTGAAATACGAGCCATCCCACGAGAAACCAACAGTGTTGAGACTCGATCATGTCTCGCAGGCTAACCTGGACGGACAGGGTTCTCCTTCTGTGGATTTTTTGTTTCAAGAATCAGTTGATTGATTTATTTATTGATTGAGTTTTAACGCCGTTTTTAACAATTTCTCAAGTCATATCACGGCGGCCAGTTCACCTACTCGTGTGTTTCCCGGTTTTCTCACACCAGTACTCCACACAACAATCTTCCCAAGCAACTGGCTGCTTTTCCACATAGACTGAGTCCATTGGTGGAAGACGAATGACGCAATGACTTTTGTCAAACGTCAGAAAGAAAGATGGCCGAGCCGGGGATTCGAACTCACAACCCCTGGATTGACAGCTAACGGGACTCGGCAGGTGGGAAAGGGTCAAAAGAAATTGAGTTCATTGTACTTGAAATTAGATAAGTTAATGAATGAATGTATATTGTTTTATGGCTCATCGACAGCTAAGGTCATTTAGCGCGCAATTAAATTTAATCATTCATGATCCCTGGGTAAACAAACCAGTACTAGGCTAGAAAATGTGCCTTGCCCAAGGGCACTCCACCATGACCGTAGTGCCGCGACTGAAATTAGATAAGACACAGTATCTCAAGAATCAGTACTTTATGCCTCTATCACCCGGAAGTGGATTAGTCTGCGATACATTACGCAGAGTCCACAATGTTGGTTTTTCTCGTGAGACGGCTCATATGATCTTACGGTCCCTGAATACACTTCGGATGAAATAATATAATACCTATGTTAAAGTCAGTTTCCAAGAATCAACAGTTGTGTGTGATTAATTATCACTTTAAAACATTTTTAAAACAACATTTTAAATAGATTTCAAAGCCTTTTCATATAAGTTCTCCTCTTTTTTTTCGCTGACGTAAATTATTAATACCTATCTGGATGAAGAAGAAGCGCGGTTGATACCAAATACTTTAACCCTTTCCCTCATATAAACGCTTTCGGACGCCTCTGCAGCAGACGGCTTTTTGAAAACATAGTGACAAAACGTGCAATTTCTCCTTTTGCCACGATGTTTTCCACTTTTAGTCATAGGTTATCCATTCAATTATGGAGATTTTCTATGTTTTGACAAAATGCGTTCAAAGTCGTCTGCTGCAGAATTGTCGTATGAGGAAAAGGGTTAAACTATTTTCCCACCTTGGTGATCAGTAGTGTAGGGTTTATAGGCATTACGACAATGAACCAATACGTTGGTTCAATACAATGAATTGGAGAAATCGGTCAGTTATCTCCCTTTAATACTCTCTACATCTATCTAGGTCCTATCATTTGGTTTCCTCTGTTTTTATCATTGGTTTCTTTGCACTGGATGGTGCACTTATAATTGCATTTTCTTGGCCAACTGTTATTAGATTAATTAGTAATTCCACATTTGTTTTCTTCAAACACTGCTATGTAAATTTTCTCTTTCGAATCGTCACTTTAATTAACAGATTTATGATTAATGTGTACAGAGTAATTGCAATATCTCATTGCGAAATAGAAATAAAGACAAAGGATTCCAACTTAAAGGACCTACCAACTATTTGGTCTTCCTTGGTCTTTATCTGACAAGGGAGATAATATAATTATTATTACAAGAGAAAGTTGATGCAAGGCATCAATGTCGCCGGAAAAGACTGCATTGATTTATTTATGTATTCTTGACTTTCCTTAGTCTATTCAAACATTAGGAACGTTGAAATGAAAACATTTGCTTATAAAGTTTATATTCATATCTATACATTAGGGTATCTATAACAAATTAACGAAATGTGTACACATTTATCTGGCTTTAATTTAATTTTGCTGTTGTTACTTATTTAAATAATAGTATTCATTCATATAATTTCAATGTTTGTCAATCTTATTCGAATCACAAGGTAAATATCCTGGTATTGCTTTAAAGGGAGGTAATTTGAAGAAAACAAAAGTCTTCAAAAGGAGAAATATATCAGCAATACCGTCTACAGTTTAAATTGTTCTATTGTTTGTGGATTTAAAAATGTTCTTTTTTTCTTATTTCTACATGTACAACGAAATATTGCGGCTTCTCTTTGACGCTTTGCGTCAAACATTCGTCTTGTACTTGTCTAAAATAAAATAATATCACTCGCTTTTTCATATCGAAATGCGCATGCACGAAAATCGATGTTAAAGGTCACGAAACTACACAACAGAATAGGGTCTATATTTAGCTTAGAAACAGTTCCTACTTTAGATATTCATGGATTAACATTATTAAATGAATTCTACACAAATCAAGACATCTCTTTGAACATGAAAACAACATTTAGTAAGTTAAAATTGCTATTAAAAGGAGAATCCGAAATTGACCTCAATGATGACACATAAGAGTCTGCATAAGGGGGGTGTTGGTTCACGTCTTGAAGGGACCACTTTTGTCTTCGTAAATAAGACAAAAAACTTAAATGCGAGTGAAATAAAAAAAAAATGCAAACATTAAAAAATCGGAATATTTATTTCATTTTAGATGTGTCATTTATTAGTGTTCGTAAACAACCACAATTGTAATATGTTCAAATCATCTAGATTTGTTTCTTTCTAATGTAACGAATATGCAAATTAGCATCACCGGTTCGAAGTGATGGTCTTAGGGTTAGATGTATAAGGCAAGTGGACCCCTTCAGGGTTGAGTATACTTTTCGCTGAAGGGATCTTCTGCGTCTTAAGCCCGGCACGTTACATTGGTGGCAGCGGTGGGATGAAGACAACTGCCATATTGGAGTTGCCTTACCCATGGGTTTCCCAGGCCAAGACTCGGGACGAGTCTTCTCGGAGTGGGAAGTATTGTAACGAATATGCAAATTAGCATCACCGGTTCGAAGTGATGGTCTTAGGGTTAGATGTATAAGGCAAGTGGACCCCTTCAGGGTTGAGTATACTTTTCGCTGAAGGGATCTTCTGCGTCTTAAGCCCGGCACGTTACACTAATAATAAGCCGCCCTCCCATGTGATTTCCGAAAAGCTATTAAAAATAGAAGTCGCGGGCTTCTGCCCGGCGACTAATTAGACTTACACAGGAAACGCCGTGATATTACTGAAAAGCGGCATAAAGCAACATGCAAAACAAACTAAAAATTGGATTCAGATATTCATACCCCGGAATTTGTTTTATGTACTTAACTTTGTCCAAATAATTCCATAAGCAAAGTATACACACCAATGTTCCGAAAGAGGGCGCCAACGCTAATATGTTTAAACTGTCAGACGAGGGTAAAACACATGTCAAATTGCAAAACCATGAATCAGTTCATCATGTAAATATGTTATTGAATGGCGTTTAATACATGATCACAGTGGGGGACGGTGAGACATAGTATTACGTGTAAGTTGTGTTCTACAAACTACAGCGGACTCGCATGACTGTCACTCGAACCCAAAAGGAACTCATAAAATACTTCGACTTTTCGATGTGTTTAAGCTTAATTCATTTAAGTATTGTCAGCCAGATTCGAAATACATTTATACCATATCAAGAAAATGTAGCGCATTACCTGTTTGGACGTTTTTATGCTTAATTCATGTATGTATTGTCAGCCAGATTCGAAATACATTTATACTAAATGTTATTATGAAAAGCTAGTGTGTAACGAAAACGTTCGGTATACGTTGCATTTGATATGCAAATTTACATCACCGTTTCGAAGTGATGGAGTTTAGGATTACATATATATAAAACAAGTGGACCCCTTCAGGGTTGAGATTACTTTTCGCTGAAGGGATCTTCTGCGTCTTTAGCCCTGCACGTTACATTGCCAGGAAAAATAGCATATCAAGAACATGTAGCGCATTACCTGTTTGGACGTTTTTATGCTTAATTCATTAATGTTTTGTCAGCCAGCTTCGAAATTCATTTATACTAAATGTTTATTATGAAAAGCTACCAGTGAAAATAGCATATCAAGAAAATAAAGCGCATTACCTGTTTCGATTCTTTGATGCTTTTATGCTTATTCATTTATGTTTGGTCAGCCAGCTTCGAAACTCATTTATTCTAAATGTTTATTATGAAAAGCTATCAGTGAAGAAAATATAGCGCATTACCTGTTATGATTTTCTCGATTGCGAAACCAGAACTGCTGCTACGCTGTTTTGTAAAGGACATAGCCATTCCATGAAATGGTTCGAATCGATATATTCGAATTGTTCCATGGTCGAGTTATCGCGTGTTCGATGTATCCTATGTTCTACCTTTCACCATAAGTTTTCTATATTCGACTATATTACCATCCTCGGTACCTAGGCTATTCATAAAATAGATGATACCCTGGGCAATCTCGTACTCATGTAAACGTTATGATACCCTGGGCAATCTCGTACTCATGTAAACGTTATGATACCCTGGGCAATCTCGTACTCATGAATTATTTATGAGGAGAAATTCAGCCGCTTGATTGGCCGCATGACACAAACCTCGTGCGATACGAACATTATAGTGCTGTTACGGAGGAAATCTCAATGCATGCTTTACGAAGTTTCGCTAGCCAATTCGCCCAGGGTATCATATATTGTACCGAGGATGCTATGTTACGTACATGTATGCATATGCTGTAAACATTTTCCATTTGTTCCTGAATATAATGTTTACATTATCCATCTTGTCCTAATGCTTAACCCTTTCCCTCATACGACAATTCTGCAGCAGACGACTTTGAACGTATGTTTTTTTTCAAAAAATGGAAAATCTCTATAATTGAATGGATAACCTATGACAAAAAGTGGAAAACATTGTGGCAAAAGGAGACATTGCACGTTTTGTGCAATTTCTTCTTTTGTCACTATGTTTTCAAAAAGCCGTTTGCTGCATGATAGGCGTCAGAAAGCGTCTATATGAGGGAAAGGGTTGAGGAGGTTAAATACGTCATTGTTGAGTTGTATCAATCGATTGTCCGAAGTAGATTATGGAACTCAGTGAAAGCGTCATCGCCGTTCTTAAAATGAAATTTTGCAAACAGCCTATCTTAGAAATCAAAATTAATTCAGTTATACCTGTTCTGGGTGGCGATAATCGCAATATTTATAATTGATATCAAATCGGAATGCTTCGGCTGTAGGACTCCCGTAAACTCGTATTCTAATCTTACAGTTCACTTTGTTATCATTTGCACACACCTCTTGCAAAGTATTTAAGTCGATGATAAAAACTCTGGCGAGTACTGGAAACAGAAGACCTTAATCTAAAACTTGCAGCGTAACAAACCAAATCACAGTTCATATAATACTTTTGAACAGTGTGCTCTCAATTTGAACAAACCAGGGACGAAGATAAGAGGGATAAGCAGGGACGCAGATAAGAGGGATAAGCAGGGACGCAGAGGTATAAGTAACTAAATTGTATATTAAAATATCACTTATCTAAACATTTGTAGCAAGTAAACTAACATAACTATTCAGGATATGACAAAGATAAACAATATTCTTTTATCCCTATCAATATTGTCAATCTATACTTTTTGGAACAAATTATTAAAATTCAAAATTCTCAATACCTGTGTCTTTTAAACAAGTCATTATTCAAATTACAAAGAAATGCCTTTTGTTAAATGAATCTGTTACTTTAGTTGACTAAGTCACTTTTTATTCTTTCAGAATATATATGGTTTGTTTATGTGCCAGCTATGACTTCAACGTTTTATTTGCTACAAAATGTGAAAAGTTGGAAAATTGTATTTCTCCATGTGATATTTTAACCAGATAATAGGTGTTCAGGTGGAGTTGCTTATCCCTCTTATCTACGTTCCTGAACAAACGAAATATTTAAATACATTTTTCAGTGAAACTGAGGCATGTCGATTATCGATGTTTCAATGTATTCATTTAATGAATAGAACCCCTCCCCTCAAAAAAAAACCCTTACATGTTCGAACACAGTTACCATACTACTAAGACTACCACTACTAATATATACGACAAAAATAACGCGAAATCTTCGTGTACGAAAAGGTATTGTGCGAACTATTCAGCTATTGAATTTAGTAAACAGTGTTTTACAGATAAAGTTGAAAGAAATCATTTATAAATAAACAATATGTAAATTAAAGCAAACACATTAACAGTGATTATATTTTGGTTAGTTGTATGCGAACTGATAATTTATAGTTTAAGAGAAAAGCAATTAAAAGCGAACAAAATTGAATATATCGTTATTTAAATATCCCAAATCTATAGATAGAAAAGCCGAAACAACAACTTCCGGTTCTACTCAGACAATTTAGTACGTGGCCAACCGGTACTGGTTTTTCTGTTAATTAGCCGAAAATGGCTAAACAAAACGAGTTGATGGACAAGGCTGAAGACGTAGCAGATCAGGTATAAACTTTTGATTCCAGACAATTGATATAAAAATCACACAATAAGCCTCACTTCGTCAATGATTGACACTTCGCGGTTACCCCACCCACGAAAATGTGTCAGACGATAATGAAGTTCCATTAGGAAAAAAACATTTAAATGTGTTTTCTTTTACTATAGAAAATTATGCTGGATTTTGTGGTTCTGATTCTATTGATCCATCATTAGATATGTGTCAATGAAGACTCGGAAACGGATATTTTAACCTGACAGATGTTGGTTTTACGTGGTCTGTGTGTAGTCTAAATAATTTTGACTTTCGGTTGCTCATTTTATCATCTGTCATTTATTTGGCAACCGAAGTCCTAACTCTCTGTTAAAATTTTATTTAGCATTTATCAGAAGTTCACATCCTTGACGATAGTCTCAATATATATCGCCGTTACATATTGCATTGTAGGATGCGAACAGTCAAAATATAAAATTGCATTCCTAGTACAGAAACCTGGACTACGTTGACGACTATCGCAACGATAAAATAAACCATATTTATCCTGCAGGTGCCTGTTCTCGAACCTTTAGTTCAAGGACTGTTTATATATTTTCAAAGACGCATTATACATATACAATTTTATGTGAACCGGTGCTTTGTTTATTTGCACATAAATTGTTGAATATATTTGTCAGTATGTATATTGTTGGTTTTAGACATGAATTTATTTATAAGTATTCCCATGAGTCCTGATAAATGTAAAGACGTTTGAGAACCGGTGTATCCACACTAAGTGACTAACATTAAATTGAGCTTAAAGAGTATGCAGCTTGCCTCTTTACCACTTTAATTTCTGAAAACTCATTACACAACGACAACAAATTTAAAATCTTCAATTGTTTCATTTTCGCCAACATTAATCTAAAAATGCATGTCTTTTGGTGTAACGTATATGATTGCATACACTTCGCCAAAAGTTCCAAACAAATTCATGGTCAAAAATTTGGTATAGGAAAAATGAACAATAGGGTATGCAGGATAATAACAAAGTGAAAAATTAGCATATGCGATGTCTTTCTATTTAGGACTAGTCTTGTGTGGTGTATTCAGGTATCCCAAGTTCGATATTTGAAGCATTTAAAAAATAACCATACCAAGTCCTGTGTGACTGTGAATCTTTAGACATCAGTAAATCACTTCTCATTGTCTGCTATAAATACAAAGAAACCTGTGAATAGGTTGAGAAAAATTACATCAGGATCTTGGAATAATCATAAAGATGGAATGCTCTAAAATAATCAAATAGGGATGTATGAACTGTAAATTGTATAGCATTCATTGCCTAGACATTGGCATTAAATTGATGCAGCATAGTAAATAAGTAATTGCAGGTGAAACTTGAACTTTGGCGGTATACCGGTTATTAATTTTAAGTGCAATAAAACAAAGTAATTAATTCTGATCAATTAAACATAGCACATATATATTTTATGATAAAGTTTATTCTTGGCTGCAGCAGTGTTAGTCAGATTAATAAAGAATATGCACCAAGAGTTATCAGGGATAGCATTACTATTGATGCATCTAACTCGGGATATAAACTACAGGTTGTAGTTACTGGTAATTTATCCTGGAAACAGTGATTTAACCCTTTCCCTCATATAGACGCTTTCTAACGCCTCTGCAGCAGACAGCTTTTTGAAAACATAGTGACAAAAGAAGAAATTGCACATAACGTGCAATTTCTCCTTTTGTCACAATGTTTTCCACTTTTAGTCATAGATTATCCATTCAATTATAGAGATTTTCAATTATTTGACAAAATATGTTCAAAGTCGTCTGCTGCAGAATTGTCGTATGAGGGAAAGGGATAACTGAATTACTAATTGAAAGTAGCCCAAAACACCATTCAAACAGACTGAGAGGCTTTTTATTTTTAGCTCATTTTTTATTTATTTTTTTTCCCTCCCTATCAGTCGAGTGTCTGTGCCGTACGCAGTGCTCTTGTTAAATCCTTCAATTAAACCTCTTTGTAGTATCACATTAAAGGGTTTGGAAGCCAAATGAGGATTAACAAAAAATAAAAAATAAAAGCGCTCCTGATTAAATCCTTTTATTTATATATTTCAGGTTTTAAGACATTCAAAACATGTCCTCCCTCATGTGGCAAGATTTTGTTTGATCAGCACATTTCTGGAGGATGGCATCCGCATGTGGACGCAATGGGGAGAACAAAGGGATTACATGAATATATCTTGGGGTTGTGGATACTTTCTTGGTACCCTGTTTGTCATCACAAATCTTGTCGGACAGTTAGGTGGTTGTGTCATGATTCTGAGTCGACAAAAAGTACAGATTGGATGCGGATTGCTTTTCTTTATTATTACATTACAGGTAAGGACAGTAAAATTTTGCTTCAAGATTAAGACCGCCTGCTTATAGTTCATTAGCCTATTAATACTATAAATATACAAAAAGTACAGATTTGATGCAGAATTATTTTCTTTATTACAACATTACAGGTAAGCACTGTAAAAGTTTGCTTAAAGATTCAGACCGCCTGCTTATAGTTTATTATCCTATTACGATAATAAAAAAATCTCCTGCGCATTGAACTGTGAGAATCACATGTTAAATATAATAACAAAGATTAAGCTCTCTGTATCAATTTTAACCCTTTCCCTCATATATACGCTCGCTGACGCCTCTGCAGTAGACGGCATTTTAAAAACATAGTGACAATAGAAGAAATTGCTCAAAACGTGCAATTACTCCTTTTGCCACAATGTTTCCCACTTTTAGTCATAGGTTGTCCATTTAATTATAGAGATTTTCTATGTTTTGACAAAGTATGTTCAAAGTCATCTGCTCCAGAATTGTGGTATGAGGCAAAGTGTTAAAGAATGTGAGTTTCATCCCAGGCCAGGTCATACCAAAGACCTTAAAAACTGGCAGTAATGGCTTTCTCTCCTCGACACTCAGGATTCAGAGGTCCAGATAAGGAGGCGTATTTAGATCCTTTTTCCACAATATCTCTCTTATTATTAGAGTGAACCCTATGTTGTGGGTACTCAAAAGAATCCACAACATAGGGTTAGAGGATCAAATAAGGATTTTAGAACATGCAAAACGCCCCTTATCTAGAGCTTTGGGATTGTAGAGTTTTTGCATTACGATTGGCTCGCTGGTGTCATGATCAATGAACCAGTAGTACTGTTAACTGACAAAATATTGATAATGTCTTAAAACACCATACAAACTAACAAAAAGTAACGATCTTTTGGCAGCAACAGTTTAATAGAGCTCTTATAATAAACAAAATTGTACCTGCCCAGAAAAATAGGTTGAATTATTCTAGCCCTTGTTTGTCTTTAAATCCTTTTTATGTCACCTTTTCACAGGTTTGCAATCACTTCTCTGTTATCTATCTCATATTTGAGTTAATTTTCTTATTGACTGGTAACCCATGTGTTCCAACAAACTCTCTTCTTCATTGCTTTATTATAAGTAAAATAATAAGATTATTTTAATGTTTTGCAGGCGTCTGAATTGTCTCAATGGTCTTTCAATATTCCTACTGCCTTCTTCCCTAATTTTCAATTAAATGAATAAGAAAAGAAAAGTTCCTGTCTTTACTTTAATATTGATTTTCATGATGATGTTATTGTTTTCTTTTACAGACCATAGCTTACAGTATTCTTTGGGATGTTAAATTCTTGTTAAGGTAAGTGAGTCCTTGATTAGTTTCTTAACCCTTTCCCTCATACGACAATTCTGCAGCAGACGACTTTGAACGTATTTTGTCAAAACATAGAAAATCTCCATAATTGAATGGATAACCTATGACTAAAAGTGGAAAACATTGTGGCAAAAGGAGAAATTGCAAGTTTTTTGCAATTTCTTCTTTTGTCACTATGTTTTCAAAAAGCTGTCTGCTGCAGAGGCGTCCGAAAGCATTTATATGAGGGAAAGGGTTAAGTCTTCATAATCTTACTTTCCTGTTATTACTTGAAAGTATTACACTGAACGTACATTTATGACAAAGATATATTTTGAATCTATGATTTTTTTTTTATAATACATGTATATAACTACATTAGCCACCTGCATAGATATGTTGAGGTCATGGCCATTCTCCCTCATACCTTACAAAACTACCTGGTTCGATCCCCAGTTGTGGCGCTGTGGCCATGGTGGAGTGCCCTTGTGCAAGGCACATTCCCTAGCCTAGTACTGCATTATTTACCCAGGGAACATGAATGCGTGAACTGTCACCATGGTATAACTGAAATAATGTTGTAAATGGCATAAATCCAAAAAAAATACCTTACAAATATTTATTTGTAAATCTCTTATAATGAAAGAATAAATAATGAATAGAAGAGAAAACATTGTGGCCAAAGGAGAAATTGCTCATTATGTTTATCACAGTGTTTTCAAAAGTTGTCTGCTGCAGAGGCAACAGAAAGCTTATGTTTGTGGAAAAGGGTAGTGCATATGAGGAATGTCATCACTTTAGAAGGTAATATTAATAATTGATATATGTAGTGTAAACCCTCGTGAACCTTTTCCCACTTACAGACACTTTCTGCCCTCTCTGTCACAGAAAGCTTTTTTAAGCATTGTGGCATGATGAACAAGTTCCATATTTTTGCCTGGATGTTTTCAAAAGTGTTTGTTGCAGATTCGTAGTATGTGGGTAAAAGGATATTTGAGCCATAGCATAGAGAAAAAGTAGAAGTCGGCTTTTTTGAACGGTGTAGATCAAGATTAGCCTGTGCATCTGCAGTTATTTATATAGATCTACACTATTCATATAATACTCACATAATCTTGTTAGAAACTTCTGTCAACTTGTATAGATTCTGATAATCTTGAATAAGAAGATTTTCACGGTACAGGCTGATCTGAACCTAAACTGTTCAGAAATGCCAACTTGTATACCTTTTACCATGAACAGCCCCATTTATTTTTGCACAAATAGCATTTGCCTGATAAGATTAATTCAGAGTTATCTGTTTCTCCTTTTGCCACAATATTTTCTAATGTCTTCCGCTGCAGAGGTATCAAATTGCGTTTATATGTTGGGAAGGGTTAACCCTTTCCCTCCTACGACAATTCTGAAGCAGACAACTTTGAACATATTTTGTCAAAAAAACAGAAAATCTCTATAATTGAATGGAAAGTGGAAAACATTGTGGCAAAAGGAGACTTTGCTTGTTTTGAGTAATTTCTCCTCTTGTCACTATGTTTTCAAAGTGCCGTCTGCTGCAGAGGCGTCAGAAAGCGTCTGTATGAGGAAAAGGATTAAAACATGTTACTATTGCAACTGTTAATTATTCACTTCAAAACATTGTTTTTTTTACAGAAATTTAGCTCTGGCTGGCGGCGTTCTCCTGTTGTTAGCAGAAAATAAAGCGGAAGGACGTAGCTTGTTCGCTGGACTCCCATCCATGGGTGAAAACAGTCCCAAACAGTACATGCAGCTTAGTGGGAGGATCCTCCTGGTCCTGATGTTCTTGACACTACTCAGATTCGAGATGGATTTCCTTCAAATCATACAAAACATGGTCGGAACAGCTCTCATCATTCTCATTGCTGTCGGATACAAGACAAAGTTGTCTGCCCTTGTATTAGTTGCATGGCTCTCTTGCCTGAATTTATATTTTAATGCGTTTTGGAATATTCCCTCGTACAAGCCAATGCGGGATTTCCTCAAATATGACTTTTTTCAAACATTATCGGTAGTCGGAGGTCTTTTACTTGTTGTAGCATTCGGTCCTGGTGGAGTCAGCATGGATGAACACAAGAAAAAGTGGTAAATAGGACAAATATTAGGAAATAAAAAAAAAACAGATTTTAGACTTAATTCAATTTTTTAAAAGGTTAGCCAAAAACTGTTTTACCCTTTCCCTCATACGACAATTCTGCAGCAGACGACTTTGAACATAATTTGTCAGAAAATAGAATATCTCTTTAATTCAATGGAAAACATTGTGGCAAAAGGAGAAAATGCATGTTTTGTGCAATTTCTTCTTTTGTCACTATGTATTCAAAAAGCCGTCTACTGCAGAGGCGTCAGAAAGTATATATATGAGGGAAAGGGTTAAAATTAAGATATATTAATAATCCATATAGCATGCATGCATGACTTCGTTCAATAATTTATCTGCTAAACAGTCTTACTATGTTTCATTTTTGTTTTGCATCGACCATTATTTTGTGATTTAAAACCATTTTTTGGCGTTATTTTCAAGTATTGTTTGAAAAAATAGTTGCAAAATAAACACATAAGTTTATTTTTATCATTATACTAGTCTTTATAGTTTTCATATTTGCAGTGTGTCTTGTTCAGTTTCATACACTTGCTGTGTTCAGAGCCATGGAAAAGATGCATAATTCATGTTCTTAAATCTTTGACAGTTAAATCTTATGTTATGGAATACTTATATTATAAGATACGTAATTAGTTCTCTAACACCGTAACCCACCTTTTCCCACGTGCAACAAGTCTGCAGTAGACACCATTGAAACATCTAGAAAAAATGATGGTTCATCTATACATATGAAGTACAACGATTAAATCCAGTTGGAAACATTGTTGGAAAAGAAGAAATTGCTTATCATGAGCATAACATAGGGTTTGCTTTAATAATAAGAGAGCAATTGTGAGAAAAAGACTTGAATACCCCCTCCTTATCTGGACTTCTGCTTTATTATTCATTAAATGTAAATGGTTTGTTCTTTAATGCATAAGAGTTTATACGAAAATCCGTCGTGGCTGAGTGGTTATGATGCATGCTTTTGGACCGAGTGTTCTTGTTTCAATAATCCCTTGCAGAGGTCTACTGTATAAGTCTTTTAAATATTTCCTCCAAAAAACAAATTATGGACAAAACATTGTAAATGAATGTACAGTTATTGAACAGAGTTGAAAACATTGTGCAAAAGGAGGAATTACACATGAGCACAATGATTTCAAGTTGTCTGATGCATATGCGTATACAAGTGGGAAAGGGTTTAAATTGAAAATGATATTGTTCAGTAACCATATTTGTTTCCACAATATCTAATGTCTAATTGTACAACTATTTGATAAAGTTGGAAACTTTTTTGCAAAAGGACAAATTGTTCATTATGAGTGAAAATGTGACAGCATCTGGGAAAGGGTTAACGTTAGTGGTTCTTCACAGGATGATGTTATACTTATACATTTTTAATGGGAATTTCTTAACCTGACATGATAATCTCCCTTTGAAAAAACATGGGATTGTATTTGAAATTTTGATACATAGTGGAAGACCTTGTAGGGAAAGAAGAAATTGTTTTTACTAGCAATTTCTCCTGTTCCAGCAAATAACTTTTCTGTCATAATTTCCAGGGAATAAGTTGACTGTATCTTTTACTTTCTAAGTATCTGTTTACGTCTTGAAACGATGGTGTAGTTCAGTGTGAATGATGAAAACCCACCTGTTGTTTGTTTGAGTTGAGTGAATGGCAATATTTCGGTCAGTAATAATGAGGGCTATTAATCCGGGGGTCGCGAGTACGAACCCTGGACCGGCCATTCATTCTTTCTGATGATTGACAAAAAGTCATTTTTGACTATAGTGTCATTCGGCTTCCACCAAAGAGCTAAATAGTTTATGTGGGAAAGTAGCCGGTAACCTTGGATGAATGTTGTGTGGAGTACAGGAAACCAGGAGTCATATGTTAGATAACCGCCTCTGCAGCAGACGACTTTTGATAACATAGTCACAGAGGTCCAGATAAGGAGGGATATTTAGCTCTTTTCCCGCAATTTCTCTTTTTATTTAAATGAACCCTAATGCCTATGTTGTGGGTACTCAAAAGAATCGTCTCACTGAGACGATTCTTTTGAGTACCCACAACATAGGATAAAAGGATCACACAAGGATTTTAGAACAATGCAAAATGCCCCTTATCTGAGAGCTCTGTAATCAGCAATTTCGTAGTTGTCCACCATGATTTCAACTTTTTCAAAAAATTTGGTTATTCATTTTTTAGAGATTTTTCATATTAGTGAGTAAATGTTTTCAAAGTAGTCTGCTGCAGATCTGTTGTATGTGGGAAAGGGGGGTTAAACAGATGAAGTAGTACATGATGAATGAAAGAACACACTTGTTTAAAATATACCGGTTAAAATGATTGTGGACAGTTAATATTATTTTTTGTAAATCTTTTTTTTTTTTTGCAGTTTTCATCCTAGTGAATGAGATTGCAATTTCTCTTTTCTTTGTTTCTTCATCTGTCATATTATTATTTGACCTGAACCACGATCTTTGTGCAGAGATGTGTATCATTATGCCTTACAGTTTCAACAGCTTTTTACCTAGTCATTTAACCACTTTTCCCACATGCAGCTTATCTGCAGCAAAAGAATTCGAAAACATCTAGGTTAGATATAAACAGTCTCTAGAAATTAAAGTATAAGCATTCAACAGAGTGACATTGTGGCAAAAGGGGAAATTGCTCTTGATAAGCAATGCATCCTTTTGTCACATTGTTTTTTAAATGTCGTCTGCTGCAGAGGTGTCGGAACCCTTTTGCCACATTGTTTTTTTAAATGTCGTCTGCTGAAGAGGTGTCGGAACGTATTTATATGTAGGAAAGGGTTATTCCATTATGAATATTTTCATGAAACATATCACAAATTTGATTTGATTTCATGAACGTATACATTCCACAAAGGTGTATGCCATAAAAGAATACCCTCAAAATATTCACACAATTTAAAGCTAAGTTAAATTGTGTTAACCCTATCCCTCATATAGATGCTTTCTGAGGCCTTTGCAGCAGACGACTTTTGAATGACTTTTGAATACATTCCGACAAAAGGAGAAATTGCGCAAATGAGCAATTTCTCCTTTTGCCACAATGTTTTCAACTTTATTCAATAATTTAACTTCAATTTTTAGAGGTTTGACATATTGTTTCATTGGCTGCTTCAGATATGTTGTATGTGGGAAAGGGTTAAATAATAACAGATTGCTAGTAGTATTCATTTTGTGTTGATTTGTGTTGGAACCATACAATGAGTTTTTTGTCTTTGAATGGTGTCATAAAATATGTCGTGCAGATAGCAAGAACTCAGATCAGTCTGTACAAATGTATAAACTAACCAGAGCCTCTGGACACGTAACTAAAGCCTTTATGTGATGATGACACTTGTAGCAAAAATCATAAGACTACTGATACAATAGCTGTTGTGGATGAAAGATATTAACACTTTCCCACATACAACAAATCTGCAGCAGACTACCTATGATATGCAACATCGGGACAAAAATGTGAACAATCTCTGTAAGCGAAAGTATCATTATTGAATAAAGTTGAAAACAATGCGACAAGAGGCTATCCATTAGCAATTTCTCTTTTGTAGCAATGTTTTCAAAAGACGATCTGCTGAAAAAGCGTCTATATGTGGGAAAGAGTTGATTAACCATTTCCCTCATACGACAATTCTGCAGCAGACGACTTTCAACTTATTTTGATAAAACATATAAAATCTCCATAGTTGAATGGATAACCTATGACAAAAAGTGGAAAACATTGTGGCAAAAGGAGAAATTGCACGTTTTGTGCAATTTCTTCTTTTGTCGCTATGTTTTCAAAAAGCCGTCTGCTGCAGAGGCGTCAGGAAGCGTCTATATGAGGGAAAGGGTTACGGTGTGATAGGAGTAATTTTAATGGAACCACCTAATTTTATTTTTTTTGAGACATTTATTATTATTTAGCCACAGTTTTCAAATGTGGTCTGCTGCATTTGTGTCAGATGCATCTGTAATTGGGAAGCATATATTGTCATCAAATTTGTTATTCATTTAAAGACAAGACATATCTGGTAATATTTACCAAACACACTGTTCAGATTGTATGTAAATAGGTGTAATAATAAAATAAAAAACAACATGGTTTGACAAACATCATGATTAGGTTAATCTTTTCCCACTTACAATACATCTGCAGCAGCCGACTTAACCCTTTCCCTCATGACAATTCTGCAGCAGATGACTCTAAAAAATAGAAAATCTCTATAATTGATTGGATAAACTATGACTAAAAGTGGAAAACGTTGTGACAAAAAGGAGAAATTGCTCGTTTTGAGCAATTTCTTCTTTTGTCACTATGTTTTCAAAAAGCCGTCTGCTGCAGAGGTGTCAGAAAGTGTCTATATGAGGGAAAGAGTTAAACAAAAAAATATGTAGGCAAACATATTTAAAATCTCTTTAAATGAATGAAAACATTATTGAACAGAGTTGAAAACAGTGTGCCAAAAGGAGGAATTGCTGATCATGAGCAATTTCTCTTTTTGTTTCGTCACAATGTACAAGTTGTCTGTTGCAGAGGCGTATGTATGTTGCATTGTTGGAAAGTGTTAATTGTGTGCAGTAATACAGCTAGTTGGTTCTGTTATGTTAAGTGGGTTAGGGCAACTTTATGACTCAGAATGCGGGTATTAAACCCCTCTCTTTCCCCTCATACAACACATCTGCAGCAGATCACTTTAAATACCCGTAAGCAACAGTATAGAAAATCTCTACGACTGTTTTTTGAGGTTAATATTGAAAATAAATAATTGAATCAGAGAAGCTTTAACCCTTTCCCTCATATAGACGCTTTCTGACACCTCTGCAGCAGACAGATTTTTGAAATCATAGTGACAAAAGAAGAAATTGCTCAAAACGAGCAATTTCTCCTTTTGCCAGAATGTTTTCCACTTAAAAGTCGAAGGTTATTCATTCAATTATTGAGATTTTCTATTTTTTGACAAAATATGTTCAAAGTCGTCTGCTGCAGGATTGTTGTATGAGGGAAAGGGTTAAACATCATATGGAATGAAGGAGTATATCCTCCCTTTCCCGCATACAATAAACCTGCGGCAGACGTCTATGAAAACTCCTCAGCAAAAGTATAGAAAATATCTACAAATGTGTTTCTGCACAGGTCAGGTCATTATTGTTGAGTTATAATTTGCATTTGTATTTTGTTGTTGAAATCTGTATGGAATCTGTTTAGTGATTAAAACAATTATGGTAAAGGTCACCTATTTCAACGTCATTTATATCCTCTCGACTTTGGTTAATTCCCCAATGGGCTAATAGTCTATGTGGAAAAGCAGCCAGTTGCTTGGAAAGTATGTTGTGTCAAGTACTGGTGATAAAACATCAGGAAACACATGAGTAGGTGAACTTGCCGCCGTGATATGATTGAACAATTGTTGAAAACGGCGTTAAACACCAATCAATCGTTTAGATCCCTTTCTTGATACTTTTCTGCTGCATATTACAATTGTAAAAACATTGGGAGTAAATGGGAAATGGCCGAAAATGAGCATGTTCTCCTTTTTAGCTCGCCTATTCGAAGAAAAAGGGGAGCTTATGTAGTCACCCGGCGTCCGCGTTGGAAACTTCACACACTTATTCAGGGTCATTAGATGACCTTGTATGTCTTGTCCAATAACTCTGGAATGGATTTTGACGGAATTGTGCCCCTTTCTGGACTAAGAATGTTGGTCAAACCTTTGCGTGCAAGGCCTTTTCTCCGACACTGTGTATGCTGTTGCTTTGAAACTTCACACACTTATTCAGGGTCATTAGATGACCTTGTATGTCTAGTCCAATAACTCTGGAATGGATTTTGACTGAATTGTGCCCCTCTTTGGTCAAACCTGTGTGTGCAAGACCAGGAATTTTGGGTTATAGTTAGGCATTCAAGCCTTTCCTCAGAAACTTTATAATTTATGCTGTCGCTATTAAACAGTTTTCTTTGTTTTGTAAATTCAATTTCAACTGAATTATTCCACTTTTGGACTTTAGACTTTTACCATCTTTGCACCTCTTAAGCAATTTCTATGGTTTTCCCAGTCATACAGAACAGAAAAGATTCGAAATCTGTTGATATGTATTTTAATCATTCAAACACGGAACGCACATTTCCTTCTTCGGTTAACTTTGAAAAGAAATTAAGTGTAATAGGTGATACTGTGTGACTTTACCTAATGCTATAACTGTTCTGAAGTAGGCCCTGATAGGCGAGCTATATTGTCCTCCGACAACTCTTGTTCAACAATGTTTTCTACTCTGAATTTTTCATTTATGAAGATTTCATTCTTCTTTTCTTCAGATGATTAAATTCAAAAAGAAAGTCATACTAGATAACTATACTGTCTTTTATATGAAATATAGGGATTGACATTCTAGAGGCGAATGCTCTAATAGACCCTTGCCCACATAGAGCAAATCTGCGGCAGACGAGTTTGAAATTATTTACTAACAAATATGGAAAAATCTCTATACTTGTAGGTATAATTACTGAGAAAATTTGAAAACATTGTGGCAAAAGGAAATTTCTCAATTAGTCATAGGTTATCATTCAATTATAAAAGATTTTATTTTCTGGCAAATATGCTCAAAGTCGTCTGCTGCAGAATTGTAGTATGAGGGAAAGGGTAAATACAATTGACGGAAGATTTCACAACGAAATTGGATAACGTTTGCTTAACGTATTTCTTATTCTTCAGTTGTTGTTTTACGATGATTTTATGCATGCACATAAATACGGAACCGTTTAACATGTAAGGGGATGCTTGTTTACGAGAAAGTTTAAGCTAATTATACATATTTTAAGAATCTAATTATCCGATATACGCATCTAAAGGAATGTTAAAGGTCACGTATACTTCTAACGGAATTATCTCGATCATACTGTACAATATTGATCTGGAAACTTTTACTATTTCTACTACTAATTCTACTACTACTACTGCTACTGCTGCTGCTGCTGCTGCTGCTACTACTACTACTACTACTACTTCTACTACTACTACTTCTACTGCTGCTACTACTACTACTATTACTACTTCTACTACTACTACTATTACTACAATACCTACTACTACTTCTTCTACTACTACTACTACTACTACGACTACTACTTCTACTACTACTACTATTACTACAATACCTACTACTACTTCTTCTACTACTACTACTACTACGACTACTGCTTCTACTACTATTACTACTTCTATTACTACAACTACTATTACTACTTCTATTACTACAACTACTATTACTACTACAATACCTACTACTACTTCTACTTCTACTTCAACTTCTACTACTATTTCTACTTCTACCACTACTTCTACTTCAACTTCTACTACTACTTCTACTACTACTACTACTACTACTACTACTACTGCTGCTACTACTACTACTACTACTATTTCTACTTCAACTTCTACTACTACTTCTACTTCAACTTCTACTACTATTACTACTACTACTACTACTACTACTACTACTACTACTACTAATACTACTACTACTACTACTACTACTACTACTACTACTACTACTACTGCTACTACTACTACTACTATTTCTACTTCAACTACTACTACTACTTCTACTTCTACTACTACTACCACTTCTACTACTACTTCTACTACTACTACTACTACTACTACTACTACTACTACTACTACTACTACTACTACTGCTGCTGCTACTACTACTACTATTACTACTATTACTACTACTATTACTACAATACCTACTACTACTTCTTCTACTACTACTACTACTACTACGACTACTGCTACTACTACTACTACTATTACTACTATTACTACTTCTATTACTACAACTATTATTACTACTACAATACCTACTACTACTTCTACTTCAACTTCTACCACTACTTCTACTTCAACTTCCACTACTATTTCTACTTCAACTTCTACTACTACTTCAACTTCTACTACTATTTCTATTGCAACAACAGACGACTTTTGAAAGGATTTTGTCAAAAGCAGAAATTGGTCATGATGACCCAGTTTTCTTTTTGCCACAATGTAAATCACGTTCATTCAATAATTATAGTTTGATTTGTAGAGATTTCAACAATTTTTCTATGATGTTTCTAACGTCTGCTACATCATTTATTAATCATACTTTCACTTTAAGAGAACTCCCATTTCTATGCATGCTGTCTCGCTGCAGACTCGTTATATGCTGGAAACAGCTTTACGATTAACCATTAGAATAGTATTATGTTGGTCCCCCGTGCACATCAAAGGCTATGTAGGCAATTTATATAGACATATTTATTAATAGCAAATCTTTAAAAGGTTACCAAGACTTCGACATCAGTTTATGGGAAATCGTCGTGACTGAGTGAATAGCGCGGGGGGGCTTTGAAACCGGGCGTTCCGGGTTTGATCCCCAGTCACGGTGGTCATGACGGAGAGCCCTTGGGTTAGTTACATGTCCTATTCTAGTGCTGGTTTGTTTACCCAGGAACACGAATGATTGTGACGTCGCCGTGGTATAACTGAAATGAGCCGTCTCGCGAGAAAACTAACATTACGGCCTCTGCGTAATGTATCGACCCAGATCAGCCTGCGCAGTCCGTGCAGCCTAATCCGGACCGACAAATTCCGTCTCTGGGAGATAGAGGTATGGAGTAATGATTCCTGAAATCCACAGGAGGCAAACAAATGTCTGCCCGGGTTAGCTTGCGCTGCAGGCTTAGGTCGATAGTTTACGCACAGTCCAAAATGTTGTTTGACTCGCCGGACGGCTCAAAAAATGTTGAAAACAGCGTAAATCTCCGATGAAACAACCATCGAGTCAAGCGATATGGTGTCTCATTGACTCTCATTCGCACTATCATATAAAGGCAAAGTTGCTTAAAACCGCTGGGGCTATAATTCTATATTTTGATCAGAATATGTATATAGGTCTATATAAAATATTAGGTGGGCGATGAAGACTCTGGTGGGACTGTGATTCAGTCAGTCTTCACTGTGCGCTGTATATGTCATACAGACGTTAAAACGTGATCAAAATATAGAATTATAGCCCCAGCTGTGTATACAATAAGACCCCCAATCTGCCGGCTAGACGCGTCTCATATCTTCGGTGTTTTTTTTCCATTTTTTTAAATGGGATTTAACGCAATTTTCTACATTATTTCAGTTATAACACGCTGAAAGTTCACTTATTTATGATCCCTGGATAAACACACCAGTACTAGGCTAGAAAAGGTGCCTTTGCCAAAGGACACTCTACCTTGTCCGCGGCGCCGCGACTGGGGATCAAACCCAGGACGCCCGGTCCCAAATTTCCCGACCCCAAACTCTCGGCGCCGGGCTACAGCGGATTCGCGTTATCTTCATATATTTGAACGCACGTGTTTATTGTAAAATGTTCAAGTCATATGAATAAAGCTTCTTTTCTGTTATCTTCTGTTCATATTGTCAAATATTAGTCCGGTGATTTTTGTGCCTTGTTACATCTGCGTAAAGTGATGCTTGTGCTTCCACAATAGACTCGCGAAAGCCTTCACTTTCCGTACATATATTCGATAGCCAACATTTTTAAACGCCGTATGATTCAACTGGAGATGTAGACTTTCATGTTTTCACCAACTTTCTGCAGCTTACTACAAATAAATATATCAAATGATTTCAAACCCAATATTTGAATAAGAAGTTATTTATTCTTTTTCGTTCAACTTTTTCGTTCAACTTTTCGTCTGCTTCTCGACTGAAATTGAGTAAACCAAGGAAATTGGCCCCCAATTTCCTTGGTTTACTCAATTTCAGTCGAGAAGCAGACGAAAAGTATTGACTCGTGCAATTAATTATCATGTCACGTGACAACTTTCTCAGAAATCAATTCGGAACATTACTCGACAGATTCCGTACAACGGAAAATGCCGATTGGAGTGTACCGCCGAGTATTTCGAGGATAAAACTATTCGTCTGCTCTTTAGTTCTCTCACAAAAAACGATTTGCACTGAGTAAAGACATGGCAGTGTGTTTTGGGGATAGATTTTTTGACAATAAGTTCACAGCGGGCCGATAAAAGAGAGAGATGCTTTGAGATTACATTAGACCATACCATTATTTTCGTGTGATTATTCTGTACAATTATTTTTTGTGTAATTTACTTTTTCTGTCTGCTTTTTATCGTTGTTTCTGCTTCCCTATCATCGATTCTGAGAGGTTTTTTATTTCTTCCAAAGAAGAATTTTAAGAAGGAATTAACACTCTGAAGGTAAGATTAATATTTTATTTATGATAACAGTCTTATTTGTTGTTTGTTTATTGTTGATTTTTAATTACTATGGTATTTAGCTTAAAAATATTGATGATATGGTCCTGCCATGTGTCGAAACTTATCAGTGCTTCTGTGCTTGCATGATTTAATAATGTATTTCCACCAAATTACACCGCATAGGTGGTGTAGTGGTAGAGCGTCTGCCTAGGTGGTGTAGTGGTAGAGCGTCCGCCTAGCTGGTGTAGTGGTAGAGCGTCCGCCTAGGTGATGTAGTGGTAGAGCGTCCGCCTAGGTGATGTAGTGGTGGAGCGTCCGCCTAGCTGGTGTAGTGGTAGAGCGTCTGCCTAGGTGATGTAGTGGTAGAGCGTCCGCCTAGCTGGTGTAGTGGTAGAGCGTCCGCCTAGGTGATGTAGTGGTAGAGCGTCCGCCTAGCTGGTGTAGTGGTAGAGCGTCCGCCTAGGTGGTGTAGTGGTGGAGCGTTCGCCTCGGTGATGTAGTGGTGGAGCGTCCGCCTAGCTGGTGTAGTGGTAGAGCGTTCGCCTCGGTGATGTAGTGGTAGAGCGTCCGCCTAGCTGGTGTAGTGGTAGAGCGTTCGCCTAGGTGATGTAGTGGTAGAGCGTCCGCCTAGCTGGTGTAGTGGTAGAGCGTCCGCCTAGGTGGTGTAGTGGTGGAGCGTTCGCCTCGGGAGGTCGCTTGTTCAATCCCCCGCCAGGTCATACCAAATACTTTAAAAATTATATAATGGCTGCCCTTCCCATAAGTGCCGGATTAAGATTACGACTGACCGGCTGGTGTCTGGATAACACTTGGACTAGTAGTACTGGTGACATACCCGTGATGTAACTTAACAATTGTTAAAAGCGGCGTTAAACACCAAGGAATCGAAACAGAATGTAGGCGAGCATTTACGCAGTTTCACCAGAACCCTCACGCTACAGAAAATATCTATATCATCATGAGCAACTTCGCCTTTTGTCACTATGTTTTCAAAAACCGTTTCCTGCAGAGGCGTCAGAAACCGTCTATATGTGGGAAATGGTAAACGTGTGTCCACACTAGTATTGTGCCAATTTACCTATTTCAAACCCTTTCCCTCATATAGACGCTTTCTGACGCCTCTGCAGCAGACGGCTTTTTGAAAACATAGTGACAAAAGAAGAAATTGCACAAAACGTGCAGTTTCTCCTTTTGTCATAATGTTTTCCACTTTTAGTCATAGGTTATCCATTCAATTATGGAGATTTTCTATGTTTTGACAAAATACGTTCAAAGTCGTCTGCTGCAGAATTGTCGTATGAGGGAAAGGGTTAATGATCCAGTTACGTCGGAGAATCGGTAAGACCCCCAAGAATACTTCAAAAATGGTTATTGCCTCGGTGGTGTAGTGGTGGAGCGTTCGTCTCGGTGGTGTAGTGGACGAGCGTTCGCCTCGGTGGTGTAGTGGACGAGCGTTCGCCTCGGTGGTGTAGTGGACGAGCGTTCGCCTCGGTGGTGTAGTGGACGAGCGTTCGCCTCGGTGGTGTAGTGGACGAGCGTTCGTCTCGGTGGTGTAGTGGACGAGCGTTCGTCTCGGTGGTGTAGTGGACGAGCGTTCGCCTCGGTGGTGTAGTGGACGAGCGTTCGTCTCGGTGGTGTAGTGGACGAGCGTTCGTCTCGGGTGCGGGGGCTCGCTGTTTCGATCCCCGACCGGGTCATACCAAAGACTTTAAAGGTCCTTGGTGCTCAGAGTAGAGGGGTTAGCATTACGTTTGACTTACTGGTGTCAGGATTAACGGACCAGTAGTACTGGTAACTTACCCAGGAAACGTCGTGATATGACTGAAAATTGAAAAAAAATAAAAAAAACCGGCGTAAAACACCATAAATCCATGGCGCTTAAGATTGTGTATTTGTGGGGTTAACATTACGACTGACTCGCTGGTGTCAGGATAAATGGACCAGTAGTACTGCTTACTTACAATGGAACTGGACATTTATTGTTGGAAGCGTCGGAAAACACTTATACAAACACAATTGAGACCCCACATCGCCTGTTGAAATCGGGCGTAAAACACTTGTATAAACACAATTGAGACCCCACATCGCCTGTTGAAATCGGGCATAAAACACTTATACAAACACAATTGAGACCCCACATCGCCTGTTGAAATCGGGCGTAAAACACTTATACAAACACAATTGAGACCCCACATCGCCTGTTGAAATCGGGCGTAAAACACTTATACAAACACAATTGAGACCCCACATCGCCTGTTGAAATCGGGCGTAAAACACTTATACAAACACAATTGAGACCCCACATCGCCTGTTGAAATCGGGCATAAAACACTTATACAAACACAATTGAGACCCCACATCGCCTGTTGAAATCGGGCATAAAACACTTATACAAACACAATTGAGACCCCACATCGCCTGTTGAAATCGGGCGTAAAACACTTATACAAACACAATTGAGACCCCACATCGCCTGTTGAAATCGGGCGTAAAACACTTATACAAACACAATTGAGACCCCACATCGCCTGTTGAAATCGGGCGTAAAACACTTATATAAACACAATTGAGACTCCACATCGCCTGCTGAAATCGGGCGTAAAACACTTATATAAACACAATTGAGACCCCACATCGCCTGTCGAAAGCGGGCGCAAAACACTTATACAAACACAATTGAGACCCCACTTCGCTTGCCGTGACCCATTCGTATTGAGACAGAGATCCATAAGGTTGATAATAATTAGATACTAATGAGAAAACCTCCATTAAAGTACAATTAGATCACACCTTTCACCTGCCGTGCTTCATATCGACTCTTCCGAATTGAATTCCACGTGTTGATGAAACAGACTGAAACAAAATATCACTTCCTATATTAATTCGTCCAAAATTCTATGATCTAAGAACAAAGTTGTTTTCCATAACTTGCCCTTATGTTAAATGTATTCATATATGAGCCGAATTACGGGAAAACCAACATTATGGACTCTGCGTAATGTATCGATCTGGATTAGTCTAAGCATGCCGCGCAGGCTAACCCGGACAAACACTTTCCACCTCCTGTGGATTTTCTCTTTCAGGAATCATCACTCTATACCACTATTTCTCAGAGACGGAATGTGTCGGCCCGGATTAGCCTACGCGGACTGCGTAGGCTGATCGGGGTCGATACATTACGCAGAGGCCATACTGTTGGTTTTCTCTTAATTCGGCTCATACTGACATGCCGATTTCTCCTGTTGTCAATTTCTTTTTAAATCCTATTCAATAATTTTATTATTTAATTTACAACTTGACGACATAGAAATTCCTGTAAGTCTGCTTTTCGCACCATATTTTCAATTCTGTTTTCAACTCAAAAATTAAATTAAATGCCGATTTATCATGAGTAATTTCTCCTGTTGTGAATTTTGTTAAACCCTTTTCAATAATTTTATTATTTCATTTACAACTTGACGAGATACACATTCCTATAAGTTCATTTCCCCGTGACTGCATTAACATATCATACTTAGTCTTAGGGGCAAAATAGCTAATGCATTTGTTGTCACTTATTATGTTGGTTGCATGACGTGCGTAAATTGCCCCCCGAATGCATTCTTAAAAGTGGTATGAAAATCAGTTCAAGTTATTCTGTACATTAAATTAAATAAATAAACTAGATATGTGCTGTAAGTTGAAGTAAAATTCAGTCACCTCCAAGTTTCTGCAATTTCTTATGTTCCAGAATTGAAACAATTACAGAATGCAATAGCTAATGTATTTGTTGTTTTATGTTGGTTGCCCGACGTGTGTAAATTGGCCCCAAATGTATTCTTGAAAGAGGTATGAAAATCAGGAAAGTTATTCTATACTTTAAATGAAATACATAAACTAGATATTTGCTGTAAGTTGAAGTAAAATTCAGACACCTGGTCCAATGTTCAACATGGACGACAGTGGTGCAGAGGTAGAGCGACGGCCTCCCGTATCAAAGGTCCCTGGTTCGAGTCCCGTAATGAGCGAGTCCTGATTTTCCACACAAACGGCGCGAGTACTGGTTAAGTCTCCAGGAAGCGGACATCGAGCGTCCAAGGCTTGTTTCGCAATCGATGTAAAATAAATAAGTTTAAACTAAACTAATGTTCAACATGGAAGAGCGGACTCAGTGAAATTCGGCAGAGAAAGAGTTTACATTGTGTATGACGGGGATGGATACCATAGAGACAGTATAGGGTATACTCGCATGAGTTTGGCCTAACCTTGTTATTTGATTTATATTCCATTTATGGATTGGTTCATAATAGAAAAGGCGCCCACCGCGAGTGCGGGAGGTCGCGGGTTCGATCCACGGCTGGGTCTTACCAAAGTGTTTAACAATGGTTATAATGGCTGTCCTCCTTGGCGCTCAGAGTTGTGATATAAATGAAAAATTATTGAAAGCGGAGTAAAACATCAATCAATCAATCAATAAATCAATCATTATAGATATAATCATCTCATGAAATACACCTACTTACGGTCCCAGGAGTTATTACTAGGCTGGTCTAATCTAAACGTTTTTCAAAACTATAAATCTATATCGTAATATTATTCTTTTAATTAGTTTTCTATACATTGTATTACCAAGAATACTCAGTTATATGTTAATATTATATGTATATACCATGTTGTTACAGTGTAACCGGGTTTAGAAATAAAGTATATGTCTGTCTGCTTGTCTACAATGAAGACAGTGGTGCAGAGGTAGAGCGTCGGCCTCTCGTATCAAAGGTTCCTGGTTCGAGTCCCGTGATGAGCGGGTCCTGACTTCGTGATTTTACTACATAAACGGCGCGAGTACTCGTTAAGTCTCCAGGAAGCAGACATCGAGATTGATTATTCTAAGCCAAAGGCTTGTTTCGCAATCGATGTAAAATAAATAAGTTTAAACTAAACTATAATGAAGAAATTTTTCTGCACGTTGAAAAGGTTTAAGCTAAGCCAAGTTTTTTTTTCATTGAATTCCTTTAAAATATTCAAATATGCTGTAAAGTTGTGAAAAAGGCTCGTTGCAAGCAATGGCGGTTTTTCTAACAGTATTTTCTTAACATTGATGGAAATCACAATAATAACACAGGGAAAAAAAGATTCCCTGTGTGATTTATAATGGCGTTTTTTTGTTTTAACCCTCCCCTCATATAGCCGCTTTCTAACGCCTCTGCAGCAGACGGCTTTTTGAAAACATAGTGAGAAAAGAAAAACTTGCTCAAAACAAGCAATTTCTCCTTTTTCCACAATGTTTTCCACTTTTAGTCATAGGTTATCCATTCAATTATAGAGATTTTCTATGTTTTGATAACATCTGTTCAAAGTCGTCTGCTGCAGAATTGTCGTATGAGGGAGAGGGTTACATGTCACGGTATCGTTGGTTACCTCCAATGTAACAACAACAACAAGTATCACACATTAGTGTTCATACAGTACATGTTAACCCTTTCCCTCATATAGACGCTCTCTGACGCATATGCAGCAGACGGCCTTTTGAAAACATAGTGACTAAAGAAGAAATTGCTCAAAACGAGCAATTTCTCCTTTTTCCACAATGTTTTCCACTTTTAGTCATAGGTTATCCATTCAATTATAGAGATTTTCTATGTTTTGATAAAATATGTTCAAAGTCGTCTGCTACAGAATTGTCGTATGAGGGAAAAGGGTTACATGTCACGGTATCGTTGGTTACCTCCAATGTAACAACAACAACAAGTATCACACATTAGTGTTCATACAGTACATGTTAACCCTTTCCCCCTCGTACAGAAAATCTCTAGCAGACGACTTTGCAAATGTCTACTCAAAATATGGAAAAATCTCTTTAGTTGTTGGTATAATTACTGACAAAAAAGATTGAAACAATTGTGGCAAAAGGACAAATTGCTCGTTTTGAGCAATTTCTTCTTTTGTCATGATGTTTTCAAAAAGTCTTCTCCTGCAGATGCGTCAAAAGGCGTCTATAGGTGGGAAAGGGCTTTCAAAAAACAAAAACAAATCTATTTGACTTTTGTGTTTATTTAATAATAGGCGCGCAATATTTCAAAATATAAGTAAACGATATTTCATTCGTGTTTCATGTTCTGCTTTATAAATAGATACACACGCGGAAGAGATCAGAACGAGCGCTCTGCCAAATGTTCGCCCTAATGAATTGACGGCTAACATCTGTGTTATCTGGTATGACGCAGAAGGTCAGATAATCGCAGCTGCTTATTTGAGATATTCAAACTATTTCAAACGTGAACTTTTTTTTTTTTTAAGATTATCTTTGACCCTTTCCCTCATATAGACGCTTTCTGACGCCTCTGAAGCAGACAGCTTTTTGAAAACAAAGTGACAAAAGAAGAAATTGCTCAAAACGAGCAATTTCTCCTTTTGTCACAATGTTTTCCACTTTTAGTCATAGGTTTTCCATTCAATTATATAGATTTTCTATTTGTTGACCAAATATGTTTAAAGTCGTCTGCTGCAGAATTGTCGTATGAGGAAAAGCGAGGTTAAATTAATCCGCCCTGTTTTCTGCATGTTTCGCGAACATATACACAGGAATGTATGTCTTTCCAAAGAAACTGTATGACAAGCGTAGATATAATTCGTCTGTCATAAGCCAGAACACTAGGGGATTGATTGATTGCGGACATTCTACCACTACCCCACCGAGACCGTCACAAGACAATAGGAGATCACCCGCTCTAGATAGAGTATGTCTGTCAAAACAATAAGAGATTAACAGACAAATGTAAGAGCCATTTTATGCTGGTGAAAAATACAAAACCTTTACTTTAGCGACTGATTGCAGTCTATCGAAGTACCATTATGGAAGACTTTAAACTTTGATTATATTAATAATGAGTTGACCCCTTTCCCACATACAGTACAGCAACATACCTTTTTATAAGCGGCGTTGCAAACAGAGAAACTGCTCATCTTGAGCAAATTCTCCTTTTGTCAAAATGTTTTTCAACTCTATCCAATAATTTCAGCTTCATTTGAAAGAGACTTTCCACACTTTTGCCAGGATTCCCTTTTTATAGTCACCTGCTGCAGATTTGGTAAATGTGGTAATTGGTTAAACAAAATAATATATTTAAAGAGATTTTTGTCTGGATCTTTTCGTTTGTTTTCAAAGTCGTCTGCTGCAGATTTGTTGAACGTGGGGAATGGTTCAACGAAAGCAAAAGTACTAAAGGGAGAAGCAAAGCAAATACACAATCGAGACACAACTACTATTGATCTTTGTATGGGAGAGACACACAGCCTTCCCCCAAAATATAATACTCACAGGCGATATCGGGGACCATGTCATGGATAAATCAATCTTTAAAAAATGTTAAATGAGCCGCCCACGCGAGAAAACCAACAATATGGCATCTGCGTAATGCATCGACTCGGATCAGCCTGCGCAGTCCGCGCAGGCTAATCCGGGCCGACACATTCCGTCTCAGGGGGATAGAGGTATAGAGTAATGATTACTGAAACAGAAAATCCACAGGAGGCGAACAGTGTCTATCCGGGTCAGCCTGTGCGACATGCTAAGGCTTTTTACGCAGAGCCCACAATGTTGGTTTTTCGCGGCACGGCACAAATGCTAGTGTATTATTTGGTTTGATTGGTTGATTGATTGGGCTTCGACGCCGTTTCAACAGTCATATCATGACGGTCCGTTCATCTATCCATGCATTTGTAAAAAGATGAATTATAAGATTTCACTCCTGAAACTGAATTATTATCTATTTCCTTACAGCAGACATGAAGGCTATGTTTTATAATGCTTACATACCAATTATATTATCCATGCGTTTCACGCTTTTCTCACACTACTCCACACAGTTGACTGCCTTTCCACACAGACAGTTAGCCCATTTGCGTACAACGAATAACGCTTGTCGCATTTATTTTTGACTAATGTCAGTGTCTGTCTTTATTACAAAATAATTTGAAATGTTCCACCAAAAAGCTTTTCGCACCCTATTTTCAATCATGTTTTCATCTCAAATTTATTAAATGCCGATTTATTATGAGCAATTTCTCCTGTTTTCATAATATTTTCATCTCAATAATTTTACGACTTACAATTTCTCGAAAGTTCAGTTTCGCGTGACTGAATAACAATATCATACTTAGTCTTCGGGGGGAAAAAAGCTTATGTATTTGTTGTTTTATGTTTGTTGTATGACGTATGTAAATTGGCCCCAAATGTATTCTTGAAAGTGGTATGAAAATCAGGTCAAGTTATTCTGTTCTTTAAATGAAATAAACAAACTAGATGTGTGCTGTAAGTTGAAGACAAATTCAGACACCTCCAAGTTTCTGCAATTTCTTATGTTCCAGAATTGAAAACAATTACAGAATTCAATAGCTAATGTATTTGTTGTTTTATGTTTGTTGCCCGACGTGTGTAATTGGCTCCAAATGTGGGTACTGAGACGAATCTTTTAAGTACCCTCAACATAGGGTTAGAGGGTTAAATAAGCATTTTAGGTCATGCAACCCTTATCTAGAGCTCTGAAGTGATATGAAAATCAGGTCAAGTTATGTTGTTCTTTAAATGAAATAAACGAACTAGATATGTGCTGTAAGATGAAGAAAACATTCAGACACCTCCAAGTTTTTGCAATTTCTTATGTACCGGAATTGAAACAATAACAGAATGCAATAGCTAATGTATTTGTTTTTTATGTTTGTTTCCCGACGTGTGTAAATTGGCTCCAAATGTATCCTTGAAAGTGGTACGAAAATCAGGTCAAGTTATTTTGTACTTAAAATGAAAAAAATAAACTAGACTTGCTATAAGAAGGAGTAAAATTCAAACAATGTTAACGTTCTGCAATTTCGTATGTTCTAGAATTGTTACAATTGTTACCAGTTAATTGGTTGTAAATTCCGGTCTTATCTGGATAAACACAATACAAATTATAGCTAAAGCGAAACTTAGGAAATAGAATATCTTTCTACATGATTGAAAAGGGTCGGCATTTACAAATTGACAGAAACCTAGAGCATTCCCACTACTGTGTGAGATATTGAAGACGAAAAGACTTTCTGCTTTGATATCCGTTATATGAAAAATTGAGAAAGGCTTTTTTCTTACAAGAATGGATAAATTACAATACATATGATACTTTATTTGTGATTATTATGTCGGACACTCGTTACCAGGGCATCAATGCACTTGCAAAGTACTTGAATCTGGCATTCGACAAAAGGAAATATATCTAAGCACTAAACAGTTTATTTAGTATAATATGTAATTAGTAAATTGATATTGAAAAACACATTGATCTATCAAGTAAAGTGATTTGTTCAAGACAAAACACACCATTGTGGCAAAAGGGGGAAAAAAGCTCATTATGAGCAATTTCCCATGTTGCCACAATGTTTTCATAAGATGTCTGCACTGAAGATGTGTCGAATCGCGTCTGCAAGTGGGAAAGACATTAAAAGCGCTAATTCATGATAAAGGAAAAACTTTTGATGCCTATATAGCAGACAGTAATGCGGGTTAATAGAAAAAAAGAATAAACCGAATTGCTCGCAATATCAACTTCCTCCCTTTTCCACTGTACAATGTCGTCTTCCGCAAATACATCAAAATGGCTGCTCGAGTTTAGTTTAAACTTATTTATTTTACATCGATTGAGAAACAAGCTTTACGCTTATATTAATCACGCTCGATGTCTGCTTCCTGGAAACTTAACCAGTACTCGCGACGTTTGTGTGGAAAAATCCCAAAGGCAGAACCCGCTCATCACGGAATTTGAACCCGGGACTTTTGGTACACGAGGCCGACGCTCTACCTCTGTACTACTGTCTGCTCGGGTTGGAAAGGGTCTACAGGAGGGGTTAATAGGCGGACCTGAATACGAGCAGCAATTAGACATGGTATTCAATCTGTCATGTGAGACCTAATTATATTGTACCTAGACCTCGTTCCTTCCCGACTTGCTTGCACAAGTTAATTGTTTCCTGGTATTTGTTATGCCTCTGCAACGTGCAATTAGGGCAGAAGAACAGACAACCAGGTGTAAAAACAGCATTTTTGTAAGAAAAAACTCACCAGTGCGACCCGACCCGCCAATCTGGAACATTTCGCTAGATTGTTTATCTTACGATGCAGGTTAACCATGGCCCCGTAAAAAGCAACCTTTGGAAAGAACGAGCAGAGCTGCAGAAAAGGGGGGCGTTTTTCGTGCCCTAAAATCCTTATTATACCCCCCAAAAACAAAGTTTTTTTTTTTTTGGGGGGGGGAGGGGGGTTTATAGGAGTCACTTTGTCGGTCGGTCGGTCGGTCGGTCGGTCGGTCGGTCGGTCGGTCGGTCGGTCGGTCGGTCGGTCGGTCGGTCGGTCGGTCGGTCGGTCGGTCGGTCGGTCGGTCGGTCGGTCGGTCGGTCGGTCGGTCGGTCGGTCGGTCGGTCGGTCGGTCGGAAGCCATATTATAGCAAGAGGAGATTTGCATACCCTAACGGTCTTACAATTGCATGTTATTTTACAGAGTTATAGCCCTTTTACGTCTGTCCGTCTGTCTCTTTGTCTGTCAGTCCCACCTAACCTTGTCCGGCACGCATCTTAAACATGCATCATAGGATTTGAACGAAACTTGGCACAAACGTTCACCATAATGAGGCGGCGTGTCGCGCACAAGGCCCAGGCCTGTACCTCAAATGTCACGGTCACACTTAGAGGTCAAAGGTCAAAATGAGTACTATTTGATAGAACTGTACCTTGTCCGGCCTGCATTTCAACCATGCATCATAGGATTTCAAAAAAACTTGGCACAAACGTTCCCCATGATGAGGCGGCGTGTCGCGTACAAGATCCAGGCCTGTACCTTAAATGTCAAGGTCACACTTTCATGTCAAAGGTTGAAATGAGTACTATTTGAAAGGACTGTACCTTGTCCGGCCCGAATTTCTACCATGCATTATAGGATTTCATAAACAAATTGGCACAAACGTTCACCATGATGTGGCGGCGTGTCGCGCACAAGACCCAGGCCTGTACCTTAAATGTCAAGGTCACACTTAGAGGTCAAAGGTCAAAATGAGTACTATTTGATAGAACTGTACCTTGTCCGGCCTGCATTTCAACCATGCATCATAGGATTTCAAAGAAACTTGGCACAAACGTTCACCATGATGAGGCGGCGTGTCGCGCACAAGACCCAGGCCTGTACCTTAAATGTCAAGGTCACACTTTCATGTCAAAGGTTGAAATGAGTACTATTTGAAAGGACTGTACCTTGTCCGGCCCGAATTTCTACCATGCATTATAGGATTTCATAAACAAATTGGCACAAACGTTCACCATGATGTGGCGGCGTGTCGGGCACAAGACCCAGGCCTGTACCTCAAAGGTCAAGGTCACACTTCAAAATGAGTACTGTTTGATAGGACTACCTTGTCCGGCCCGCAACTCAACCATGCATCTTAGGATTCTCAAGTTACTGGACACACATGTTCACCATGATGTGGTGGCTTGTACCTCATTGGTCAAGGTCAAACTCAGAGGTCAAAGGGTCAAAGGTCAAAAGAGTACTGTTTGATAGGACTACAATGTCCGGCCCGCATCTCAACATGCATCTTAGGATTCTCAAGTTACTGGACACACATGGTCACCATGATGATGTGGCTTGTACCTCAAAGGTCAAGGTCATGGTCAAATGTCAAAATTAGTACTGTAGGACTACCTATCGGTCGGTCGGTCGGGAGCCATATTTTGATTCAAGGTGCTGTTTTGGGGCTATTTATCATATTCTGTGATAGTATCTAGTTTGACTTTCAAAGTCTTATGTTGTGAGTACTCAAAAGAATCGTCTGATTCAAAGGACTCCTTTGAGTACCCACAAAATAGATTTTAATGAGTGCTTAGAGAGATATTCCAGAAGAGAGATTTGTGTACTCTTTATTATATAATCCTCTGAGTGATCTGGTTGGCCATTAACGACTATTGATCTGTTATCAAGTAGATCTTTAAGTGTTTAGTGAGTGGTTTGACTATAAGAATATTGCGTAAGATTACGTTACCAATGATTCACTGGAGTTTAACGCCGTACTCAACATATGAGCCGTCCCGCGAGAAAACCAACATTGTGGAATGTGTCGGCCTAGATCAGTCTGCGCGGACTGCGCAGGCTGATCTGGATCGATACATTACGCAGAGGCCACAATGTTGGTTTACTCGCGGGACAGCTCAATTGTTCAGTTATGTCACGGCGTTCAGTTCATTTAACTAACCGCGTGTTTCATGCTGACTTTTCTCGCACCAGTACTTCACATAAAATTCTTACCAGGCAATAACCTTCATTCCCGCTAAGTCAATTTGGCCCTTTGGTGGAAGACGAATTACGCTAGTCACAATGTCTTTTTTCAAACTTCGCAAAGAATCGGTGACCCAGTTTAGGGTTTAAAATCACGGTCCATGGATGGTTAGCTCTCGTCGTTACCGACGGAGCTGCCACTAATGTATACCGAATGGTGTTTCTCTGTGACCTGTCACTAATCTGTAACAGGCTTGCAACGTCCACAGAAAATGACTAAAGCAAAACTATAAAGAAAAGAAAAACCACCAACCAATGAAGATTTAGATTCTTTTTTAAATTATTAAAGTGTTAAATTATTATATATATATATATCTTTAAAAAAGCAGACAGATTCCAAAAATGTTTCTTAAATGTAACAGTACATCTATTGTAAACTGCTGTGAATTGCCAAGGCAGGTTCGAAGAAGGGATACTTTGATGACATAGAAAAGTCTGGTTGTGTGAAGGCGACATTTTAACCCCTTTCCCACATACGACAATTCTGCAGCAGACGACTTTGAACATAATATGACAACAATTGGAAAATCTCTATAATTGAATGGATAACCTATGACTAAAAGTGGAAAACATTGTGTCAAAAGGAGAAATTGCTCGTTTTGAGCAATTTCTTCTTTTGTCACTATGTTTTCAAAAAGCGGTCTACTGCAGAGGCGTCAAAAAGCGTCTATATGAGGGAACGGGTTAATAAATGACAAACTTACTATCGTAGGTCATACATAAACTACTTAACCAATACAAGAAAGAACATTCAGTTCCCGTAGTATACATGTTTTATGCATTGTCATAATGAATCGTTCTTGTTTGAGTTTGTAGTAGACGTGAGTACCGGTGGTCATGGAGCGTTTTATATGTACTTGTTTACTTTTGTAATTACACATAATGAGATAACCTGTAACACCTGGACTTATGATGGATATGGACTCTTCCAAACGATATATCGGAAGGATGGAATACACCAACCTCACTGGCTTAGTTTTCTATTTATTTTCTATTTATTTTCTATCTATTTTCTATTTAATTTTCTTTTTATTTTCTATTTCTTTTCTATTTTCTATAATTTTCTATTAATTTTATTTTCTATTTATTTTCTATTTATTTCTCTACTTATTTCCTATTAATTTTCTATTTAATTTTCAATTTAATTTTCTATTTATTTTCTATTAATTTTCTATTTAATTTTCTATTTATTTTCTATTAATTTTCTATTTAATTTTCTATTTATTTGCATTTTCAGCTGCAGGGGCACTGGCCTATATATGCAATATTCCAATATCAGCGGCGGTAACCTTCCTAAACTCTATAACACGAAGAATGTTTTTTTCGGATTAGTACAGTTCTTTTAGCAAACCTTTCTCTCATACAAAGAATCTGCAGCAGACGACTTTGAAAACATCTAGGCATATATTTATTTTTAATGAAATATTATCATTGAATCGAATTGAAAACGTTGTGGTAAAAGGAGAAATTTCTCACCATGAGAAATTTCTCCTTTTGCAACAACGCTTTAAAATGAAGACCGCTGCAGAAGCGTCAAAAAGCGTCTATCTGAGGGAAAGGATTAACAGAGTTCCATTCTAATGAGTTTCGGTCTCACGATAAATCAGATGCAAAAATAAGACTCTTTTACTGTTAACCCTTTCCCTCATATAGACGCTTTCTGACGCCTCTGCACCAGACGGCTTTTTGAAAACATAGTGACAAAAGAAGAAATTGCTCATAACGAGCAATTTCTCCTTTTGTCACCATGTTTTCAACCCTATTCAAAGGGAGTTTCCAAATTTGTTCTGGTATGTTTTCAAAGTTGTCTGCTGCAGATGTGTTGTATGTGGGAAAGGGTTAACTTGTCCATCAAATGTTGTTGTTAGTTTAGAGTCAATGTACATGTATTTACATAGTAAATATCGGGTATTTATTTAGCTTTGTTTCCCCCGTTAATTATCTGTGATGTAGGCACCTTTGAAGGAGTCAGGAATAATTATGATACTAATTAGAACCTCTGAAGTTAAATGATTACATCTACATTGATTAACATCCCAATTTCCCACTTGCAGACACAATACGAGCCGTCCCGTGATAAAACCAACAGTGTGGACTCTGCGTAAAGTATCGACCCGGATCATCCTTAGCATGCCTGCGTAGGCTTATCCGGATAGACACTTTTCGCCTCCTGAGGATTTTCTGTTTCAGAAATCATTACTCTATACATCTATCCCGCTGAGACGGAATGTGTCGGCCCAGATCAGCCTGCGCGGACTGCGCAGGCTGATCTGGGTCGATACATTACGCAGAGGCCATAATGTTTGTTTTCTCTCGGGACGGCTGACATATTGACGCGTCTGTTACAGACGAAAATTGTGAAAACAATGTGTCGAAAGAACTTGCTAATGATGAGGAAATTTCGCCTTTTGCTACAATGTTTTCGACTCGATTCTACCATTGAGCGGCGTTCTACTTAAATCAACCGTAATGAATGTATTTGCGATGAGTGTAAAGCCAGATCAGCCAGCGCGTCCGCGTATTCGTGTCAGGTTCTTCACTGTTCATCAATTATTTACCGAAGGTTTCAATAATTTTCTGTAAAGCAGAATCCGTTTGTATCGTAAGTAGGTGTGCGCAAGCACGTCTTTTAGTTAGTTTAAACATATGTATTTCTCATATACAATGTAGAAATGGATTGAACTGAAAGTTCATAGCTTATTTAAGGTCCTCTCAAATATAGTTTGTTTTAAAGGAAGCACGGTATCTAGTAGATAATATCATACCTTACTTGAGCTGTATGATTTATCGAACAAGAGAATAATACAAATAATACTAGAGAGAGGGAGAGTTGAAGAGAGAGAAAGAGAGAGAGAGAGAGAGAGAGAGAGAGAGAGAGAGAGAGAGAGAGAGAGAGAGAGAGAGAGAGAGAGAGAGAGAGAGAGAGAGAGAGAGAGAGAGAGAGAGAGAGAGAGAGAGAGAGAGAGAGAGAGAGAGAGAGAGAGCGACACACACACAGACAGTGAGACAGGGAGAGAGAGAGAGAGAGAAGAGAGAATAATGTACTTTATCGGATATGCGTTCATTGAACCTTTACGTTAGATAACGGTAGTCAATCAACCAATCAAATTGCACCTTCTTAATCCCGGTACAAGGCGTTACAAACTGCGAGATACAAAACTTCTTCACTAGTTTTTGCACAATGTATTCTCGATATAACATGTCATTTTAACAAACATACATACATATTATACAATAAATCAAAGAATGAATTGCAGGAAAAATGTTCTTGCCAAAATTTCTCTAAACCTATGAAAGACAAACCCTGTGTATCTTCATTTACTAAATGCAATTTTGGTTAACGGTTAACCCTTTCCCTCATACGACAATTCTGCAGCAGACGACTTTGAACGTATTTTGTCAAAACATAGAAAATCTCCATAATTGAATGGATAAAACTTATGACAAAAAGTGGAAAACATTGTGGCAAAAGGAGAAATTGCACGTTTTGTGCAATTTCTTCTTGTGTCACTATGTTTTCGAAAAGCCGTCTGCTGCAGAGGCGTCAGAAAGCGTCTATATGAGGGAAAGGGTTAAGAATTTTGTAGCTGCTGAACCCTCACCAGTATAACTATGTACTCGAATGGTGCGATGTCAGAAAATAATACCACACAAAAAATGCTTGGCGTATACGTTGATAACAAATTAAACTGGAAAGTGCAAACTGATAACGTCTGTAAAACGATGAATAATAAGATTTTACTCCTGAAACATGTTATCTTTTTCCTTACACCAGACATGAAGACAATGTTTTATATTGCTTATATTATTCCAATTATATATTTCTGTTGTTCGGTCTGGGGTAGAGGATCTTATCCGGTCATACGAATAAAGTATTGAGCTTACAAAAGAGAATTACTAAAATCATACTTAAACAATCGACAAAAACTCAAAGAATTAAAATGGCTTAAATTTGTTGATCGATGTAATCACACAGCTGTCCTTTGAATAATATGGATGCATCATACATGGCAGATATGATACATTTTTCTGAAAATAAAACTCATAAACTGCGATCAATATCAAAGAAGGAACTTGTTTAAAAGATATACCTCGTATCAATTAGATGAAGATGGAATGATATCCATGTGACATACGAGCATTAAAAACATTAAAAATGTTTACTGCATTCTTCAGTATTACCTACTCAAATCATATATGACTGTTGATTATCATGAAATTGTGTTGTATAACGTAATATATCTATAGGTGCTACCTATTTACGAAAAAACGCAAGATAATTATAAACAAAAATTAAAGCACATACTTTGGCCATACAAAAAGGATTTATAAGTAATTGACTAGACAATAATAATGTTAATGTCATGTTTCTTGCATTATCAAAACATATTTGGAATTCGTATTGCTGTCGTCTATTATTACGAACAGAAAATAATAAAGTAAAAACTTTCAGAAAATCAAGGAATACATTTATAATGAACGAGGTTAAAACATGAGGGCCAAGATGATCCTTAATCGATCACCTGCATTATGGTAAGAAGCAAATAGATCAGCCCTTTTCTGATGCCGTCTGGCGACTACCTTTTTCAACCAGTCAATATGACTGGAACAAATTATGTAAGGGGTCACATTTCTGCTAAACCCTTTCCCTATTAGAGACAGTTTCTGAGGCCTATGCAACAGACGATTAGGAAAAGATTGTCACCAAAAGAACAATTGCTCCTTATGAGAAAGTTATCCTTTTGCCACAATGTTTGATGAATAATTATACTTTGAATGAGTGTGGCAATAGCTCATGTATAGGAATTTGAGGTCTTTCATGTTGATACCACTTTTTTTGCGGGAACGACGTCGCTCCATTGACGTTACGCCAAGATGAAGTGTAACGGAAATGACGTCACGTCCTTCTTTGGCAACGATACAGTAAAAATTTAGGTTCGGGCGTAGAAGGCTAATGCTGTCGGTTTTTTGACGAACGGGAAAACATATTTATGTTATTATGTTTTAACTTTTCGTACAAATGTTTATTCCACATAACACAGCATTTTAATGATCTTAAATATCTATTTAAAAAAAAAAAGATTAAAAAGACGACAATAATTTTCAATCCGTGTTTTTCCGATCATTTTATACATACCCAAAATACGGATTTTAAAAAAAATGATTAAAAAGACGACAATAATTTTCAATCCGTGTTTTTCTGCTCACTTTATACATACCCAAAATACCGATTTAAAAAAATGATTAAAAAGACGACAATAATTTTCAATCCGTGTTTTTCCGCTCATTTTATACATACCCAAAATACCGATTTTAAAAAAATTGATTAAAAAGACGACAATAATTTTCAATCCGTGTTTTTCTGCTCATTTTATACATACCCAAAATACCGATTTAAAAAAAAAAAGATTAAAAAGACGACAATAATTTTTCAATCTGTGTTTTACGTCTGCCTTTTATACATATCCAAAATGGCGGCCCCCATGGATTTTTCCAGTTTCATTTCAGAAAGCTTCATGGGTTATTGAAAAAAAAAAAAAAACAAAAAAAAAAAATCTCACACCTGTTAACTATAAGCGAAAAAACCCCGGTTTTTTTCGTATAAAAGCTCTCTGTCGCGAAATAGACATTAAGTTAAATCAGTATGCGTGTTTGCATATAGATACATTTTCTTATCCATACATGTATACGATAACGTTATATGTGCGTGTCTGTATATTGTTATATATATATATGCATGAGGATGTGTATGTGTATGTGTGTATGTATGTATGTGCGTGTATATACATATGTATATGTAAGTGTCTATATAGGTGTACGTATGTATGTGTGCATGAATGAATATATATATATATATAAGTTGAAAGCCATATGCTAGATAAGATTATTATTTGTGTACATCAAAATACATACGGAATATTACGTTGCGGGAGCGATAAAAGGGTTTGTATTGCACGACAAGTAGCGTGGAAAAATCGATATCTTACGAGACCGAAGGTCGAGTAAGATATGGATTTTCCCACGCTACGAGTCGTCCAATACGTACCCATTTATCGCTCCCGCAACGTAATATTCCTTTTATTATATACCTACGATCTATGAAGAGCGAAAAAACTATTAAATATACAGATTCAATACATTGTTTATTGGGGATACCTCGCTGAAAGTATTCCGCACACTGTCTGACGTCACAATCTTGTATTTACACCGCATGTAGATACGGAATTTTAATCTGTCGTGGTGTATTTGCGCATGTCAATCTGCATGTATTTCCACCGGAAAATGTACAGGCATATAATAAACCTTAATATGTAGCCTTCATTAAATAAAGATATTATTATTATTATTTTTTATTTATTTTATTATTATTATTATTTGTGTACATCAAAATACACCTTTATATGTAACCTTCATTAAATAAAGGTATTATTATTATTATTTTTATTTAAATTATTATTATTATTATTATTATTATTATTATTATAAGTATTATTATTATTATTATCATATTAAGCTCTCACAAGTTAAAAAATGAATCTGGTCGTTTTAATGGTATTCCAAGAGAACAGAGGCATTGTAATGTTTGCTCAATCAATCGAAAGTGATTACCAGTTTACTTTATGTTGTCCAAAATATTCCGTTATCATACAAAATCATCTTTGTAATATGCAACGGCCAAATATTTGTAAATTTGATTTAATTACTGTCAAGTTCAAAACAGAAAGTATAAATAAATATATGTAGATATATTTCGGAAGGTCTTTCTATTCGCGACGATGTAGTAAAGCTTGTTGCTGTTCCCTAACCTATTCTTACTGTGTACCTTTTTAATTTGATATACCGCATATTGTTTATCTAACATATTTTATAGTTATAGTTGTATTTACTTTTGTCCAATCCATATTCCTCCACTTTGTAAATGGCCACCGGGTTAAATGTTTTATGTGGGAAGGGTAGCCAACTACCTGGGAGGAATGTTGTGTAGATTACTGGAGCGAGAAAACCACAAGGAAAAAAACGTTAGGTGAAATGACAGCGGTGATATAACTGTAATATCGTTGAAAACGGCGATAAACTGCAACAACTCAATGAATTACACCTGTCATACTATTCGGAAGGTTGTTATCCCATGGCGTAGTCAAAACGCAATTATCATGATAAAACAATCCAGGTGCCGTCCACACCAGAAAACCAACATTATGGACTATGCGTAATATATCGCCTCAGATCTGGGGCCGACACATTCCGTCTCAAAGGGATAAACGTATAGAATAATGATTCCTGAAATAGAAAATCCACAGGAGGTGGACAGCGTCTGTCCGGGTTAGCCTTCGCGGCATGCTTAGGCTGATCAGGGTCGATACTTTACGTAGAGTCTACAATGTTGGTTTTCTCCTGGAACGGTTCAAATGTAGTAGAAGAATTTTGAAATACCGATGAAAACTCTCAACATATAAATGAAACTCGATGATTGAACAGAGGTGACAATATTGTGGCAAACGGAGAAATTGCTCAAACTTATGTTCAGAAAGTGTTGACCTGGCGCATAGGTCGTAGGTCGACAGTCAAATTTATTTTGTTTCCGAACATGCGCCTTCTGCTGTCAAAAACCGTGTTGGTCGCGTTCTGTTCTGTGACATGTTCTATTATTTGTTTACAGTTAGACGATGAATCGCCGATCTAGCGAAGAATTTGAAATAAGGTTAAAACATTAAATAAAAAAATGCATCATGCCATCAAGCAAAATGTTCAAGGACGATCCTAATGTCAGATAACCGAATGTAATATTGAATGTATGAACGCAAAATTTAAATGTACGGAAGCAAGATGTGCATGTCACAACGCAAGATGTACACAGCATGATGTGCAAGTCACAAAGCAAGATGTGAATGTCACAAAGCAAGATGTGCATGTCACAACGCAAGATGTACAAAGCAAGATGTGCATGTCACAACGCAAGATGTACAAAGCATGATGTGCAAGTCACAAAGCACGATGTACAAAGCAAGATGTGCAAGTCACAACGCAAGATGTACAAAGCATGATGTGCAAGTCACAAAGCAAGATGTGCATGTCACAACGCAAGATGTACAAAGCATGATGTGCAAGTCACAAAGCAAGATGTGAATGTCACAAAGCAAGATGTGAATGTCACAAAGCAAGATGTGAATGTACGAATGCAAGATGTAAATGTACGAATGCAAGTTGTAATGTAAGAAGGAAAGATGCAATTTATGCGTTAATACCCTTCCATATATAAATGCCACCACATAACATATCATTTTCATGAAAACTTGCGTGAAAATAATGAAGGTCTTCACCAGTGTGTGTGTATACCACGTGACTTTTGACGTCATAGTTGCATGGTCCGACAGCAATAATTGCTCTTGATAAGAATGTAAAAACAATGGTAACTTTTTTTATTTCTTCACCCTTTTTAATGAAACATGGCGCACTCGACGCCGCTTACAATGTGCTATCTCTCTCTTTTTTTTTTTACATGAGTTTGATTGGTGGTCTAATTTTTTCAAACACTTCGACGAACATGTTCTCAAAATACAGTTTTGATAATGCTCCGGCTGTCAGCGATATTAATACATTTTGAGGAAAGATTCATCGAAGTGTTTGAAGAAACTAAACCACTAATCAAACTCCGTTAACAACCGGAGATACGACTGCGCCATGTTTCATTAAAAATGATGATGAAATAAAAAAGTTGCCTTTGTTTTTACTTCTAAACCGAAGTAAATTTTTTCTTAATTATAGTATAATGAAATGCACATAACTCTACATATTTAAATGATTGGACTGTTTCCAGTCCAAGCCGACTCGACGGCAATTTCCAAGACGTGAATTATTAATTCCGGTTCAAGATCAATCCAAATGAATAAAGTTCATTTGCGGGATGTTTCGGACATTATCCAACAATTCGCAACCTAAAACCGATAAACTACCCATATTTTAGGTGCTAGTAGACATAGATATAGACATAGACATCTTTATTTCTAGGCCACCGGCCCATAATACAATATACAATGACATATAACAAGTGAACAGAGAGTGACTATAATATAAACAAATACATACAAATCATGATATAACACACCTTTAAGTAAGGAATATTTGACACCTTCTCAGCAGTTGAATATTTACTTTCCTACTTTTAATTTTCTTAATTGTCTTTAACTATATGGTTTCCTACTTTCCTTTCCTTCTTTGTCTTGAAAACATTTTAAGCAGAGGAATAATTTCGGACTTTTGGGAAGTTCATCATGTAGAAAATTATTATCGAATTTTAGTTTTAATAATTCAAAATAGATTTTCTCAGCTCAAAAGATTCAAAAAGCGAAAAGGTATTTAGAAACTCTCTATATATTTTCTCTAGTGTTACATTCTAAAATTGTATAAAATACTTCAATATTTCTTTCTGCAAGGCATTTTTTTTTTAAGTACTTCGTTCTAGTATAGTCATGAAACGACATCAAACGTTTACATAGGGTTAACGACTTTAATATAGGTCTGTAATTAATCTTTATTGAATTACACTAACTTGTTTGTTTTTCTGTTAACCCTTTCAATACAACATTTTATTTTTAAAAAGGCCTTATCCAGTTTTTCATATGGAAGAATCCATAGCCAATCATAGGAATATTAAGATAAAACTGTTAAGTTGAGCATTCGTTTAGAACCTGGTCAGACGGCCGAGAAACGTCGGCTGGTCTGGATCTATATTGTTGGCATAGGCTATACAAAGTGGGTTCCAGCAGTCCAGCAGTCCAAAGTCCGAAGGTTAACACGATTCAACCGTTCAATATAGTTGAAAGGATTGTTTCCAATTCATCTCGGATAATAAAAAAAGAACCAAAAACATTATTTTTAAACTTCAAAGACAAAAATGGCCATTTCAAAGATGTTGATCTCATTTTCAGGAATAAAAGTATTTCTTTGCACCATTTGTGAAACAAACGGTTACTAATCCAACAATCATTACTCTTAAACTTCAAAAGACAAGAAATGTTAATCACATTTTCAAGAACAATGTTTTTTCTTTTCACCATTTGTGATACAATCGTTCATTAATCCCAAGTCCGATATGAACCTATCAAAATGATGCTTAGCTATGGGCAGGTCACTAGAAAGTCGACCATCGAGACTTAGTGACCAGCGACGATCCAGATTAGCATGTGCCTTCGGATCAGGAACTTACCTGTTCACAATCTTTGTGTTAACCCTTTCCCTCATATAAACACTTTCGGACGCCTCTGCAGCAGACGGCTTTTTAAAAAAACATAGTGACAAAAGAAGAAATTGCACAAAACGTGCAATTTCTCCTTTTGCCACAATGTTTTCCACTTTTAGTCATAGGTTATCCATTCAATTATGGAGATTGTCTATGTTTTGACAAAATACGTTCAAAGTAGTCTGCTGCAGAATTGTCGTATGAGGGAAAGGGTTAAATCATCACGGAAGCCTCCATCTGCAGCCGGGTTATGATCCTAAACCAACTTTAGAGTGGCCCCTTGGTCTCGTGGTTAACACGTTAGACTGTCAAATTCGAAGTGCGGGGTTCATGGTTCTTCTGGAGGTGAGTTAAGTGCATCCGACTCAAACAAAGGTCAAGCACTCAGGAAACAGTGCATCGCTCACTCACCCTGTATACACCGAGCAAGTTAAAGAACCAAGAGGTCTTTTCGGAAAGAGCTAGGGTATCGCACCGGACTTCCTTGTATCTAAATATGTTTCTTAAATGTATCTGCATCTGTCATATGCTTGTACACGATATCAAATGGGCCTATAGCAGCCAAATAGCATTTGTTCGAAAAGAGCAATTGGTCTCTAGAATGGTTTTATTTAGTATATATATTATTATTTACTAGCATGCAATTTTATCGTAATTGCTATTAACTTCGTGACTTTTATTTCGTTACCATTGGATAACGCCTCATTTATATAATTGAAGATTCAGATCAGATTGCCAGCTGGCACCAATTTCTTGGCGAAGATATTATATTCTATAAAAAAAAATACTTTTAGGTTTAATTGACTGAAAAGCCGTAAAAAGAAACACGGTCTTTGAAATAAAATATTCATGTGGAATTTAAAAGTCAATCAAAGTCTTTATTATTATATAAGAATCTTTCTTTTATTCTACTTTTATTTGGCTGATATTCGGAGATATTCCTATTAATGGTAATACAGATTAAATTGTATACAATCAAACCTGTGCTAAGGACCACCTTTTTTGAAAAGCAATTCCCTGTTTATAGCAAGCATACTTTTGATTTCCAGATTCTTCATTGTCTGCATAAACGAGCACCTGTGAACAAAGACCAGATTGTTCTCGTTTCATGGGTGGTCTTTAAACACAGGTTGAACTGTAGTCGGGTGTTTGATCATTACTTTCCTGGTTTAGGGGCAAATTTGACCCTTTTGCAAACAATGCAAATATATGTGCCATTGCTCAGAACGAGCAACGGCACCTAAATTTCCATTGTTTTTACCAAGAAAACTGATTTAATACTTATAAAGACTTCATGGCGAGGTGATTAACCTTGGTACAAAAATACCAATTTTAGTTACAACCGTTTCACGCCAAGCTCAAGGAATACTGGTTTCTTGTATTTTTAAATAAGCCCATCCAAGAAAATTACAAGTTTACTTTTTTGTGAACAGTGAAGTTCTAGATCAGCCTGTATTTCATTACTGTGTAAATGTGTTTCAATATGTGATGCATTTGGGTGTAGGAAATTTCGAGGGCTTGGCGTGAAACGGTTGCAACTGAAAACCTATTTTTAAAAACCTGGTTTAGGGGCAAATTTGACCCCTTTATAAACAATGTAAATTTAGGTGCCATTGCTCAGAACGAGCAATGGCACTTAAATTTCAATTGTTTACCAAGAAAAATGATGTGTACTTTAATTATTGTGTCATGCATAAGATTAATTACAAATACACACTCACTCAAACAACTGATGAGATAATAAATGTATTATGTTTAAATTATTTGATATATCACTTAGTTTTTATATTTTACGGTATATCTTGCAACATTAGGGAAAGGGTTTAAAGTCTTGGCCAGCACTATGAATACATTATTTTTGTACTTATCTATGATATAGGCACTGTTCCCCAGTCCGATGCGAACAGTACGTGTTTTACACATGCCCGACATTAACCAGTACCTCACGTTGAAAGGTACAAGTATATGCTGTTAGGATAAGTAAAAGGGGTCATTCTTCTTAACTACCAAACTTGACAAGACACTGACAGATCCAGACTAGACCGGTCAGTCGATAGATTACAATGTTAACGTGTATATACGTTTTAATGTATATACTCCAGTTTTGCACTGACAATGTTCCAGTGCTAAAGCATGTCGAGTGTATTCGAATAATCCGGCCTCGTAGATTCTATGATGGCGACTTGTGATTTGTTTGTTTTATTTGTCTAAGGGTTGGGTTCTATCATAAGTTCGTTCAATTAAACGTCGGTGAAATGGTAAGAGAGTCTTCCCCAGTGTTCTATAGTAAAGCCGACAAAGCACTTTGCAATGGCTTCCCTTCTTGACGAGGCGCTCAAGGCTGCAGGGTCGCCGTGATATAACTGAAATAATGTTGAAAACGGCGTAAAATCCCAATAAAACAAACAAACAAACAATGCTGCAGGGGACAGACTTCTGACTAATACCTTAGTGTTGGGATAAACGTAACAGCAGTTATAATTGAAATACTGCTGAAAAAGAAGTTAAATATCGTCACAACACCACCAACACACACAAAAAAAATGAAAAAAAAAAAAAAAAAAAAAAATAAATATATATATATATATATACATGTACATTAAAGGCAATACGGGGACACATCGAGGGCTTGGCGTGAAACGGTTGTAACTAAAATTGGTATTTTTTTACCAAGGTTAATCACCTCGCCATAAAGTCTTTATAAGCGTTAAATCATTTTTCTTGGTAAACAATGGAAATTTAGGTGCCATTGCTCGTTCTGAGCAATGGCACCTAAATTTGCATTGTTTACAAAGGGGTCAAAGTTGCCCCTAAACTAGGGTTTTCAAAATAGGTTTTTAGTTACAACCGTTTCACACCAAGCCCTCGACATGAATCCAGTCTTAATACATTGTCATTAACCATGTATAAATGCTGATTGGAAAATAGATGTGTCCAGCTTCGCAGTTTGAAGAGTCCATAACCAATCATAGGACTATCAAGATAACAATGTTGACTTGGAGTCGCCAACTGTAAATAGCCTGGTCAAAGCGCACGAATGCGTCGGCTGATCTTTCTCTTAAATGATGGCCAAAGCTTCCGAAAAAAATCGGTTCCAGCAATTACAATATTAACCCATTCCCACATATAACAATTCTGCAGCAGACGACTTAGAAAACATAGTGACACAAACCTGAAAAAATCTCCATAAAAGATAGCTTAATTGTTAAATAAAATTGAAAACATTGTGCCCTCTGGTCATAATGTTTTCAAAAGTCGTCTGCTGCTATTGCGTCTAAATACGTCTGCCGGTTGGAAAGGGTTAACCCGTTCCCTTATATAAACGCTTTCAGACGCCTCTGCAGCAGACGGCTTTTTGAAAACATAGTGATAAAAGAAGAAATTGCACAGAACGTGCAATTTCTCCTTTTGCCACAATGTTTTACACTTTTTGTCATAGGTTATCCATTCAATTATGGAGATTTTCTATGTTTTGAAAAAATACGTTCAAAGTCGTCTGCTGCAGAATTGGCGTATGAGGGAAAGGGTTAAAGCAGACGGCGTTTTGAAAACATAGTGACAAAAGAAGAAATTGCACAGAACGTGCAATTTCTCCCTTTGTCACAATGTTTTCCAGTTTTAGTCATAGGTTATCCATCTGACAAAATACGTTCAAAGTCGTCTGCTGCAGAATTGTCGTATGAGGGAAAGGGTTAAAGCAGACGGCGTAAAGGGTTAAACAAATAAAGACATTTTTTTTACTGTTCCGTGGAACCATTCTCTGTGTTAAAAAAAAAAAAAACTCTGTGCTGAAATAATATAGTTTGATGAATTAGATTTGAAAAAAATATAAAGAAAATAGTTTTATATCGTTTGACACCCTGCAGCAATATCTAAAACAGCTAAAAAAAATGCAAAACCTTCAACGAAGACAGTATCTTACTTAATTCAACATACCAAGGTTTTTTTTCCTAGACATTTTGACACGAGTAAAAACTCTTATATTTTCCACCCACAATCTTACTGGATAATGGATATTTTCTTGTCACGTACGTCTAGTTAAATTAGATGTTTTCTCGTAAAATTTCTGGAATTGTTTTTTTTCCGTTCCCAGATACAACACATCAGCAGCAGACGACTTTCGAAACATCTAGACAGAATTATGTAAAATGTCTATATATATAATGTGTAACAATTTAAAAGGGTTGAAAACATTGTGACAAAAGGAGAAATTTGCTCATTATGATTATTGATAACGTCATTTATTTAAAAATGTTATTGTATGTATTACCGTACACATGTCAATTGCATTGCAACAACATGTAAAATGTTATATGCAAATCATAAAGAAATTGAACTGAATTGAATTGAACTAGTTTAATACTATACTTAGTTAACTCTTCCAAGGTAGATAGAGGAAGACAGTGGTACAGAGGTAGAGCGTCGGCCTCTTGTACCAAAGAGTTTTAAAATGGTGTTAAGATGGCAGGGGACCCCTAAATCTGCAACTTTTCAGTTTGTCCGCACCAATAAATGTTATTTGAGAAATTCTCAAAAACCACATCCATCATAATGTCAAAACTATATCTCAATATATGGCATATAACAATATTTCAAAATCATGTAACATTTTAGCAACTCGACAGAACTGAACAAAATTCCAAACCCTGTGTATTCTATCCCACCTATCCAAAATGCGGGCTAAAATGACACTATTTCGACAGATTTTCTAATCATGTCCTTACTTTCTGGAAACATGCAGAAGAAAATTGAAGCACACGTACTTAATAATCAAGCCATGCATAACCAGGAAATGTATACAAAATACCATGTCATCAGTATTTTTCTAGTAGAAAAGCTTATTTGAAATACCTGAATTTTCGTCACACAACAGTCTCAAATGATATTGAGATTGACCTCCCCTTGGAAAGCTCTCCAACATGATATGAGCTAGCATATACACATGTTCGTATTTTCTCCACATTTTCTATGCATCAATTGATAGAAGTCAATAAAGAAATCAATGCCATTTATTGTTATAGAGTTAAGAAATCAATTCATTTTCAAACACACCAAATATATGAAATATCGACAGGGGCCAAATTCGAATGTGTCCCCTGCCACCTAATGGTGTTAATGACTGCCAATAAACCAGGACTACTGGTTACTAAACCTGGAAACGCTGTTTTATTACCGAACAATTGCTGAAAGCGGCATAAAACACAAAACGAAGTTTTTGCGGAGCGCCATTCCTAGAGTCTGTTATACATAGTGATAAGGATTTTAGAGTATGAATGTTTTTTATCTATGAAATAGTAAAATGAAGATAACATATAAATGTTTAATTGGATTGATTAATCATAATGGCCATCTTAATGTTTTATTGGAGCGGTTTGGTTTATATGTAGAGGGTAATTAAATGCAGTTTTTGAGTGTAGAAGGAAAATCAATGCAATTAACGAAATTTGATATCCTGTGTTAATTGTAATGGTTGGACACCCACATTTGATTACTTCGATCGCTGGTGTTGGAAATAAGTTGTTCTTATTGTATAAGTAGATCAGCACTTTTAGTGTTTATAATATAATACTACATGCAATTGTGATTGCTATTGCTCAAGAGGGAAATTTAGGTGACTCTATTCAAAGTTAAAAAGGACCAAAATATTAATAAGATAAAACACTTAAAAAAATATATTTATATTCCGGAGATATTTTTCTTGAAAACTTGATAAGTGCCTTTTTCAATTTTTGCAAAATAAAATTGTTATAAAGTAAAAAACTAAAATGTTCCTCTATAATTCCATGTAATTTTGTTAGTCGACGATACTCATAGTTGGATATGTTTTGCAACTTAAAAAACTCGAAGACTCATGTGGTTCCTTCTATCGTCGTCTTTCAATTTGAATTATCCGAAACTCAAAGTGTTATCCCCACTGACACTAGCGTTAGTTAATTGTGGTTTTATTTCATTGAATTATACCTAAACCATAAAATGATCAGATAATACAAAAGAAATGCGATATTTTGATTTTGTTTGCGTTTTTCTCACTATGTACCATATTGAGACATATTAACTACATGTATACTAGTAGTAATAATCTTTATTTACATCTCATCATTGTACATACAATATAACATTTACAATAAAAAATATACAATATAAAATATACAATATAAAATATACTATAAAATATACAATATAAAATATACAATATAACATTTACAATATAAAATATACAATACAACATAAAAGTACAATGTCACTCCGACATGGAGTTATAAGAGATGAGGAATTTATAGAAAACAAAATACCCTACATTGCATTCAAACGGTGCACATAAATATAAATATTTACATAAACACACACATGTATTTACATATTATGGAACGAATAAAAAAAAGGTAATATCATTGCTAATCAGGTATTTTAAAAAAAAAAATGTAATGAGATAGAATTTCGTTTAGATCAGAGTAAGACAAACAGGATTAGCAAAGTTATTACAGATTACGTATTCTACGTTATAACGTCAACCTTTAAACAATGATACAGAAGAATTAAATAAAAAATAAAAAAAAAAAAAAATAATCTATTGATACAAAAGGTGTTTATCTAGATAATAATGTAAAATATTAAAGCAGATTTTGGCACAAATTCTTATCAAATCTACATTTGAAAACAGGAAGCAGTATTTATCAGTATCAGACATAGAGATATAAACTTGACATTTTAACCATAGGCTTTGTAATAATGCAAGTTCTGTTTCTGCCCAATCCCGGTCTAGCTTCTATCAATCCAGCGGTAATTAGTTCGAACCTCGATTCGGCTGATGATTCGCCCCGATGATTGGCAAAGACCATCGTGACTAGCGACATTTGTCTTCCACCAATTGACTAATCGACTATGTAGACCATTTGCTGGGGAAAAATTGAGAGCAAGCAACACTGATCGTATATTTATTTCTCATATATTTAAACTGAACCCAAATTTCAGTCATATAACATAGAAATAAAATTGATAAAATTATAATAAATGAAATAAAAATATTAATGTCTTATGTACAAATAAGCATATATATATATTTTACAGGTAAACACTTTTCTTCAAACTTTGTCGTGGATAAAGGAATAAGCTATTGCTCTCCAAATTGGCCCTATAGGCATCTGTTAGTTTCCTCTTGAACTGGGTGTGTTATCATTGTTAACAGAGTTATCCACAATCGCAACGCAGAACTAACGCGACAGTACATATGTTACATAATGGGAATCATCAAAACATATACAATGGTGAAATAGATTGGTCTGAAAGAACATTTTAGGTCCTTTCCAATAAAGATTGTTTTATATTAACATGGGCAGACACTGACACGTTCCATGGGTTATTCAACTTTATTTTCGCTTTTGCTTTAAGCATGCAGCGGCTAATGTGAGTTTTATCTCTATTTAACCGCTGCAATTACTATTTTGGTAGTTGGATTAGCCATGGGACGTATTATATGTAAATAATATTCATTTTTGACAGTTATTGATTATGTGTGAGGTTTATGTGCGAAAATGTGGTTGTAAGTGCGTGTATGTGGGTGTATGAATGTTCATATTATTCTCATTACCATTGAATTGTGAATTTCTTGTATACACATGTGCTTTTGTAAATCTTCAATTTATGGAGGAAATAAAGAAATATATAGCTTACTTAATTTAACAATTAAAATAATATTAGAAGGCTCTCACAGAATTACAAGAACACAAAAACAATCCAAGGAAAGCGTTTCATTATCGTGAACTTAACCTTTTAGTACCGGTTATTTATTTTTGAACTAAATAAAAAATGACCGTATTTGGGTTATGGACAATATTTACACAAAAAATGAACGAACATGAAATAATTCTTTTTGACAAGCCGATATTGGTGAAATTGATGCCCATCATTTTAAGATCATTGTGAATTCGCGGCAGAGTAATTTAACTCTTTAAGCGCCAAAGGCAATATTGAGCTTTTTGCAAACAATACTGATTCAGGTGAGTCAGCTCGTAACGAGCTGTCTCACCTGAAATCAGCATTGTTTGCCTTTCAGTTATCAAAATAGTCCAAACTGTTATTACATGAGAATCGAAGACGCCCGATTTTGAACATGGAAGAGTCTACTTTAAACAATTCGGCGCTGAAAAAAGTTAAAGAAGTTTTCTGATGCTCGTTTTTAATTCCACAGGGTAAAACAGAACACAGCCCCGTACTTGTACAGTACAGACATTCAGGGAGTAAATTGCTAGAAAATTTATAGACACATAACTCTAAACGATAGAATACCATTAAGTTAAATTTGCACTCGTACATTTTATCAACATATCTGCCACACGCAATAAAATGATATAGGTATGTCAAGTCGGCCACGCTTCAGTTTATTTGTTACGCAAGTGTTTCAATGATAATATTTAACCCTTTCCCACATACAACAAATCATCTGTAGCAGGCAGTCTACTAGGAAAACATCACGGCAAAATTATAGAAATCTGTATATAAGGGGTAAAGTATAATTACTGAAAATAGTAGAAAACATTTTGGTAAAAAGGAGAATTTGATCACCATGAGTAATATCTGTTATGCAATGTGCACAATAGTCATCTGCTGCAGAGGCGTTAACCCTTTCCCACATACAACAATTCTGCAGCAGACGACTTTGAAAACACAGTGACACAAACCTGAAAAATCTACATAAAAGATAGCATAATTGTTAATTAAAGTTAAAAACATTGTGGCCAAAGGAGAAATTGCCACAATGTTTTTAAAAGTCGTCTTCTGCTATTGCGTCCAAAGGCGTCTGCAGGTGAGAAAGGGTTAAACTGCTTCTACATGGGGGGGGGGGGGGGGGGGGGGGGGGGGGGGGGGGGGGGGGAGAGGATGAGGGTCACGTCGCACTGAACTATGTCTACAGTAAATATCTAAATCAGCCTTCGCAGGCTGTTTACTTCCTTGGCATTCGGTGAGTTCAAATTGTTGCCTTGGAATTAAATTTGCACTCGTACATTTTATCAACATATCTGCCACACGCAATAAAATGATATAGGTATGTCAAGTCGGCCACGCTTCAGTTTATTTGTTACGCAAGTGTTTCAATGATAATATTTAATTCTTTCCCACATACAACAAATCATCTGAAGCAGGCAGTCGACTTGGAAAACATCACGGCAAAATTATAGAAAATCTGTATAAGGGGGAAAGTTTAATTACTGAAAATAGTTGAAAACATTTTGGTAAAAAGGAGAATTTGATCACCATGACCAATTTCTGTTATGCAATGTGTACAATAGTCATCTGCTGCAGAGGCGTGAACCTTTTCCCACATACAACAAATCTTCAGCAGACGACTTTGAAAACACAGTGACACAAACCTGAAAAATCTCCATAAAAGATAGCTTAATTGTTAATTAAAGTTGAAAACATTGTGGCCAAAGGAGAAATTGGTCATCATGAGCAATTTCACCTTTGGCCACAATGTTTTCATAAGCCGTCTGCTGCTATTACGTCAAAATGCGTCTGCAGGTGGGAAAGGGTTAATAATTTGCAATAGTATTAAATCAAGATCTGACTAGGCGGTTGGTGTTTGAAAAAGCCATGTTGTACCATTTTGTATGAGCAATTTCACCTTTGGCCACAATTTTTTCAAAAGTCGTCTGCTGATATTGCGTCAAAATGCGTCTGCATGTGGGAAAGGCTTATAATGCTTCTACATGGGTGGAAAGGATAGGATCACGTCGCAGCACGGATAAGCTGATCCCCGGAACTATTCAAACAGTGAAAATCTAAATCATCCTTCGCAGGCTGAACACGCTCTTCACTGTTCACTTCCTAGGCATTCGGTGAATTCAACTTGTTGTTGCCTTATTGGAGTTAAATGCCAATTTTGCAATTACAGCACGGCGACAGAACACTCATTTGAGCCGGCCCACGGGACAACCAACAGTATGGACTCTGCGTAATGTATCGACCAAGATCAACCTGCGCAGACCGCGCAGGCTAATCCGGACCGACACATTCCGTCTCAGAGGGATAGAGTTATAGAGTAATGATTCCTGAAATAAAACATCCACTAGCGACGAAATGTGTATGTCCGGGTTAGCCTGCGCGGCATGCTTAGGCTGATCCGGGTCGATACTTTACGCAGAGTCCATAATGTTGGTTTTCTCGCGGGACGACTCATTTTATGAATACAGGGTGACATACGAGTACTAGGCTAGAACATGATCTTCTCCGTCACGACCGCCACAAGTGGGACGAAACGAACCCAGGACTACTGAACCCAAACGCTTACAACTCGATGGCCGCAACTTATTTAATGCATTATGGGAGATTCAAGAAAAGTGCTTCTGACGCCTCTGCAGCAGACGGCTTTTTGAAAAAAACAATTCTGCAGCAGACGAATAAACATATTTTGTAATAACATAGAAAATCTTTATAATTGAATGGATAACCTATGACGAAAAGTTGAAAACATTGTGGCAAAAGGAGAAATTGCTCGTTTTGAGCAATTTCTTCTTTTGTCACTATGTTTTCAAAAAGCCGTCTGCTGCAGAGGCGTCAGAAAGCGTCTATATGAGGGCAATGGTTAATACTAATAACACCATAAATTATAGACATTTTCCATGTGTTTGCCTAGAAATGATCAAAGTCTTCTTCTTATTAAGTTGTGAAAAGGGGTATAACATACTGTTTAATTATGCCATCTGACCCGAATCTATATTGATCTTTAAATTGATATTCAAAATTATGAAAATAATAAAAAATAACGCGTTTTATGAATCACAATTACAGATGTACTGTTTCATGATAAATTATTAATGGCTTCGAAATTATAGAAATGGTAGATAGATCAAATCTGTTCTATCTTCTTGATATTTAATAGGAGATAAACTGGCGTGAATGCTAGATTCTTTGAACCCTGCTCGAGGGAACCAGACGTCAATGTTTTTTTGTGTCATCTGAGATCAGTGCAAATACAAGATTTGTCTGCGGTTCGATCTTCGGTCGGGTCATACCAAATACTTTAAAAATGGTAGTTGCAGGGTTAACATAACGTGATATAACTTTTTTTTTTTTTTTTTCCAACTGTCACTTGACAGCCCGTTTATTTTTTTTTTTCATACATTTTTTTTTTTTACATAGGTAACACAACTTACAGCAACTGTAAATAAAATTTTAAAGAAAGAGAAAATACAGGATATTGTAAGAAACAATTCCAATTATTAGAAAGCAAATAAAATACTGCTGTTGCAGTGTTTGAAGGTATAAAGAATCCTCACTGTATTATCAATCTAGTACATAACGAAAACGAAAAAATCGCTAGAATGATGAAGTGATCGAGACGTGATATAACTTAACAATTGTTAAAAGCTGCATACATACCAACACATCAATCAACCAATCAGATTTGTCTGCGTTGATGCACAGACCTATTTTGTCTTAAATTAGAACATCACGCATTAATACTTGAGTATTTTAAGTGAACGGAATAACCTGGGCAAGGCACATTTCTTAGACCAGTACTGGTTTGTTTACCCAGGGGTCATTAATAAGTGAACTGTTTAGTTTAAACTTATTTATTTTACATCGATTGCGAAACAAGCTTTCAGCTTTTATTAATCACGCTCGATGTCTGCTTCCTGGATACTTAACCATAACCAGTACTCGCGCCGTTTGTGTGGAAAAATCCCAAAGTCAGGACCCGCTAATCACGGGACTCGAACCAGGGACCTTTGATACTAGAGGCCGACGCTTTACCTCTGCACCACTGTCTTCCATGTTGAACATTGGACCAGGTGTCGCCTTCATATAACTGAAATTGTACTAAGAACCGCGTAAAACCACAACAAAACATAACAAACAAATACAAGTGCAATGAAACGTACGAGGACTTCGATAATTCATCAGCAAAGAAGTAGAAACTTACATAACACCATTTGTTTCTATAAACTCCATCGCGGCCAACATTTCCCCCGACGTTTGAAAAATCGATGTGCGGCAAAGCGTCTTTAGACTCCCAGCAACTGGCTAATTGTCTTATGTGGAAAACCATCCAGATTCTTGGAATGACGGTTATGTGGAGTAATGGTGTGAGAAAGCAAGGAAACACATTGCTATGTCAGCTTGCCGCCGTGAAAAAACTGTTCAAAACGGGGTTAAACCACCAATCAATCATACTTAATGTGCGAAATTAGTTAAAAGATAAGAAGTTTATGATTGCAATTACATATGAGTCGTCCCGCGATAAAAACCAACCTTGTTGACTCTGCGTAGAGTATCGACCCGGATCAGCCTAAGCATGCCGCGCAGGCTTTATCCAGACTGACACTTTTCGCCTCCCGCGGATTTTCTGTTTCAAGAACCATTACTCTATACCTCTATCCCCCTGAGACGGAATGTGTCGGCCCGGATCAGTCTGCGCGGACTGCGCAGGCTGATCTGGATCGATAAATGACGCAGAGGCCAAAATGGTGGTTCAATTCTCGCGGGACGGTTCATATTATTATGTACTTCGTCATACAATTATAAATTGCTTCGAAAGTCTATAGATGCTAACTGTAAGGAGTTTTATGCTTTACAATTACAGAAACATACTGTTTATGCTTTACAATTACAGAAACATACTGTTTATGCTTTACAATTACAGAAACATACTGTTTATGCTTTATAATTACAGAAACATACTGTTTATGCTTTACAATTACAGAAACATACTGTTTATGCTTTATAATTACAGAAACATACTGTTTATGCTTTATAATTACAGAAACATACTGTGTATGCTTTATAATTACAGAAACATACTGTGTATGCTTTATAATTACAGGAGTATGATAAATTAAGACATAACGCCGCAACATGTCAGACGACTTGGCACTGCGGTTAAAATAATAATTTTATCACGGAAGCGTGACAAATCAGTTTGGTCTCATGACATAGATCCTAATTAACTTGTAAACAATTCATATTGTACCATTCATGGAGCTCTCGACACGCGAAAAGGAACCATAACACCCGCCAATACTTTTCATTAACTTCAGCAGACGACATTAAACATGTCAATGCAAACAAATGGAAACTCTCTATAAATGAAGTTCGTTTGGTAACACTAATGCATATTCTTATGTATACTTGTTATTGAAAAGAATGGAAGATATAGTGAACGATTTAGATCTAGGTTATTTAAGAATTATGATGCAAGTTCATATTATGAGAACACTTCTTTGTCACAATGTTTTCATCTCTATTCAATGATAATACTTTCATTTATAGAGCTTTTCCAAAGTATTGCGACGCTTACAAAGTAGTCTGCTGCATTTTGTTGTATGAAGGAAAGGGTTAAAATCCAACTCTCGCTACGCGGATAATTTGGTTTGTTTGGGTGCCAAGTAAATTTATGCCAATGTCCTTGTTCTAATTCTATACAGTTGGTTTGTTTAAGATAATGAGTTTTTTTAACAATTAAAGCAGGATGACTTCTTCTTTACCTATTTATAAGCTCGTATGTTTTTTGAAGAGAAAAAAGCGGGCTTTTGTGATACCCTTGGCGTCGTCGTCGTCGTCGTCGTCGACGACGTCACCAAACTTTAACATTACCTATAACTAAAAAAACAATTCAACATTTTCATATGTAACTTGGTACACATGTTCCTAGAAACAATACATATAAGTTTATTTTCATTCACTTCCATTGAGCATAAGCAGCCCCTTTGGACACAATAATAACAGAAAAAAACATATTTTATAAAACAAATTGGTGAAACAAAATATAATAAACAATAGGACAACCAACATGAAATCCAATGTGAAAATATGGCATGATATTGACCATTCATATACAAACGTTTTTCACCCGGAAATGAACGATCAATCTCCCGCCATCGAAATAATATAATGTAAATAATGAAGCATGATACTTGACAAGATGAAAATCAAAGAACCCATATATACATACATATTTATATATATAACACCTACAAGAGAAAGTTGATGCAAGGCATCAATGTCGCCGGAAAAGACTGCATTGATTTATTTATGTATTCTTGACTTTCCTTAGTCTATTCAAACATTAGGAACGTTAATTGAAAACATTTGCTCATAAAGTTTATATTCATACCTATACATTAGGGTATCTATAAAAAATTAACGAAATGAGTACACATTTATTTGGCTTAAATTTAATTTTGCTGTTGTTACTTATTTAAATAATAGTATTCATTCATATAATTTCAATGTTTGTCAATCTTATTCGAATCACAAGGTAAATATCCTGGTATTGCTTTAAAGGGAGGTAATTTGAAGAAAACACACAAAAGTCTTCAAAAGGAGAAATATATCAGCATTACCGTCTACAGTTTAAATTGTTCTATTGTTTGTGGATTTAAAAATGTTCTTTTTTTCTTATTTCTACATGTACGAAATATTGCGGCTTCTCTTTGACGCTTTGCGTCAAACATTCGTCTTGTACTTGTCTAAAATAAAATAATATCACTCGCTTTTTCATATCGAAATGCGCATGCGCGAAAATCGATGTTAAAGGTCACGAAACTACACAACAGAATAGGGTCTATATTTAGCTTAGAAACAGTTCCTACTTTAGATATTAATGGATTAACATTATTAAATGAATTCTACACAAATCAAGACATCTCTTTGAACATGAAAACAACATTTAGTAAGTTAAAATTGCTATTAAAAGGAGAATCCGAAATTGACCTCAATGATGACACATAAGAGTCTGCATTAGGGGGTGTTGGTTCACGTCTTGAAGGGACCACTTTTGTCTTCGTAAATAAGACAAAAAACTTAAATGCGAGTGAAATAAAAAAAACTGCAAACATTAAAAAATCGGAATATTTATTTCATTTTAGATGTGTCATTTATTAGTGTTCGTAAACAACCACAATTGTAATATGTTCAAATCATCTAGATTTGTTTCTTTCTAATAATAAGCCGCCCTCCCATGTGATTTCCGAAAAGCTATTAAAAATAGAAGTCGCGGGCTTCTGCCCGGCGACTAATAAATACATAAATAAATATATATTTGTAAAACTATGTAAAATAACCAAATTTCATATTGTATATATATATATATATATGTTTGTATATTAATATTATAATCTTTTATTACTTAATTTATTTTAGATTTATTTGATTTATTAATAATTTCTTTATTGAAGAAGGTTTAATAACCAAGATAGATAGATGGACAATGTTCTGAAATACCAGACGCAAACTATTAATACATACGCTACGTTTATAAGGAGACAGTCTATGATGTTTGCGACTTCATTAAGATCTTTTTAAACAAAAAATAAAGAACGTTAATTTGGCTGCAAAACACAACACCTAATTACTGTTTTATTGCTACAAAGCGCTTAACCGAGACGAAAAGCAAAGCGATCTGCGCCAATTTATTTGTGTAATTAAAAATACAAACACTAAGAAAAGTAAACGAATAAATAAATAAATGATCGGGCCACAAGAAAACCAACTATATGTCATATATTTCTCAATACACATTCTGACAAAATAACTGAAAGTATATCCGCACTAGTTTTATCCCAATATGTCTTTACATAATATCAAAAGCTGGTTGTCATTTAGACCCCATATTTCTAGATTCAGCCGATATATACAGTCAAACGTGTTTTAAAAAGACCACCCGTTGGGAAGTGAACCATCTGGTCTTCGTTCATAGGTGGTCTTTAATGTCAAGGTCATTTGAGTATTTGGGAAACTAAAAGTACGGTCGCTATAGACAGGACATTGGCATTCCAAGGTGGTCATTAGCACAGGTGTTACTGTATATGCACATGGAAAGGATAACTCTTAACCCTTTACCACCTGCAGACGCATTTTGACGCAATAGCAGCAGACGACTTTTGAAAACATAATGGCCAAAGGTGAAATTGCTCATGATGAGCAATTTCTCCTTTGGCCACAATGTTTTCACCTTTATTTAACAAATAAGCTATCTTTTATGAAGATTTTTGTCACAATGTTTTCAAAGTCGTCTGCTGCAGATTTGTTGTATGTGTGAGAAGGGTTGAAGTAACGTTTATACAACATGACGCCTTTAGTATAGCCAGACTAGGCTATTTTTTTTTTTTTTTTCTATTTTTTATCATTTTATTTTCAGCCAGTGCAGTTACCAAAAAAGCAATGCAGATCAAAACGTATTTCATCCTTTCCTCAATAACACTATGTTACGGGTACCAGCAATTCCAAACCCGGATACCAAATGGGGACAAGATACCCCACCCATGTGACGCGACAAGACTTTGGCGTGGGGTGGGACATTTACAACCCGGGGGTCAAGGCTCCCGTAATGCGTTTGGAGTGGATTTCAAGAGCAATAATTTGGTAAGTTTGTATAATTTCATTAATATGGATCTTTAGGCAGTCATCAGGGGCGTAGCTCCCTTAAGGCACTGTAGGAACGTGCCTACACACTTTTTCTAAACAATGCAGCTGCGGCGATACACATCTGCGTAATGTATCGACCAGATCAACCTGCGCTGTCCGCGCAGACTGATCCGGCCGACACATTCCGTCTAAGGGGTGATAGATAGAGTAGTGATTCCTGACGCAGAAAATCCACAGGAGGCGAAAAGTGTATATCCGGGTACGCCTGTGTGGCATGCTTAGGCTGACCCGGGTCGATACTTTACGCAGAGTCCACAATGTTGATTTTCTCACGAGACGGCCTACACATTGATTATTGCCAAGCTACGCCCCTGGTCATTATGTCTATACAAGCGTTTGCTACTGCTGCAACGTTTGTATTGTCGGACGAATCATTTGCATGATTTGTTCTGATCGTTTGATAACAGGGGCGTAGCTTTGCAATAATCAATGTGTAGGCCGTCTCGTGAGAAAATCAACACTGAGGACTCTGCGTAAAGTATCGACCCTGATCAGCCTAAGCATGCCACACAGGCCTACCCGGATAGACACTTTTCGCCTCCTGTGGATTTTCTGTTTCAGGAATAACTACTCTATACATCTATCCCTCTAAGACGGAATGTGTCGGCCGGATCAGTCTGCGCGGACAGCGTAGGCTGATCTGGGCGATACATTACGCAGATGTATATCCCCGCAGCTGCATTTTGTGGGCATTTTGAGCAAAAATGTGTAAAACGTTTGTATAGTCGGCCGCATCATTTGCATGATTTGTTCTGATCGTTTGCTAATTTATTCAAGACAACTCATTAGTAAAGGTCATACTCACGAATGCATTTTCTCGTGTAAATATGAACTTCGTGAAATGTCATTGTCCGCCAGTATCTTTATGAGTGTTCTACCTTAACCCTTTCCCACGTACAACAAATATGCAGCAGACGACTTTGAAAACATCTGAATAAAATTATTGGAAACCTCTATAAATTGATGTTTAATAAATGAATATAGTTGAAAACATTGTGACAAAAGGAGAAATTGCTCGTTTTGAGCAATTTATTCTTTTGCCAGAATGTTTATAAAAGTCGTCTGCTGCAAAGGAAGAACATTTCTTGGCTTTTTTGTATGTTTTTACACGTGTTCTGGTTAAATTACCGGTACTGGTGATGGTACTGATGATGTGCCTTTCTTGACACCAGTGCATCAGTTGTAATTTTGAGCAGGGAAGCAACAACTATCAACTTCAAAGGCTTAACCTTTTCCTCATATAGACGCTTTCTGGCGCCTCTGCAGCAGACGGCTTTTTGAAAACATAGTGACAAAAAGAAGAAATTGCACAAAACGTGCAATTTCTCCTTTTGCCACAATGTTTTCTACTTTTTGTCATAGGTTATCCATTTTAATTATGGAGATTTTCTATCTTTTGACGTAATATGTTCAAAGTCGTCTGCTGCAGAATTGTCGTATGAGGGAAAGGGTTAAAGATTGACTTATGTTTGACGCGATCCGGCAGAGTGAGAAGTTTGATTAGAAATAGAAGGGTTTCCGACCCAAGTCATTCTCACGTAGACAATAATTCTGAAATGTATCAGAGGTTCAGATAAGGAGGGGTTTACAGCTCTTGTTCCCACAATATCTCCTCTTATTATCATACCAAACCATCTGTTGTGGGTACTCAAAAGAATAATCTCATTGAGACATAGATAGGGTTAGCGATAAAATCAATTTTAGACAAGCAAAACGCTCCTTACGCACTGGGACGCTAAAATTAGTTGTCCCAGTTATGCATAAGTTTGAAAATATAAATAAGAAAAATAAAAACTATTACTATATCTTTTGATGAGTCAGTTTAAATGTGTTAAATATCTCAAAGCTCTTCAAAAGAAAATATGCAAACCAAAAGTCTCACATTTTTTGGTTTCAAACAATTTAATGCATTTTCCACATTCAGTTCTTTTTATCATGAATAAATTCCTCAGTGTAAGATTTATCAATTTTCAGTGAAATCCATCCGAGATCTCAATGGACGGCGGGTTTTCCAAGTTATTTTCGTTAACCATAACACTCTCGTGTTGATAACGCGAGATCAAGTGTCAGACAAACCCCTAAAAATATACCTAACTGGTGACTAGCTGTACGATTAGGATTATCTTCATGCAATACGGTTGTAACAATGTTTTTATCCCCACGAAATTGTGTACTCTATCATTTTATTGCGCGGGTGCATCAGCACCAGTGCATATATTGGTTGTGAAAAAACTGTCACTGGTGCAATGGGCTTGCGCATGCGCCGTGCTAATCGTCTTGAACGCGCATGCGCCGTATTTTACCGTCAGCTCTCGGATATATCCGTAGCAGTTCGTCACTAGACTAGTTCTCGTTCGATTGTTGCAATAGAATATTAAGATTAGTGAACCAGTCTATTTATATGCGAGTAGGTTTTTTTATAATTAAAAATAGTTTTTTAATAACACTCACCGCTGCCACCATTTGTAACGTTTACCGGCGTTAAGCCATCGCGGGTCACCCATCCAGGAACTAACCGCGATGAACGTTGCTTGACTTTACATAAAGGTCAACCACTCTACCAACGTGGCTATACAAGCCGGCTTTCACAGCAAAGCTGTAGAAGTGATAATAATACCTATACCTAGACCCCGTTCCCGTTACATTAGGAAAATGGGAATATTTTCATGAATACGAAGTTATTGTACTAAATTTCGAGATTTCAAGAATATATTAAGGGGGAAAAAAGGATGCGCATGCGCAGACAAATGGTTACAATAATTTTGGGAGATCGAAGTCAACAAGTTGGGAAAAGGTATTTTTGTGTTCGTTTTACGTATTTAACTAACAAACTATTGTTATCACATATTTATATCATATATTTAAAAGCGGGGTTTCGTGTTTTTCGATTCAAACAGTATTTCTTAAGCAATAAAATGCTGATTCCCGCGCCAATTGCTGCATCTTGCAGCAACTCTTGTTATTGGTAGTATTTATTTGTGGGGCGGGGGTTGTCCTCCGTTTTTCAGTATTTTCAGTTTTTGAATGGCGAAAGAAAACACTTACCCGAACCTTAGATACGAATGAGTTATCTTTCTTCGATTAACGATTTCTCTTTTATTGCTCTATGTTGCAGATACTCAAAAGAAAAGTCTCAATGAGACAATTCTTTTTATGGACCCAAAGCATAGGTTTTGGAGTTCATAATTATGAACCGTTACACGAGAAAACCAACACTATGGACTGTGCGTAATGTATCGACCCAGATCAGCCTGCGCAGTCCGCGCAGGCTAATCCAGGCCGACACATTCCGTCTAAGGGGGATATAGTTATAGAGTAATGATTCCTGAAACAGAAAACCCACAGGAGGCGAAAAGTGTTTGTCCTACCTCCATTGATAACAGCGCTGAAGTTTTCTAGGTCTCTAGCTCGCTATTTCCACACCCTCTCACTCTCTCACTCTCCCTCTCTCTCACTCTCTCTCTGTATCTATATTTTTCTCTCTGTATCTCTTTTTCTATATCTCTCTCTTTCTCTCTCTCTTTCTCTCTCTCTCTCTCTCTCTCTCTCCCCCCCCCCCACTCTCCTCCTCTCTCTCTCTCTCTCTCTCTCTCTCTTCTCCTCTCTCTCTCTCTCTCTCTCTCTCTCTCTCTCTCTCTCTCTCTCTCTCTCTCTCTCTCCTCTCTCTCTCTCTCTCTCTCTCTCTCTCTCTCTCCTCTCTCTCTCTCTCTCTCTCCCTCTCTCTCTTTCTCTCTCTCTCTCTCTCTCTCTCTCTCTCTCTCAACGGTTCTACTTCGTCTTATTGTTTTGATATAAATTGCATGATTATGTTTTAATATTTGAATACAAATACAGCGTTGAGGTAAACACACGCGAGCACATGCTATAAAGAAATACACAATGAAAGCCTGGCCCCGAAACTATAACACTCTGAAAACGTTTTTGCTGTGCTAAGAAATAAACTCTATTCTTCAAAAAAAACTTCTGATTGGTCAATTTGGGGAATGAAATCGCTACTGACCAATCCGGTACTTGATTACAAATTCAAGCGAATTCAAAAAGTGAACGTTTAAAGTGTTGAAACCAGCTGCAGCTGAACTTCTACTTTCGTAAAACAGAGAAACTGTTTACACTCGTTTTGTGTGTTATTACAATGTATGAAAAAGTCGTCTGCAGCAAACTATCTGAAAAGACGTTTCTATTAGTGAAATGTTATTCTTGACATTTTTCATTCGTATCCTGCTGCATTCCTTCATTTGCTTTGTTTGAGGGGGTGTTTTAGCTCACATTACGGCGACACATGTTAATGTTTATGCTGACACTTTCAAATGTAATTTAGCAAGACGCTGGTTTCTATAGGAGGGGGATGTACTATAATAGCAGTCAATTTCAAAACCACCGATGGTTGGTATTCATGTTGCGTCGCATACATTATATGAGCCGTTACACGAGAAATCCAACAGAATTGACTATGCGTATTGTATCGACCCAGATCAGCTAGCGCAGTCCACGCATTCCGTCTCAGGATAGTGTAAAGATTCTTGAAAAAGAAAATCCACAGGAGGTGAAAAGTGTCTGTCCGGATTAGCCTGCAAAGGTATGTTTAGGCTGATCTGGGTCGATACATTATACTATACTATTACAAATAAAAAAAAAACCAGTCTAAATTGAAAGAAATATTATGCGACAAAATGGAAAAATTACTTCAACAGAAAAAGAAAATCGATCATTTTTCTTACGACTCCGACTTTTAAGAGAAAGCAGGGGCTACTCCGCCCTGTAAAGTGGCGTCCATAGTATTTCGTACGAGACAAACCGTCTTATCAAAATCTCACATTCGTGTTTGTGTGGGTGGGGGTTTCGAGTAGATATATGACCCCGTCTGCAGCAGAAGGCATGGCAAACATCTACAAAAACATATGGAAGATCTCTGCGAATGAAAG
>JASEVX010000002.1:2533379-2655879 GCA_031761405.1 Serripes groenlandicus | reverse complement strand
ATCTTTTCACATGCACGGGCTCGTTTATAATTCAAAAGACTGGGTCATACTTTTATAATATGAGCCGTCCCGCGAGAAATCATTATGGCCTCTGCGTAATGCATCGACCCAGATCAGGCTGCGCAGGCTAATCCGGGCCAACATATTCAGTCTCAGGGGGATAGAGGTATAGAGTAATGATTCCTGAAACAGAAAATCTACAGGAGGCGAAACATGTCTGTCCGGGTTAGCCTGCGCGGCATGCTTAGGCTGGTCCGGGTCGATATTTTATGCGGAGTCCACAATGTTGGTTTTCTCGCGGGGGGAATCCGCTGTGGTCGAGTGGTTAGCGTCGGGGATTTCGAAACCGGGTGTCCCGGGTTCGATCCCCAGTCGCAGCAATTCGGTCATGGTGGAGTGCCCTTGGGCAAGGCACATTTTCTAGCCTAGTACTGGTTTGTTCACCCAGGGAACATGAATAATAAAATTTAAATGCGCGCTAAATGACCTTAGCTGTCGATGCGCCATAAAACAATATACATTCATTCATTCATTCATTCATTCATTTCTCGCGGGACGACTCATATATTTAAACAACTATAAACTAGGGACCTAGATACGAACTAAGAAGAAAACTTTCTCCTACAATATCTCTTTTACTACCATAATAACCCCTATGCTGTTGGTACTCGGAAGAATCGTTTTAGAACAGACGATTAGTTTTAGTACCAACAACGTAGGGTTTGAGGGTCAGATAAAGGTTTTATAAGACGAATATTACGTCCGACATCTAGAACTCTGAGTTATGTCAGACTGCAATTATGGTTTGTAAATTTAAATACCATTTCATTAACAATAGGACCAAACTACTGCGCTGTGCGTATATTGGATCTGACGACACCACATATAAGGTCATCTCGAATTGACCCTATACATTTAAATATTTACGAGCAACCTCGTTTTCTTTTGTCCAATGAAATCACACGATACAACAAACGCTTTTCTATATCGTTTATTTATAAGGGTTATCTCCCCTGTTGATAACAGGAAATCATGAGCAATTTCTCATTTTGCCACAATGTAAACCTTCTCAAAATCGTTTGCTGCTGAATTATGTAATGAGGGAAAGGGCTATTTGAAACCGACGAATTCGTCGTTTGAAACTGTTTCCCAAATTCACAAGACAGTACCTTTTATAAAAAGAATTACCATCTGTTCCACTGAATCTTTCAAAATCTTCTGCTGCAGATTTGTCGCATTTTGGAAAATGGCTAATGAGGCCCTATGGGTTCCATAAATGACAAACCCGCTTCCTTCAATTTGATTCGTTTTGAATCACAATGAAGGGTAATCCCACAAGAACAAAGCCACACAGGTGCCAACGCTCACGGTTCATTAAGACTGCGAACCTTTCGGTACGATATAAAACTAAGCAGCGAAGAGAAACAAACTCCTTTACGCTTTTTCTCACAAATGCCAAATATGTTGCAGACGACTATGAAAACATCAAGATAAATCTATATACGATCTCTGTAAATAAATAATTAAAAACATATTGTTGCAAAAGAAGAAATTGCTCATGTTGGGCAATTTCTCCATTTGTCACAATGACCTCAAAAGTTCAAAATGCGTCCGAAAGTGGGAAAAGGCCAAAAACAACTTTCTAAAATCCTGTATCAGACCTTAACCCTTTCCCTCATACGACAATTCTGCAGCAGACGACTTTGAACGTATTTTGTAAAAACATAACAAATCTCCATAATCGAATGGATAATCTATGACTAAAAGTGGAAAACATTGTGGCAACAGGAGAAATTGCACGTTTTGTGCAATTTCTTCTTTTGTCACTATGTTTTCAGAAAGCCGTCTGCCGCAGCGGCGTCCGAAAGCGTTTAAATGAGGGAAAGGGTTAAGGCATTTCTGTGGACAGGGAGAGACTTTGGCTATTCTTGGCATCCACACAGTATGACCTCACCAGTGCTTTTACCGTCCTTACACATTCTGTTTTAAGTATACTTCGTGTTTAATAGTATTTCACAGTCATGTCACAGCGAGAGAACACTTATTAACCCTTTCCCACCTTTAGACGCTTTTTGACGCATATGCAGCAGACATCTCTTGAAAACATTGTGGCAAAAGGAAAGAAATGCTCAAAACGAGCAATTTCTCCGTTTGCCAAAATGTTTTCAACGATTTTCACTAATTATACCTTAATTTATAGATTTTTTCCATGTTTTTTGACTAAATGTCTTTAAAATCGTCTGCTGCAAAATTATTGTATGTGGGAAAGGGTTAATGATACCGTTGTGTCTAGGCCGGTTCTTGACAAGGGAACGTCCCTTATCCTAGAGCATTCCTCCATGGCCGCCTCTCGAGTCTAAGCCGGTACTTGACAAGGGAATGTCCTTTATCCTAGGGCATTCCTACATGGCCGCGCCTCGACAATCAAATGCATTCCTTCCTACATGCTATTTCATATAGAGATCTATAATTGCAGCCACACTTAATTATTGTCAAGCATGCATCCTATTTGAGACGATGAATTTTAGAATTTCATGAGAGTAATTTTGGCTACGACATGGTGCATCTCGTTTTCTGTCGGGCACAAAAATGGCAAAGCAAATAAGCCGACTTTGGCGTTCGAGAACATTTTACCAGAGGTCGACCATACCAACCGTCAAAATTGTGTGCATAACTTCGTAATTAGTTCATGATTATTTGGCGTTTCGCGCCGCTTTTTAAGAATGTTTCAGTTATATCACGGCGTTTCCTGGGTAAGTTATCAGTACTTCTGGTTCAATTTTATCCTGACACCGGCCAGTCATTCAGTCTGAAAGATACACGTATATCCGTTCTAGGAAATGATATAATTCCCGGTGATCGCATGTCCGAGTTACCGTGAGTTCAGTGTATAAGGGAAATGACGTGACGGTGTAGGGGCTACACTGTTAGCTGTTCATCAGTCGTTACATCTACGGCTTTTCCAAAAGTAGATGAACAGCGTTGACTGTAATGAGACTGTACGTAAGCACATACTCCTCAGAACCGTCACTGTTCTCATACTGTATGCGTTTTTGACATTGGTTGTATTTTCGTATCATGGGCGGCAAATGAGCTGTCCCGCGAGGAAACAAACATTGTGGACTCTGCGTAAAATATCGAACCGGATCAGATAAACCATGCTGCGCAGGCTTATCCGGACAGAATCTTTTCGCCTCCTGTGGGTTTTCTGTTTCAGGAATTGTTTCTGTATATTTTATTTTTTGGATGACCAGCTAAAACACAAGATATGGCATGGCAGCTTGTGTAGTTTATTAAACGATCGATCAGTTAATATTACAACAATTAATTTTGTTTACCAAACAAATCCTCTGACCACACACGTTAGTCTACCAGGGCGGTCAAACAACAGATGAGCCGTTCCGTGAGAAAACCAACATTGTGTACTCTGCGTAAAGTATCGACCCGGATCAGCCTAACCTTGCCGAGCAGCCTAACACGGACAGACACGTTTCGCCTCCTGTTGATTTTCTGTTTCAGGAATGATTACTCTATACCTCTTTCCTCCTGAGACGAAATGTGTCGACCCGGATCGGTCTGCGTGGATTGCGCAGGCTGATCTGGGTCGATACATAACGCAGAGGCCATTATGTTGGTTTTCTCGCGGGAAGACTCATATATCGATTCAGCGTAATCAAAGCATCTCCAAAAATTAAATGCAATAAGGCATCATTTTGCCTGACGCGGCTGTACGACATTACACAATGTTGAACTCAATCGAATGTCAGTATTACATAACGGCTAGCCATGACACCTATCTGGAAGCTTCAAAGGTCGTCTCAATGGGCTATAATTGGTGCTTTCCGTCTCATTACATATCAGCGTAATAAACCTTGGCACGCAAAAAGGGAAGAGGAACACTTGAGCATATTTTTTTACCCACCTGTATTATGTCTTCATTTATTTATTTGTCTATTTATGGGTTATTCTTTCATTTATTCATTTAATTATTTGTCTATTTATAGTTTATTCTTTCATTTATTCATTCATTTATTTGCCTATCTATGGTTTATTCTTTCATTTATTCATTTATGTATTGATTGAAGCTTAACACCCTTCCAACAGTATTTAGGTTTTATCAATTTATATTACGGCCGTCAGTTCATACAATTCATACAACCATTTATTTACTGGCTCTCATGCACCAACTCTCTACTCAACCTCCTTCCAATGATCTGGCTTCCTTCCCTTAAATACTTTAAGCCCGCAAGTAGAGGCAACATGACGCTTGTCCCGATGACTTCCGTTAAGTGATTTAAGACTTCATGTTCAGCCTTTGTCACAAAATCACGAGGCTTATGGAACCCTGTGAACAATGAATGAAAGTACATTGTTTAAAAATTATCCGTTACGTCAAACAATTTCAACGTGAACATGCACAGTCTCACCAGAGCCTTCACTGTCCGCCTGTATAAAGAACAGTCAGAGATGTAACTGCTTGCGGAATACCTCTGGTTCTACGCCTATGCCCTTATATATTAAGTTAGAAAAACGCCGTGGCCGCGTGGTAAGCGTGGGGTATTTGTAACCGAGCTCGTTTTCCGTTTGCGGCTGTCATGATGGTGTGCCGTTGGGCAATGCACATTTCCTAGCCTAGATCGTTTAGTATGGGAGCATGAATACGCGTTATGTCGCCGGACATTAATATAAATAATATGAAAACGGCGTAAAAAAGCATATACAATAACACATTGTTAAAAGGATGATACCAGAAGACATTGGTTCGCCATATGCACTTTCATTTTCAATTCAGATTTGATCAGGTTTTTTTTTTCAATGACGCGATACGAAAGGCATTGTGCAGCATTGTCGACATCAAAGGATATTGTTTTCTTGTGCACGTACTGCTTTTGTGTGGTATGCAGCAATGCATTACATTGTATGCATTCCGTTATCGTCACGTTAAATTCAAATGTTTAAAAAAAAACCTTCACCAAATATATTGCACATGGTTATGTGTCTTTCGCCTTTGTTCAGTGATTTAAAATATAAAATACAACGAATTTCTCTCGTTTGTTAATAGAGTCAAGCTGCAATAGCTCATTTGAAATCGAAGAGTGTTATCAATCCAGGAATCAAGAGTTCGAACCCTGTCTTTGCCAATGGTTATTTCTGTCGATTGACAAAAGTCGTCGTGAATAGAAGCCTGCCACCAATAGTCTTAATAATATAAGCTATGTGAAAAGTGTTGAATGGTCTACTGCTACGCGAACACATGGAACCACGTGCTTCGGTGACTCGCCCGGCTGCCGTGATGTAACGGAAAAACTGTTGAAAACGTTGTTTATCCAATCCATCTTACATTAAATGCTATGGAATCATCTGAGCCAATGTATGAAAACTCTCTATAGATGTAAGCATAATTTTAGAAGAGAGTACAACACATCATGGGCAATTTATCATTTTGCCACAATATTTTTATACGTGGTCTGCTTCAGATGCGTCAGAATACATCTTGATTCGTCCAATCAATTGTTCATTGAACGTCAACTTGGATCAAATATATATTGCATTATATATATTACAATTATAATTGTATTATAGAAGAATTTTGCCCATCGCACTTTTCCATACAGACACGAATGTAAACGACTGAATGAAGAACAGAGTAACTTCTGATCAGAATGCTTCAGTGCTTGAAAATACCCGAAGGTCGGTGTTCGTGAAACGTGATTAATTTGGTGAGTTCGAGAAAGTTGATTTCAATGAATTATCTCCCCCATTGTTATAAAAGGTCCCCCTTTATGTCCCCTGGAAGCAGACATCCAGCGTGATATATATAAGCTCAAAGTAAGTTTTGCAATCGATATAAAATATTATAAATTAAATAAGTTTATACTAAAATGTCCCCTGTTAGGTATTTACGGCGTTATCTTTCAAAGGATAATGGCTAGTGTAATAACTATGTTGTTGTGTATTTTACAATGATCCAACGAGATCGGCGCTTCAAGCCTCATTACCATCGAACGTTATGCTGAACACATAAATAGATTTCGTGCCGCGGTCTGAACTTCAAAGGAACAGGTTGTTTGTTGTATGTTTACGTACAGATACTTTCTGTTTATATTCATTTGATACCTAGTAATTTGAAAAACGTAAAATGCATTGTAATTTTTTGCGGCGTTTAACCTCAGTTTTGACCTAGATAATAAACAAATGATCTAGATTGTAGACCAATCAAATGTTGTATTTAATGAATAATGTCAATGAAATAAAGGAAATGAAACGTTTTGATTGGTTCATAATTAAGTTGGCGATCCTAAGAGAGGCACTAATAAGGTGAAGTTTTAAAATGAAATGTTCTGCATACTAACTTTTAGTTGTCTTCCTTAAGAAATAAATTTCAGTGAACAAAATCAGTGAAAACATATGAAATATAATATTTAAGAGCAAAAATTAATTATTTTTGAAACATGATAAGTTTTCAGTTATTTATCGTCAATTGAAACTTATACACTTCTTGGGAGCCTCGCGTAATCTCCAGTCATGTGGCGTATTCTCGGCCTTGATAATCTATTTATAGAAACTGAAGCTGGATGGAGATGGCCGATTAGCCTTTGTTAAACACATAGATTATTGCGCAAATTTTATAATTCATGGACAATTACTGATTGTTTTGATTATTATCGCCGTTCATCTTTTTTTAAAGATATTTCTTGTTAGAAATAAGATTGATAATAGTTATCCACACATTAACGCTTTCTCACATTCTCCAAATCTACAGCAGACGACTTTGAAAACATTTATAAGAACATATGGAAATTCTCTTTATATAAAATAAAATCATCATTGAAAAGAGTTGAAAATATTGTGACAAAGCGCGAAATTGCTCATAATGAGTCGTTTAACTACCCACAGTTTGGGGGTATATTCAAGGACGACTTCCGATGTCTAAATTTAGATTAGTTAAAAAGTTCCGAACTGAGAACGCAACGTAACAGAAATATACTGTTAACTCTTTCCCTCATACGACAATTCTGCAGCAGACGACTTTGAACGTATTTTGTCGAAACATAGAAAATCTCCATAATTGAATGGATAACCTATGACAAAAAGTGGAAAACATTGTGGCAAAAGGAGAAATTGCACGTTCTGTGCAATTTCTTCTTTTGTCACTATGTTTTCAAAAGCCGTCTGCTGCAGAGGCGTCAGAAAGCGTCTATATGAGGGAAAGGGTTAAAAGTATGTGAGAGAGATTGCTGTATATTATTCTGTTATAAAATTCGGCTCTCCTTATCTACACTATTCTTGGCCTGCAGTTCTGTTGTATGTTTAATCAATAAGAAATGACATTGATATAGATAAACCACAAAAGAAACACACTTATTATGATTTCTCCCCGCGGTATTGGCTTTCCTTTTGTATCTTACAAGCAGATGTATCATTTCTTAACATCTCACGTTTGTTTCCGCTTATGTTATCCTGACACCAAGGCTTCACTCGTTTAATTCATCCTGATACTAAAGTCGTGTTATGTTTTATCCCTGCAATTCTGGGCACCACTACAACCATTTTTGAAAAGCTTTTGATGTTTTTTGCGTCATTTTTGAAAACGATAAAAATATTCGAATTAATATTTAATTATTTACTGAGTAATTAAAATCAACTTAAGTTTTCTTTGTAAGGTTATATTGTATAGCTGAAAACGTGCAATGGTATGGATTGTTTGACCAAATTTAACGCCGTTTTCATAGGCGTAGCTCCCTTTAGGCACTGTAGGCACGTGCCTACACATTTGTTCTCAAAATGCCCCAATATGCAGCTGCGGCGATAGACATCTGCGTAATGTATCGACCAGATCAGCCTGCGCTGTCCGCGCAGACTGATCCGGCCGACAAATTCCGTCTTAGGGGGATAGATGTATAGAGTAGTTATTCCTGAAACAGAAAATCCACAGGAGGCGAAAAGTGTCTATCAGGGTAGGCCTGTCACGGTTGCATGCTTAGGCTGATCCGGGTCGATACTTTACGCAGAGTCCACAATGTTGATTTTCTCACGAGACGGCCTACACATTGATTATTGCAAGCTACGCCCCTGGTTTCTCATGGTATTAATGTTATATCACGGTGGTCAGTTCACATAACGGATGCTTCCTGGCATTCTCGAACCTGTACTCCACATGCAATTCTTTAAATGTAACTGTCTACACATTTCAACATTTATTTTTTATCTCATTGGTGGAAGACCGCCTCGTTGGTGTAGTGGTAGAGCGTCCGCCTTCGATGCGGGAGGTCTCGTGTTCGCTTCCAGATCGGGTCATATCAAATATTTTAAAAAATGGTAGAAATAGTTGCCTTCCTTGGCGCACAGGGTTGCGGAGTTAACAATAACACTGACTAGCTGAACAGAACAGAACAGAACATACTCTTTATTACACCCAAGTATACAATATACAATATGGGGTTTTAAATACAATTAATATGCTTAAAAAATGATTCCGGTGTAATGTTAATGATTATGAATTAAATCTTCAGTTATAAACATGAATACATTTTTGTAGTATCTAAATGTCAAGTTCATTGCGTTTTTGCGTTATGGGGGAAACGCTTGATTGTCGATACACAAACACTCAAATACTATAATCACAAAACTCATAGTGTTCAATGAGACACATTCCATAGTAAATAGCGTACTACATTGTGATGTCAGAGTAAATGGACCAGTAGTGCGGGTTACTTACACAGGAACCGCCGTATTGTAATAGTGCAGAATGGTTGAAAGCAGCGCAAAACACCAAACAAATAAATCAATTATTGGTGGAAGACGAATGACGCTAGTTGCATCAACTGTCGTCAATCTTCGGGAAACAATGATCCGGGGTTCGAACTCAAAACCCCTTGGATTGATAACCCTCTTCGTTACCGACCGAGCTATCGCGGTTTTGTTATTCTACCGGATATAGTTTCGTTATAGATCGCATGTCTAAGACGGTACTTCATCATATCAGGATAGATTTCTTCATTTGGAAATTGATATTTTGCAAGAAATATAATCATTATTTACAACTATTCTGAGAACGGTAAATTATCTTTTATCGGTGTTCTGCATAGACCGAGATTAGGATTTCTCTACACGTGTAGATCTGTATCTGCATTGTTCGGCAATAGTTCATGAACGCTTCAAGAAACTTGGATGCATAGGCATAGGCAGATATCGAGGGCTTGGCGCGAAACTGTTGTAACTAAAATTGGTATTTATTTTACCAAGGTTAATCACCTCGCCATAAAGTCTTTATAAGCCTTCTTGGTAAACAATGGAAATGAAGGTGTCATTGCTCGTTCTGAGCAATGGCACCTAAATTTGCATTGTTTACAAAGGGGTCAAAATAGTCCCTAAACCAGGATTTTCAAAATAGGTTTATAGTTACAACCGTTTCACGCCAATCCCTCGAAATTTGTTTACATATGAAATTCTTACGCTAAGTTTGGTTAAAACTAGAACACCGTTCATTAAGTTGTTAGAACAAGATTCGTGAGACAGGTTCTTTCAAATTGCTGGAATCAAACTGACGAATGTTTTCGTGATAACTCGAAAACATCCGGGTTATAAATGCACCTTGTATCGTAGCAATATGATGGCTGGATCAATGATTATTCATAAAAGATACCCTTTATCCCTCATAATTTGATTAATTTGTTAATTTATTGAAAACGCCTTGATTATCATTTTCGTGATTCCATTCATTATGCCAATAATTCACTTTGATACCTCAAGTTTTATCCCAGCACATTTTCTTTCTATGATGATTTGTTGATTGTATTCTTTTGGGTTCACAACGCTTTCAAAAGCGACTCAATTATGCCACGGCAGAAGTACACTTAGTAATGGTATCTGGTTGACTTACCTGTACTAGTTTAGATAAAATACACCGCCACGAGTGAGGAGTCGAAACCGGGACGTCCGTCTCTAATCACCGACGGTAACCACTCGGCCACAATGGGATCTGTAAAGCAGGGCTTTATTTTGTACGAACACCAGTTGGTTTATAATATAGACTTTAAAAGGTGCATTCAATTCTTCTTCACCGTTTTTATTTCAACTTCGAATTTCACGGATACATTGTTGTCATGGTCATTTTCCCAGTGGCAGTGTCATTTAAGTCAAGAAAACACTCAACCATAACTGAATATTGTTGAAACAAGTAATATGTTTAATACGTATATATCCCGTGAAGCAAATACCAACATTGTTTTCAAATAATTAATGAAATGGATTTGGGAAAAACCATAGTATGCTACATTTAACAGTCTCAAGGTAATTCATACAATCAATTGGTTGCCATATGGTATCAGAGTTGGCACGAAATGGAGCCACAGTTTTGACCTTGGCACGCCGAAGACCACGTTTCCTTTGGCTAGATGTTAAATCGAACTTTGATATTCTCGGCCTGAATCTACACATTTCCTTACATAACACCTTTATGCGCCAATTAACATTTTTGTTGTTGTAATTGCTGCGCTTATCCAGAAAAGGCCTTGCGAAAATGTGTTCCTTTTTTGAACCAGTGCATATGCGTTTTTAAAAAAGACCATTTCAATGGCTCAGTAAGACCGAAACGTTTGTAACTATGTTTGATTTTAGAAGCATTTACAACTGTTGCGCGCTGATCCATTGATATACTCGCTTACATTTAGAAGAGCCATTGCTTGATAACATTGACGCCGTTTTATATTGCGGCGGACCGGTCATCTTACTTCTGTTACCCAGATTTCAAGCACCAAAAAACCGGACGGCGGACCGGGCATCCCACTTCTGTTCCCAGCTTTCAAGCACCAAAACACCGGACGGCGGACCGGGCACCTCACTTCTGTTCCCAGCTTTCAAGCACCAAAACACCGGACGGCGGACCGGGCACCTCACTTCTGTTCCCAGCTTTCACGCACCAAAACACCGGACAACATTCTTCCCATGCAACTGGTTAACTTCCCGCAAATACCTTTTAGCCGAATGGTGGAAGACGCATGTTTCTAGTCACAAACGCCTTTGTCAATTACCGGAAATAATAAATGACCAATCCAGGGTTTCGACTAACGACTGCTGAGTTGATAGCCCTGAATAAACAATACTTCTTTACTATGTTATTACATAAGTAAACTTCTTTTTTCTCTATACAAATTATTAAGTGTTCATTTTAAGTTCGAATATTGTTCATAGCCAAATGCGATGATGTAAGTCACAGAACTACAAATGAAATTGACGTAAAAATGTTATGTAATGGCAATAACAGTGTTGAGTGTTTTAATAAGTCGTAGTAGAAACGAGAAATATCTTTAAAAAAGATAAACGGCGATCAATATGAGAAAATACCAAGAAATGGAATATGTGCATATTATTTCATTTTAAAACTTCACCTTATTTGTGCCTCTCGTGGGATCGCCAACTTAACTATGAACCAATCTAAACGTTTCATTTCCTTTATCTTTGACATTATTCATTAAATACAACATTTGATTGGTCTACAATCTAGATCATTTGTTTAACCTCTAGGTCAAAACCCAGGTTATTCAGCTATCGCCGAAGAACATGCTCTGCAATACAATAATTATGTTGGCCGGAGTACAATATTGGGAGGTCTCCAATGTTACGTTTTCAATAGAAAGCATTTTGAATATTAAAAAAAAGCAGCTCTGGTCTGTATTTGAGAAGTTCGATACCCCGCATTCGATAGCTCGCATTCGGGTTTCGAAGACTAACACGGCTGTGTACAAATAGAAGGAAACTTTCATCGATGTCGTATATCAAATAGCATGCCGGAATGAAATCCGTAGTAAAAGAACCAAAGATGTAATAAAATCCACTATACTATTCACATTTTGTACTTTGTATTGCTTCCATTTTCTTATTTACTTGTAAGTCAGGTGAGTATACGTAATAAAGACAATCCAAGAGCCCAAACACAGAGCTCTAGATAATGGACGTTTTGCATGTTCTAAAATCCTTATTTGTCCCTCTAACCCTATGTTGTGGGTATTCAAAAGAATCGTCTCAGTGAGACGATTCTTTTGAGTACCCACAACATAGGGTTTGTTTAATAATAAGAGAGAAATTGTTGGAAAAGGAGCTGAATACCCCTCCTTATCTGGACCTCTGTAAAACATCTGATATTGATCACGTACGTCCTTAACCCAATAATAACACAATGGTCCCTACTATGAACCGAGAAGGTCTAATCAACCGCTTCTGTTTACATTTGACGTCATTTCCGCGTGAACTTTTTATACATTCACGTACTTTTAATTAAAACAAGTACATTTTATCTCAATATATGATCTAACGTGTGCACGTGCAGTATTATACGCATGTCGGCATTATGAATGATAAGTTTAAAAAAATGTTATGTTTTGTTTTGTAATATGAACAAGCATTTGATAGCGCAGTCGATAATGACGAGGGAGTCACACACTAAGGATCAAAGCACTAACATACCGATTGAGACAAGAGATGTGCCCTTCCATGGGGGAAAAAGGTACAAGTTGGCTTATACGAAACTTTGGAACACTGCAGATCATCTCCAGACTGTGTGGGTGTCAACCCTGTCCCACCCGCATTTTGACGCAACCGCAGCAGACGTATTTTGACGCAATCGCAGCAGACGACTTTTGAACACTTTGAGCTCATAATGAGCAATTTCACCCTTGGCCACAATGTTTTCAACTGTACTTAACAATTAAGCTATTTTTCATGGAGATATTTCAGGTTTTTGTCACTATGTTTTCAAAGTCGTCTGCTGCAGATGTGTTGTATGTGGGAAAGGGTTAACATAACATTAATATATGAGTGGCGCCATGCGAAAACCAACCTTAATACAATTGCGACCCGTGTATAACCTGATCAACCAATGCATCCGTACAGTCTGATCTGTATCTATAATGTTTGGCAATTAGTAATGGAAACATTTAAGAAACTTTTGTTAAGCATTATCTATTCGAATTGTTAGCACGAATGCACAGGCATTACATGTCCCTTTCCACATACTAATTACGTTAAGATTGGTTTTCGCAGAGTACCCGTCCATATTTTCCAGTACGACTCCATTGTGGCTTGGTCTCCTTTGCTAGACATAAGTTCTTTAACTATCCCTCTTATACAAACTTAATGATTTACTATGAGAAATACATCTTGCAATTAGTAATGAAAACTGAGAGATACATCTGGCAGTTAGTAATGGAAAGTTTCAAGTACTTTCTGTAAAGCGTATATATGTAGGTTTACTAATTACGTTAAGGTTGATTTTCGCAGAGCACCCGCCCATATTTTCCAGTACGACACCATTGTGCCTTGGACTCCTTTTGCTCGATCCAAGTTCTTTAACTATCCCTCTTATAAAAACTCAATAACTCACTATGAGAAATACATCTGGCAATTAGTAATGGAAAGTTTCAAGTAATTTCTGTAAAGCGTGAATGCACAGGCATGTCTTTTTCTACATATATATGTAGGTTTACTAATTATGTTAAGGTTGATTTTCGCAGAGCACCCGCCCATATTTTCCAGTACGACACCATTGTGCCTTTGCTCGATCTAAGTTCTTTAATTATCCCTCTTATAAAAACTCAATAACTCACTATGAGAACTACATCTGGCAATTAGTAATGGAAAGTTTCAAGTAATTTCTGTAAAGCGTAAATGCACAGGCATGTCCTTTTCTACATATATATGTAGGTTTACTAATTATGTTAAGGTTGATTTTCGCAGAGCACCCGCCCATATTTTCCAGTTCGACACCATTGTGCCTTTGCTCGATCTAAGTTCTTTAATTATCCCTCTTATAAAAACTCAATAACTCACTATGAGAAATACATCTGGCAATTAGTAATGGAAAGTTTCAAGTAATTTCTGTAAAGCGTAAATGCACAGGCATGTCCTTTTCTACATATATATGTAGGTTTACTAATTATGTTAAGGTTGATTTTCGCAGAGCACCCGCCCATATTTTCCAGTTCGACACCATTGTGCCTTTGCTCGATCTAAGTTCTTTAATTATCCCTCTTATAAAAACTCAATAACTCACTATGAGAAATACATCTGGCAATTAGTAATGGAAAGTTTCAAGTAATTTCTGTAAAGCGTGAATGCACAGGCATGTCTTTTTCTACATATATATGTAGGTTCACTAATCACGTTTAGGGTGGTTTTCGCAGAGCACCCGCCCATGTTTTCCAGTAAGACAGCATTGTGCCTTGATCTCCTCTGCTCAATCTAAGTACCTTGATTATCCCTCTTATAGGAAACCCATAAATCACTATGAGAAATATATATTCTGGAGAGCCGTTCAGGGTCATTTAACCACTGTACTTAACCAGAACTGTAAACTATCGTGTCTGACATTGACAATGATTTATTTATTCGTTTGCACTGTTTACTTTATGGATACCGGGCGACATATAAAAACACACCCATACCCTATGAGGAGATACCGATATACAGGTGTGGTCGTGTCCGCCACGTGAGGAGAAGCCGGAATCGATTATATATAAAATGTTACAATTGGCTCCCCTCAGAATTGCGGGCATAATATTACCACTGACCCAGCGGTGTCATGTTCAATTCCTTACTGGTTAATTGTCTAGGAAACGTCGCGTTTTTCCTCTTTCCAAAATAGCTATTGTATTCATTGCACTCATACAGAAGAACGGTTATGACGACTGAATGCAAAAAGAAACACGTTCTCTGAGTGGACATTAACACCCTTTCTCACAAAGTTTGAGCGCCGCTTCAAGAAAATAATTCATAGGGCATTTTCAATCTGTTACGCCCATTGGCGCAGTCTGACCCCGAATGTATGATGGTCACTAAAAGAAGCGACCAAGAAACCTCTTACATGCACTGTACATTGGAAGCTTGGTTAGGTTTCGTCGAGCACGGCTACATTGCTCTAGTAAGATGTTTTCCCCTCCTCCCTTTTCCTCTACGGTTTAACAATATTTCAGATGCGAAAAATGATAAACTCCTACACGATCCTCACAACCGAGATTAAGTTGATTGGGCTCTCAATAATCGTTTCTCCGATATCACTGTTATGTCGAGACCAGTGAAATTGCGTCTTATTACACGTCCGTTATGGACCCCCCTCCCCCACCCACACTAAATGTGAAGATTGACAAAGATCAGTGTAACAAGCATCGATCATTTGTTTGTCGCTCGAAGGTGGTTATACATTAAATGAGCCGTTCCACGAGAAAAACCAACATTTTGGACTCTGCGTAATGAATCGACCCAGATCAGGCTTTAACCGGGCCGACACATTCCGACACATTTCGTCTCAGCGGAGAAGAGGTATAGAGTATAATGATTCATGAAACAGGACAACCACAGGAGGCGAAAAGTGTCTGTCAGGATTAGCCTGCGCGGTATGCTTAAGCTGATCCGGGTCGATACGCAGATTCCACAATGTTGTTTTTTTTCGTGGAACGGCTTATGTGTGGTAGGTTAGCCGATTGCTCACAAATGAACTCCATGCTTCAAAATAAGACTTCTGGTTGGTCAATTTGAAGAACGAATTTGCTTCTAATGCCTGAGCACAAATTCTGAGCACAGCTTAATACTTTCATAGTTTTGGAGCCAGTTCCACTAGAGAAGAACAATACAATCGAAGGTAATCATTCCAGTTATGGCCTCTGCGTAATGTATCGACCCAGATCAGCCTAGATCCGCACAGACTGATCCGGGCCGACACATTACGTCTCAGGGGGATAGAGGTATAGAGTAATGATTCCTGAAACAGTAAAATCCACAGGAGGCGAAACGTGTCTGTCCGGGTTAGCCTGCGCGGCATGCTTTAGGCTGATCCGGGTCGATACTTTACGCAGAGTACACAATGTTGGTTTTCTCACGGAACGGCTCATCTGTTGTTTGACCGCCCTGGTAGACTAACGTGTGTGGTCAGAGGATTTGTTTGATAAACAAAATTAATTGTTGTAATATTAACTGAGTGATCGTTTATAAACTACCCAACCTGCCATATCAGACCTTGTGTTTTAGGTGATCATCCATAAAATAAAATATACAGAAACAATTTTATTTTGGGAAAGATTGACTCGATGAAAATTCGTTCTACTTCGTTGTTTGGCAAGTTAAGAGTTTGGCAAGCCGTTTACTGTTTATTCGTAAAACGGATATGCCACTAAGTTCGAGAGATATATTTCTCACTTTAAGACACATTTCTCTAAATTGGAGAAATGTCTACCAATGTTAGATATGTTTCACTAAATTTGAGAGATATATCTCTTAGTAATAAATAGCTTTTTTTTAATGAACATTTTGTTATTAAATAGAACATTTAACATTACTTCTAACTACATTCACTTCTAACTTCTAAATTTATTACTTCTAACTACATTCACTTATGACTTCTTACTTCATTACTTCTAGCTTCCAAACTTCTAACTTCATTACTTCTAACTACATTCGCTTCTAACTTCTAAATTTATTACTTCTAACTACATTCACTTATGACTTCTTACTTCATTACTTCTAACTTCCAAACTTCTAACTTCATTACTTCTAACTACATTCGCTTCTAACTTCTAACTTCATTACTTTTTACTTCATTACATTTAACTTCCAAGGTCCAAATCGTATTGTTTTCATTCGTAATGAAGTTAGAAGTTAGAAGTGATGAAGTTAGAAGTAATGAAGTTATAAGTAATGAAGTTAGAAGTTAGAAGTGATGAAGTTAGAAGTAATGAAGTTATAAGTAATGAAGTTAGAAGTTAGACGTGATGAAGTTAGAAGTCATGAAGTTAGAAGTAAGGAAGTTGGAAGTTAGAAGTAATGAAGTTAGAAGTTAGAAATGAATGTAGTTAGAAGTAATGAAGTTAGAAGTTAGAAGTAATGAAGTTAGAAGTTAGAAGTAATGAAGTTAGAAGTTAGAAGTGATGAAGTAAGAAGTAATGAAGTTAGAAGTTTTGAAGTTAGAAGTAATGAAGCTAGAAGTATGGAAGTCAGAGGTATTGAAGTAAGAAGTCCCTCCAGGGCTTCCATAGACAAACTTGAAGAAAGGATGTGTTAACATGTTTAGTTGCGATAAGACTATCGAGGCTCAGATGATATGTTGGCAGCGACTAGGGTTGTCGATCAGGGGGCGATTGCGAGTTCAAAGGTTCACTTTAAAGTACGTCATTTCTGTATTCGTTTTTCAGACCTGGACCAGCGCACTGTGTACCAAAGATTCCGATGGAGACGGACGGACGAACGGAGAAGAACTCGGGGATCCAGACTGCACGTGGAAGCCGGGTACGAGTCCTACCATAACAGCCGATCTTACCCACCCAGGTATAAAATAATTCTACTTTTTATTTAATACAGTATTTCTTTTTTATTTTATTATAAAAGAATATAAATGAAATCTAGCTAAATGGCTTGTAGATAAAAATAGACGATCTAGCAGTCAAATCAATAATAATAACCATATCTCACTAATTCCCCAAATTCATCCTCAAACTTTTCAAAAGACTTTCTCTATAAAATAAAGATAACTCATATTTCCATTCATAATCATAGCCATCTGGGAAATTATCGCTTTTTTTGTGCTCACTCTCAGTGAGATAATAACTCGATATTACAGCGTAACACATACTGATTCACCACCTCGCTGTGAGTATAGATTGTATCAGAAATGTGTAAAAAAAAAAAAAAATCCCGAATAATGGCAGAACCAGGGGCGTAGCTTGGCAATACTCAATGTGTAGGCCGTTTCGTGAGAAAATCAACATTGTGGACTCAGCGTAAAGTATCGACCCGGATTAGCCTAAGCATGCCACACAGGCCTACCCGGATGGACACTTTTCGCCTCCTGTGGATTTTTTGTTTCAGGAATCACTACTCTATACATCTATCCCCCTAAGACGGAATGTGTCGGCCGGATCAGTCTGCGCGGACAGCGCAGGCTGATCTGGGTCGATACATTACGCATATGGGTTCGCCGCAGCTGCATTTTGAGGGGCATTTTGAGAAAAAATGTGTAGACACGTGCCTACAGTGCGTAAAGGGAGCTACGCCCCTGAGCGCGTTATCGAAATCCGTATGGTATAAAGATCCAATCTAGCACTAATCTTTTATAAGATATGACAAGGTCTTATATATCATATTTTATGAGTTTTCTCCTTCGAAGATATTTACCAAGGGGCGTTGTTATTGCACGTAATATATGAGCCGAGTCTGGCGATTTTTTTGGGGGGGTGGGTGGGGGTGGGGTGTTGTTTGAACAAACAGTGAAGACTCGGGTGAGCCTGTGCATCCGCACAGTCTCACCAGAGTCTTTACTGTTCGTCTACATAAGATAAGATAAGATAATTGTTTATTAACGTGACCTGTGTGAATTTACATACATGAATAACACATTTTATACACATTTTACCACACCCGGCCCATTGGGCCTATGAGTCACCATAAAATATATATACATACTATTAACTCATAAAATCACATGAAATTAGTTGTTTACAAATATACAATAATTTGATAACAGTGTGTGGAATGAGACATCGCACTCAATATGCAATGTCTTTTTTTCACACAGTGAAACACGATCTTCCCTAATGCCTCAAGGTAGCTAATTTACCGGTGTAAAAAGGGGTTACTCCTAAGGTAATTTATCTACCATACATACTACATGTAATCTTATCCGAAAAAACTATTTTTGATAAATAAAAGAAGAGTAATCCAAAATGGTATAGAATAACCTAAAATATACAAGCAGACATATTTTTTGGAAACCCATCACATATGGTTTTGATTGAGTTTTAGGAGAGATATTATAGGACACAAATCTAATTTACTTCTAATTATCTCACCAGAGTCTTCACTGTTCGTCTACATGAAATCTTATTCGAAAAAACAATGATAAATACAAGAAGAGCGGTCCAAAATGGCACAGAATCACCTAAAATATACATGCACGCATATGTTTTGAAAAACCCATAACATATGGTTTTGATTGAGTTTTAGGAGAGATATTATAGGACACAAATCTAATATACTTCTAATTATCTCGGCCCCTAGAGGATACTAGTTGGTTTGTTTCGGTGGAATATCGATATATATTACATACCGAATGAACACTAAAAATGGATATTGTCACGAGTTGCAATACAACGAGTTAAAGTAGGCGTTTCGGTGTTCACAGATTGAAATATATTTCGATCTTGCATCTTAACAAGACCGTCTTCGTGGTTAAGTGGTGAGCGTGTCCGCTTACAGAGACCAGAGCTCCAGGTTTCGATCTCCCTTCATGGTATAGAAAATACAATTTAAAACGGTAATTAATATTCCCTACTTTGCTCTAAGTATTGCCGGGTATAGCGATACGATGCGTTGAGTGTTCGGATAAAAAATACCGAAAGTACTGGTAAATTACCTAGAAACACGTTGAGATATAACGGAAACACGTCGAGATATAACGGAAACACGCCGAGATATAACGGAAACACGCATACATATAACGGAAACACGCCGAGATATAACGGAAACACGCCGAGATATAACGGAAACACGTCGAGATATAACGGAAACACGCCGAGATATAACGGAAACACGCCGAGATATAACGGAAACACACCGAGAGATAACGGAAATACGCCGAGATATAACGGAAACACTCGAGATATAACGGAAACACGCCGAGATATAACGGAAACACGTTGAGATATAACGGAAACACGCCGAGATATAACGGAAACACGCCGATATATAACGGAAACATGACGAGATATAACGGAAACACGCCGAGATATATCGAAAACACTCCGAGATATAAGGGAAACACGCCGAGATATAACGAAAACACGCCGAGAGATAACGGAAACACGCCGAGATATAACGGAAACACGTTGAGATATAACGGAAACACGTCGAGATATAACGAAAACACTCCGAGATATAACGGAAACACGCCGAGATATAACGGAAACACGTTGAGATATAACGGAAACACGTTGAGATATAACGGAAACACGTTGAGATATAACGGAAACACTCCGAGAGATAACGGAAACACGCCGAGATAAAACGGAAACACGTCGAGATATAACGGAATTCAAACAATACATCTAAACAAACACTTATCCTGACTGTTTACTTACCAACGCGTGGTCTAGTGGTTAGAGCGTCCGCTTATGGAGACCAGACCTCCAGGGTTCGATCACTCTCCATTTAATAGACAATATTTTAAAAGTGGAAATAAAAGCCCCCTCCTAGGCGCTTAGTAATGGTGGGGAAAGCAATACGACTGATTGGGACAGCGTTACACACAGAAGAAAATGTCGAGATATAACGGAAATACAGTTGAAAAAGGTCGCAATACACCATTTAAACAATACATATAAACAAACACTTATCCTTACTGTTAACTTACCAACGCCATAACGTGGTGGCTTAAGACAGACTTCACTGTGACAATTATCATTTGATAAACTTCACTGTTAGAAACAGTGTGAGTATTAGTTTATTTTACACTCCACTGATTTATCTCAATAATTCACTGTAAAGACAGGTACTACTTTCCAAATTTCTGTTTTATATGAGACTCTGCGTAATGTATCGACCCAGATCAGCCTGCGCTGTCCGCACAGACTGATCCGTGCTGACACATTCCGTCTCAGGGGGATAGAGGTATAGAGTAAGGATTTCTGAAACAGAAAATCCACAGGAGGCGAACATTGTATGGCCTGCGCGGTATGCTTAGGCTGATCCGAGTCCACACTGTTGGTTTATATCGCGGGACGATTCATATGTATCATTAATAGTTAACCCGTTCCCTCATATAGACGCTTTCTGACGCATCTGCGGCAGACAGCTATTTGAAAACATAGTGACAAAAGAAGAAATTGCACAAAACGTGCAATTTCTCCTTTTGACACAATGTTTTCCTCTTTTTGTCATAGGTTATCCATTCAATTACGGAGATTTTCCATTTTTTGACAGAATACGTCCAAAGTCGTCTGCTGCAGAATTGTCGTATGAAGGAAAGGGTTAACACACTTATCAAGTATTACGATGAATCATTATGATGCATCAGGATCTAATTTAATACTTTATGATTTAAGTAATCTATTTAAGTGTTATAATTATGGATGTTTATACTTCAGCATCTAACATAATACATAATACGTTAGAAGTCATTGCATCTAAAGTTATGTTTTATTGGGGTTTTACGCCGCTTTCAACATTATTTCAGTTATATCACGGCGACAGTTCACTTATTCATGATCCCTGGGTAAACAAACCAGTACTAGGCTTGCCCAAGGACACTCCACAATGACCGTCCTGCCGCGACGGGGGATCGAACCCGGGATTTTGTTTGTTTGTTTGGAGTTTAACGCCGCTTTCAACAGCTTTGGTCATATCACGGCGGTCAGTGCACCTACCCATGTTTTCCTGGCTTTCCCACACCAGTACTTACACAACATTCTTTCGAAGCCACTGACTACTTTCTCACATAGATCAGAGGTGAGAGGCAATGGAAAACATCGCCCGAAAGAATGTCGCCGAAACCGGGTATCGAACCCGTGACCTCCAGATCATGAGTCAGATACGCTACCAATTGAGCTACCCGGCCGGGTTCGAACCCGGGACACCCGGTTTCAAATCCCCGACGCTAACCACTCGACCACGGCGGATTCCTCTAAAGTTATGCTTTGCTATGTTATTATATTTAATGATATGAGCCGTTTCGAGGGAAAACCAGCATTATGGACTCTGCGTAATGTATCGGCCCAGATCAACCTGCGCAGTCGGCGCAGGCTAATCCGGACCGACATATTCTGTCTCAGGGAGATAGAGGTATAGAGAAATGCTTCCTGAAACAGAAATTCCGCAGGAGGCGAAAAGTGTCTTTCCGGGTTAGTTTGTGCGGCATGCTTATGCTGATCCGGGTCGAAACTTTACGCAGAGTCCAAAATGTTGGTTTTCTCGCGAAACGGCTCATATATTTCTGAAGTAGTATGCATTAGCATCTAAGGTAATACTTTATAGGTTAAGTAATCAAGTTGAATGATATATTTCTGAATTATAATGCATCAGCATAGATCGTAAAACGTTCAACACTAATGCTGCAAAATGAGTTTATGATTTATTATACAGACTTGACAGTTGATACTTATCAATGGATTAACTGATACCTATATACAAGTAGATTCCAGATATGATTGTCAGATCAATCAAAGTTATTTTAACCACGTCATTACAACATTGGCCTTATGGATTTATTTGTGCGAACAGGGCAGATCCAGAGCAGACAGCGTCATGGAAAGGATCTTTCCTAGTATTCAAATATGTCCTAGTATTGTATTTATATCCTTCCTATTTTACTCATATCACCTCTTTCGTAGTATTCACATATTTCCTAGTATTCACCTCTTTCGTAGTATTCACATATTTCCTAGTATTCAGATCTTTCGTAGTATTAAAATATTTCCTAGTATTGTATTAATATCCTTCCTATTACTCACATCTTTTCTTGTATTCACATATTTCCTAGTATTCACCTCTTTCGTAGTATTCACATATTTCCTAGTATTCACATCTTTCCTAGAATACACATCTTTCCTCGTATTCACCACTTTCCTAGTATTCACGTCTTTCCTAGTATTCACATATTTCCTAACTCACATATTTCCTAGAATTCACAACTTTCCTAGTATTCACATATTTCCTAGTATCCACCTCTTTCCTAGTATCAACCTCTTTCCTAGTATTCACATCTTTCCTAGTATTCACGTCTTTCCTAGTATTCACATATTTACTAGTATTCACATCTTTCCTATTATCCACATATAATTCACATCTTTCATAGTATTCACATCTTCCTATTATCCACATAGATTTCACATCTTTTATAGTATCCACCTCTTTTCTATTATTCACATCTTTCCTATTATCCACATAGTATTCGCGTCTTTCCTAGTATTCACATATTTCCTATTATCCACATATAATTCACATCTTTCCTATTATCCACATATTATCCACCTCTTTCCTAGTATTCACATCTTTCCTATTATCCACATAGAATTCACCTCTTTTATAGTATTTACATCTTTCCTATTATCCACATAGAATTCACCTCTTTTATAGTATTCACATCATTCCTATTATCCACATAGAATTCACCTCTTTTATAGTATTCACATCTTTCCTATTATCCACATAGAATTCACCTCTTTTATAGTATTCACATCTTTCCTATTATCCACATAGAATTCACCTCTTTTATAGTATTCACATCTTTCCTATTATCCACATAGTATTCACCTCTTTTATAGTATCACATCATTCCTATTATCCACATAGAATTCACCTCTTTTATAGTATTCACATCTTTCATATTATCCACATAGAATTCACATCTTTCCTATTATCCACATATAATTCACCTCTTTTATAGTATTCACATCATTCCTATTATCCACATATAATTCACCTCTTTTATAGTATTCACATTTTTCCTATTATCCACATATAATTCACCTCTTTTATAGTATTCACATCTTTCCTATTATCCACACAGAATTCACCTCTTTTATAGTATTCACATCTTTCCTATTATCCACATAGAATTCACCTCTTTTATAGTATTCACATTTTTCCTATTATCTACATATAATTCACCTCTTTTATAGTATTCACATCTTTCCTATTATCCACATAGAATTCACCTCTTTTATAGTAGTCACATCATTCCTATTATCCACATAGAATTCACCTCTTTTATAGTATTCACATCTTTCCTATTATCCACATAGAATTCACCTCTTTTATAGTAGTCACATCATTCCTATTATCCACATCGAATTCACCTCTTTTGATAGTATTCACATCATTCCTATTATCCATATAGAATTCACCTCTTTTATATTATTTAACTCTTTCCTATTATCCACATAGAATTCACCTCTTTTATAGTATTCACATCTTTCCTATTATCCACATAGAATTCACCTCTTTTATAGTATTCACATATTTCCTATTATCCACATATAATTTACCTCTTTTTATAGTATTCACATCATTCCTATTATCCACGTATAATTCACCTCTTTTATAGTATTCACATCTTTCCTATTATTCACATAGAATTCACCTCTTTTGTAGTAGTCACATCTTTCCTATTATCCACATAAAATTCACCTCTTTTATAATGTTCACATCTTTCCTATTATCCACATAGAATTCACCTCTTTTATAGTATTCACATCTTTCCTATTATCCACATAGAATTCACCTCTTTTATAGTATTTAACTTTTTCCTATTATCCACCTCTTTCATAGAACCACCTTTTTTACAAACCTCGGTTAGGTTTCCGGTAGGTTAGTGTGTACCAAGTTATTTCCGTTTTTTGTTTCAATGTAAATCAACGAGTGTCAGCTCTCAATTATAACACTTTAATATATTTCACAAGTGGCAGACATATATCAAATATATATAACATATTATATGAAAGGTTACCTTTCAGCCTTAAGAAAGTCTAATAAAAAGGGTAAGATGTTCCAGCCATTATGCCGATAGGCGAGGGTAAACAAACACATATGATGATGCCATTGAAATTAACTTTTAACATTTAACTGGTACTGAAATGATAACGTTTTGGTTATGTTATATATTATTATTAAGATTACACTGGCCAAAGGAAAATTGTTCACTGGTATGAAAGTTACTGGCAGGGGACCATAGGACCACTGCTAATTGCGATGACTGAATTGTTCATGTATCATTCATATACGAAAGAACGTGTCACTTTTTAAAAGAGGACAGCCCGTTTTGGCAACCCGTCCGAACGCGACCAAGTTTGGGACTATACAACCTATCTCTACTTTCTCTTTTCGCGCAAATTCAGAGTTTCAAAAGACACTTTATCACATGTACATTCATTTATTTATTATTATTCAATGAAATTATTCATAGACAAATACAAAACTAAAACAAAAAACACCAGTTTTTTTTCTAACGGACTGTCGTCACGTATAAATCTAGTTCTTTGAACGGTTTTGACCACACAAAAAAAGTAATGTTATCGTGAGGGTTAAATTACGCCAAATATATCCGCGGTCATGCCGACCATGTCAAGTAGTCCCTATACAACTTTGTTTGCGTAGAAATTAGTGTATACCTTCCCAAGAATGCATTGAATATATAATATTGAGTTTTAATTCATTGTAATTATGTATAGGATACACTGGAAATGATTTATTTGATCATCTTTAGTAGTTTGGCCTTGTTTGAAAGTAAAAGTAGGGTATGTGAAAAACAAATTTCGTCCCAGCTCGAATTCGTCCAAGCCCGATTTCGTCCCAGCCCGATTTCGTCCAAGATGACGGTAACCACTTACGCGGGGTGTATTCTTGCTTGTATAATACAACACAGGTCCCCAAAATTCTCTATGGATTATTTTAAAGACTAGGGGTAACTCTTTTAAATTATATGGGGTGCTCTACCTGTAAAACGCCTAGAAAGTGTGACGATTGCGGGTTGAAACTGGTTGATGTACATGGAAACAAAGAAGGACTGTATTTGAGCTGTCTCGCGAGAAAACAAACATTGTGACCTCTTCGTAATGTAGCCAACACATTCCGTCTCAGGGGATGATTCTTGAAACAGAAAATCCACAGGAGGCGAAAAGTGGACAGCTCATTTGGTGTATTGTGACCTATATTGCGTTAATGTAAAAACATCCGAAGGTCTGTTTTCGTGTGACACGGCTCGTTCTATTAACCCTTTTCAACATGCAGCAAATATGCAGCAGACGACATTAAAATCATGGTGACCAAAACATTGTCTAAATGACAAATAATGCAGGATTTTGTTACGAGCTGTCTCACCTGGATCTGCATTGTCTGTAAAAGCCTTTAATTGCCTTTGACAGCGAAAGAATTAAAAGTGTTCGGGTTGATGATCAGTATTTTGATAATGCACACTGGCATGTCCACAGTGTGATGAAGGGATAGGGAATCTTATCTTAATGAACTCTTTCCGACATACAGACTCTTCTTCATGATTGACACCTCTGCAGCAGACAACTTTGGACAACATATGTATTAATTAAGAAATTGCTGATGATAAGCAATTTTTCCTTTGACACACAATGTTTTCAAATTTATTCTGTAATTATTTTTTCATATAGAGAGTTTCAATAAGTTTTACCATATAGTTTCAAAGTCGGCTACTGCAGGTTTCTTGCTTGTGGTAAACGGTTATCAATTTGATAAATGAAAAAGGAGGCTTATCTTAACACATACGTGTTTTTTGTCGTTTGATTTATCTTCAACGAACACAGCCTTAGAGGTGTTTTGATTACAGCGTCCCGTTCGAGAGCGGGAGACCGTGATCCCATGCCCGGTCAAGTCCAATCTCATTATAACCAGATCTAGACGTTGCTGCAGTAGCAAATGATCGCATAGATATGATGGCTGTCTACAACAGGTCGTCTCAGATTGACCTTTGCGTAAACCGATCCTCTTATCGTCTTTGAAATAGTTAGGTATCACCAGGGGAGACAACCTATGTAATTAAACGGGAAAGAGAAACGGTGATAACCTAGTGTTTCGATTGTAGAGAAACGAGCACCTGTTCATGAATAAGCCTCCCTTTTATGCGGTGTCGTCAGGTCTAATACACCTTATGTCTGATTTCTATGAGATTTGGACAGGTACTTAAAATATTAATTTTCTATTTTATTCGGGTTTTACGCCGCTTTCAAAATTATTTCAGTTATATCATGGCGACAATTCACTTATTCATCATCCCTGTGTAAATTAACCAGTACTAGGCTAGGAAAATGTGCCTTGCCCAATAGCACTCCAACATAACCGTGCGCTGCGACTGGGGATCGAACCCGTTAAGCCCGGTTCAATTTACCCGACGCTTACCAATCGGCAACGGGGAATTCCTTAGTCATAACTTCCACCCTTTGTTATCATTTTTACGGGGCTTTCATTATGCCATGAAACGTTAATGTCAGGATCAACTTACCGGCAGTACTGGTAATTAAACCAGAATGCGCCGTGGTATGACTGATTTACTGTTTAAAGCAGAGTAAAACCAAATGTAACGTTCACATTTACCTGTTTCCCACATACAACAAATCTGCAGAAGACGACTTTGAAAGAATCTAGGCAAACATAAGGTAAAGCTCTTTAATTTTAAGTATAATAAGTGAACAGAGTTGAAAACATTGTGGCAAAAGGAGAAATAGCTCGTTTTGAGCAATTTCTCCTCTTGTCACAGTGTTTTCAAAAGTGCTGCAGAGGCGTCATAAAAAGCGTCTACATGTGGGAAAGGGTTACTTTGTGACATAAGACTTTTGAATATTTTTTATTCTAGCTACTTATTGTAAATCATTTCATGATTCTTTTTTCAGGAATTTGCGAACCTCTGGATTCACCAAAGTGCATTGAGAACAACCAGATGTTTGGTTCCCGTCTGGAGTGTAACGAATTGTCAAAGTCATGTGATGCAATCACGGAACCAGGTATATATACAATGTTTGATATTCAATTCAGCCGCGTGCGGCGATTGTGGGGCTTAATAAATCTGCATACAATAAAGACTTAGGCGAGTCCGTGCATATATCCGCCTTTGTCTCCATGGTTTCGGATCCAAATACAGAGGAACCTGTGTATAAAGACCACCCATGAGAATGCAACACTATGGTCTTTAATTACGGGGTAATTTATGCAGATAATGTGTAACTGGGAAACTCAAAGTGTGGTTGCTAAAGACATGGAATAGATATTTCAAGGTGGTCTTTAGTAAAGGTTTGACTGTATACACTACTTTAACTCTTTCAGCGCCGAATTGTTTAAAATAGACTCTTCCATGTTCAAAATCGGGCTTCTCCATTTCCAATGTCACAAAGGTTTTGAAATATTTTGCTAACTAAAATGCAAACATTGGTCTACACTGGTTGTAACAAGCTATAAGGTTGGTTACCGCAGAACATATTTAGAATAGACTGCTCGGATATGATTGCTGATCTGGATCTGCACTGATTGCAAACGCCTTAACCCTTTCCCACCTATAGACGCTTTCTGACGTCTCGGCAGCAGACGGCCTTTTGAAAACATAGTGACGAAAGAAGAAATTGATCAAATCGAGCAATTTCTCCTTTTGCCACAATGTTTTCCACTTTTAGTCATTCAATTATAGAGATTTTCAATTCTTTTGAAAAAATATGTTCAAAGTCGTCTGCTGCAGAATTGTCGTATGAGAGAAGGGGTTAATGTTGCCTTTTCTGTGTTACCGAACACCTGTATCTGCGTGACTAGAACTTATTTTGGTAAAATTTGTTTCAATCCAAATAAGTATGTATTCTTTAGTGTCCACCCAGAAAGTCTGCAACAGACACCCAGTGATATATTGAGAAAGAAGCTCCCTGCCTATGTAGCAAATTGGACCATGTGCAAAGTCTTCGCAACATACTTCTTTATGTAATTGATTGAGTTTAAGTTTAACACTGTTTTCAACAATATTTCTGTTATGAAAGGGAGGCACTGTTACCTTATCCTAGCTGTCCCAAATCAACATCTTTCCACATGGAATTTTAGCCCATTGATAAAAAAAACCCATTTGTGACGCTCCAGATAAGAGGCGTTTTGTATGATCTAAAATACTTATTTGACCATTTAACCCTATGTTGTGGGTACTCAAAAGAATCGTCTTACTGAGACGATTCTTTTGAGTACCCACAACATAGGGTTTGCTTTAATAATAAGAGAGAAATTGTGGGGAAAAGAGCTGAATACCCCTCCTTATCTCGACCTCTGACAGTGTAACACTAGTTACAAAGGCTTTTGGTAATCGTGGGAAAGAATGAATGACCGAGTCGGTAATCCATGCCATCTATACATGCTTCCATATGTAGTGATAGAGCGTCCGTCCGCCTCGAGTGTGGGAGGTCTCGGGATCAACCCCCGGCCGAGTTAAACCAAAGTATTTACAAATGGTGGTAATGGCCGCCCTCCTTGGCGCTCAGGGATGCGGAGATAACATTAAAATTAACTGGCTGGTATCAGGATATATTGACTTGTAGTACTGGTAACGTATACAGGAAACGCTGTGATATAGCTAAACAATTGATAACGCGGCATAAACACTGAACAATCAATCAATCTAACCCTTTACAGATTACACTTAACCCTATCCCACAGACAACCAATCAGCAGCAGATTACACTTAAACATACATAACGTTACGACTGATTGGCTGGTATCAGGATACATGGACTTAAAGTACTGGTAACTTATACAGGAAACGCGGTGATATAGCTAAACAATTGATACAGCGCGTAAACACTAAACAATCAATCCATCTAACCCTTTCCAAAATACACAAAATAAGCAACAAGTGAATTAGAAAGTAGTAGTATTGAATAAAGTTGTAAACATTGTGGCAAAAAGGGAAATTGCTCATTATTTTTAGCTCCACCGGCTGAAAACATCTTCTCCTCTATAAACGGGTGGATCAATTGGGATGAAACTTCAAAGACAGCATCCTCTCAATGTCCGCACCAGAATTCCTTGTTTTGCTCTATGTAAATTATGGTTTCCATGGCAACCTGAATAAAAATAAATTGATTCCTTTTTTTGCTCCCAGACCTGTTGGCCGATTTTCAAATTATTTGTAGAAATGTTCCTTGTTAAACAGACATGGCCGCCAGGGGGCGGGGCTGTTTTGCTTTATATGGCTTTAGTGAAATCTTTCAAAATCCTCTTCTCCAAAAGTATCTTGCCAATTTCCAAATTATTTAGTAGACATTTTCCTTGGGTAACCTTCTATCAGATTCTTTCAAACTCATCCTGATTGGTTGAAAAAAATGGCCGCCAGGGGCCGGAACTATTTTGCATTGTATAGCTATAGTGAACATTACACTAAAATCTTCTTCTCCGAAAGTATGACGAAGATTTTAAAATAATTTTGTAGAAATGTTCCTTGTTGCCTAATGCAGTGGAGCGACACTGGCCCTCTAGGGCCTCTTGTTATTTTAGTCACAACGATTTCAAAAGTCGTCTGCTGAAGTTGCATCAACATTTTCTACATTTGGGAACCGGTTGAATCTATGGTATGCATGTCATAATGAGATTGAACCTCCCACGAGTTTAAAAAGTGGATTTTATAAGTTTTAAATCCTTATCGATAAACTGCGATTTCTTCAAGGTTTTCGATTTTAGGTTGAAAACTATATACATTGTTATCTCATCCAAAGTCGTGAAAATGACTATATAGATATAATACTTGGCAAACATATTTGGGACAGGGTTAAAGCATTTAGAATAATATAGCAAGAGGAGAAATTACTCATAATGAGCATTTTGTACTTACCTGTGGTAAGAGCTTACATAGTGTTGCATAGATATTCTTAAAGTAGTCTGCTGCATAGTAGTAGTAGTAGTAGTTTTATATTTTATTTAAGTGACACGTAATACAAGTTATACATACAATATAATAATACAACAGTATAACATTCACATTTGTTAGTAATAATTGTACATATTGGGCGTATTACCCAGCCATACAAATGGCTTATGAGTCACTAGACATCAATCAATATAAGTACTAATAAGAAGTGTTAATAAATGATAATAAATGATAATAATGATAATTAAATGATAATAAATGATAATAAATGATAATATGATATTATGAATAGTTATTAAACATGATTAAATGGAGTAAACTATTTCAGATCTTTTTAAATAACAATTTTGTATATATATAGCAGATTTCTTAATAAGTCTTTTATCTGTCAACATGTATTTCAGATAAAAGACTTATTAAGAAATCTGCTATATATATATCTTTTGTTTTATGTGGGATTAAAGTCGCGCGCAACAGGATTGGGTTTAAATACGATTGTATTATGTTATGTCCCGTTCAACGTTTTAAAAGATACACTTGTTGCGGCGTTAATACAATAATAGATTGCGTAAAAGTGCTAACATGCAGTTTTAAATTTATTTTTCTAGGTAAACAATTTAAACACAGCGTATATCCCTGCCAATAAATTTATATATTTATTTAATAATAAATCAAGGTAACTTAGACAATGGATTCATAAGATATGCTTAAATATGAAGTTATTCAAACAGATAAAACAAACATAGTGCGAATATGTATGTTATTGCTCATCCAAAGCGTATATCCCTGCAAATTGCCAGAGTATAGAATAACAAATTAATGCTTTAGAGATAATATATTCTAAATATATGCTGATATACGATATATTCAAAGTGATAAGACACACACAGTTATATATAACATATTTTGGGGTGAAATATTACAAATAATCAACAACAGGTATTCCCTTTCCATCATACAACAAATCTGCAGCAGACGACCTTGAAAACATAGTGACAAAAAATATCTATAAAAGATAGCTTAATTGTTTAATAAACTAGAAAACATTGTGTGCAGAGGAGAAATTGCTCATCAAAAGTCGTCTGCTGCTATTGCGTCAAAATAGATCTGCAGGTAGGAAAGGGTTAAGATGAGTAATTGGACTACAGCTCTATCTGTTTGTCAAAATGTTCAACCATTTCATTAAGACAGAACGAATATAAACGGTCATAAATATTCTTAAATAATGCCCCATTTTTCATTATATTTTTTCATGAATTTATAAATAAGTGTTCACATTATAACTTTAGTAATTAAACCTTGACTAACGAGCGTTCGTGCGTGCATTTACGTACAGTGAAGAATCACGCGAGTTTGTGATTCAGTCTGAACGCTTATCGGTGCCTTGCTCGAACTCAATACAAATATTTGCTCATCTTCCCTGGACCAGGCATTAACTAAGTGTTCACATTACAACCTTATTATTGGACCCTTGACTAACTAGCGTTCGTTCGTGCATTTACGTACAGTGAAGAATCACACGAGTTTGTGATTCAGTAATCTTCATCGTCCGTCTACATCGATGCATCTTGTGACGAAACACTAGAACTGTAGCCTCATTAGTTTGACGTCAATTTACCATATGAGCCGTCCCACGATTAAACCAACATTGTGGACTACACGTAAAGTATCGACCCGGATCAGCCTAAGCATGCCGCGCAGGCTTACCCTGATAGACACTTTACGCCTCCTGTGGATTTTCTGTTTCAAGAATCATTACTCTATACCTCTATCCCCCTGAGACGGAATGTGTCGGCCCGGATCAGTCTGCGCGAACTGCGCAGACTGATCTGGATCGATACATTACGCAGAGGCCATAATGTTGGTTTCTCGCGGGACGGCTCATTTTATGATCCCTTCACACAGAGTCAATAAGACCGAAATTCGCCAGACGCGGTTCAATTCGAAGGTTTCATGCAAAACGAATGTAACAACATCTTGTTCAAGATGTAGTTACAACTGTTTTGCATGAAACCATCTAATTGTATCTTATTAATTGGTGTTGTTATTATTTTTTTATTATTATTTCTGTTATTATGTTAGCATCAACCTGAAATAAAGAAAGAAGAAGCAAAATCATGGCGAATTCATGAAGTGTTAAGTAGATGCCACCAATGCGTGCGTTAGTATCTTCTCCTATGTAACCGGTGGGTCAATTGGGATGAAACTTCACAGAAAAAGCATCCTTTCAAAAAGAAAGAAGAAGCAAAATCATGGCGAAATCATAAAGCGTTAAGTAGAAGCCACCAGTGGTTTTCAAAGATGTTTTCTTACTGATAAAGCGGAATGTTGTATCTATAGCAAGGTTTCACTTTAATGCATTTATCATAAGGATAGATGGATATTTAATATTAACATTTGAACTCAACATGCTGTAGCAAGTTAACGTTATAGCACGATTATGACACAATCGGTATCTCCTCCCTTAGCCACGTCTTATAACTTTTCTTTTTTACTTTTCTCAGCATTCTTAATTGTTCAAATATAACGGGAAAACTTGTCCCTAACGACCTCTTTGTTTTATCGTTTTTATTATTTTATCTTATTTTCAATAAATATTCTTAATCTTTAAATAATGCCCCATTTTTCAATATATTGTTTTATTCTATTAACAGATCATCATCATCATCATCATCATCATTATCATCATCATCATCATCATCATCATCATCATCATCATCATCATCATCATCATCATCATCATCATCATCATCATCATCATCATCATCATTATTATCATCATCATTATCATTATCAGCATCATCATTATCATCATCATCATCATCATCATCATCATCCTTATCATCATCATTATCATAACGGGAAAACTTGTCCCTAACGACCTCTTTGTTTTATCGTTTTTATTATTTTATCTTATTTTCAATAAATATTCTTAATCTTTAAATAATGCCCCATTTTTCAATATATTTTTTTATTCTATTAACAGATCATCATCATCATCATCGTCGTCGTCGTCATCACCATCATCATCCTTATCATCATCCTTATCATCATCCTTATCATTATCATCATCATCCTCATCATCATCATCATCGTCGTCGTCGTCGTCACCATCATCATCATCATCATCATCATCATCATCATCATCATCATCATCATCATCATCATCATCATCATCATCATCATCATCATCATCATCATCCTTATCATCATCATTATCATTATCATCATCATCATCATCATCATCATCATCATCATCATCATCATCATCTTCGTCGTCATCATCCTCATCATCATCATTTTTTGCAAAGGTTGTATTTAATGAAACTCTGCTTATATATACATGTAGGCAAAAACATGGAACATCTCTATTATCATGAAATGAATGTATAATTACTGATATAATTACTGATAAAACACACCAAATAACCTTTTAGCAAAAGGAAATACTGTTCGTTTCTAGCAAAATATCCTTAAAACATATTTTTTTCAAAAGTTATCTGCTGCAAAGACTACAGAAAGCGTCTATATCATGGATAGGGTTTGGGTCAATTGTAATAATTACGCTATGGTTCATTGTCATGGAGCACCACTTAGTTGTAATAATTACGCTAAGTTTCGTTTTCATGGACCAACACTCAGTTGTAATAATTACGCTAAGTTTCGTTTTCATGGAGCACCACTCAGTTGTAATAATTACGCTAAGTTTCGTTTTCATGGTGCACCACTTAGTTGTAATAATTACGCTAAGTTTCGTTTTCATGGACCAACACTCAGTTGTAATAATTACGCTAAGTTTCGTTTTTATGGAGCACCACTTAGTTGTAATAATTACGCTAAGTTTCGTTTTCATGGAGCACCACTTAGTTGTAATTATTACGCTAAGTTTCGTTTTCATGGAGCACCACTTAGTTGTAATAATTACGCTAAGTGTCGTTTTCATGGAGCACCACTCAGTTGTAATAATTACGCTAAGTTTCGTTTTCATGGAGCACCACTCAGTTGTAATAATTACGCTAAATTTCGTTTTCATGGAACACCACTTAGTTGTAATAATTACGCTAAGGTTCGTTTTCATGGACCAACACTCAGTTGTAATTATTACGTTTCGGTTGTTTTTATGGGAGCACCGGTCATATGTTTGTGTGACATTGCCCAAGTATATTTTTACTCGGTAACTTAACTGTGCTTAGCTAGGTGATATGATCTTCGAGAGCGGGAGATTCAATCCCTAACAGCGTTAAACAAACAATCGGCCCCCTTTCCGATCATATCAAGAATACTTTTCTGATAACATCGAAGGTCAATTAAGCATAGTGCATTGAGATATTTCGACGTTTGCTACAGAATATAAAACATTGGGTGATGATGGTGATGATGATGATGATAACAAGGAATTTTTAAACACCAGTTTATTTGTTATATTTTATTATATAACGATTTCTCTATTATCACATAATTTAATGCGCGGATATTATACACAACTGTATACTTTTCGATGAATATGTTATTTGGAAAAACCGTTAACAATTTATAGCGTCAAATTCTTCATATTTAATTTGTTTGTAATCTTAGAGAGGCGATGAAAGTTAATGTACCCAAAGATCAAGGGGGAGAATTCCGCGGGCTGTGTATCTAGTTTTCGCACAACATTTTCAGAAATAATATTTCTTATAAAGATGAAAGCCGACGAAAACATGAATCACCATCTGTTGCTATGAACGTGAAGAAAGTCACGTACGACGGACTTTAAAAACCCCCACCAAACTTCTTTACCTGAAACAGGCGATATTAACGGACTTTAAAAACCCCCAAACTTCTTTACCTGAAACAGGCGATATTTAATGCATCTCTGGCAGAGGAAGATTGGAAATATTGCAGACAATCAGGAAAGATGTTTTAACATTTCGAGGGCTTGGCGTGAAACGGTTGTAACTAAAATTGGTATTTTTTTTACGAAGGTAAATCATCCCGCCATCAAGTCTTCCTGAAGCGTTAAATCATTTTTCTTGGTAAACAATGGACATTTAGGTGCCATCGCTCGTTCTGGGCAATGGCACCTAAATTTGCATTGTTTACAAAGGGGTTAAAATTGCCCCTAAACCAGGGTTTTCAAAATAGGTTTTTAGTTACAACCGTTTCACGCCAAGCCCTCGATTTTCCCTGATAGAGATGAATTTGATACCTTTTCCTCATACGAAAATCTCTATAATTCAATGGATAACCTATGACTAAAAGTAGAAAACATTGTGCCAAAAGGAGAAATTGCTCGTTTTGAGCAATTTCTCCTTTTGTCACTTTGTTTTCAAAAAGCGGTCTGCTGCAGAGCCATTCAAAAAGCGTCTATATGAGGGAAAAGCATTTTTCCTGAAAAAGACGTCATTTGATGCCTCCGTGAGAGACGACTGATGAAGATACTGAGGAACAAGGAGAAATTGGTCATGGTCAGGAAATGTCTCATTTGCCTATGTATCTGATTTATTTATGCTTCAAATGTTCCAGATGCACCACCCTCCGCTATCCACTCCTCCCCTATTAATGGCGATTCTTCAACGTGGCTCCGGGTTGTTGGATGATTAGCACTTACCAGTGTCAGCATAAATTGACCAGTAGTACTTGTAACTTTCCCAGGCAACGGCGTGATATATCTGAAACATGTTGAAATCGACGTAAAATACCTATTGAGTACTGGTAACTTTCTCAGGCAACGCCGTGATATATCTGAAACCTGTTGAAATCGACGTAAAACATCTATTGAGTACTGGTAACTCTTCCAGGCATTGCCGTGATATATCTGAAACATGTTGAAATCGACGTAAAACATATATTGAGTACTGGTAACTCTTCCAGGCCACTCCGTGATATATCTGAAACATGTTGAAATAGACGTAAAACATCTATTGAGTACTGGTAACTCTTCCAGGCCACTCCGTGATATATCTGAAACCTGTTGAAATCGACGTAAAACACCTATTGAGTACTGGTAACTCTCTCAGGCAACGCCGTGATATATCTGAAACATGTTGAAATAGACGTAAAATACCTATTGAGTACTGGTAACTTTCTCAGGCCACGCCGTGATATATCTGAAACATGTTGAAATAGACGTAAACACCTATTGAGTACTGGTAGCTTTCTCAGGCAACGTCGTGATATATCTGAAACATGTTGAAATAGACGTAAAATACCTATTGAGTACTGGTAACTCTTCCAGGCATTGCCGTGATATATCTGAAACATGTTGAAATAGACGTAAAACACCTATTGAGTACTGGTAACTTTGCCAGGCAACGCCGTGATATATCTGAAACATGTTGAAATCGACGTAAAACACATATTTAGTACTGGTAACTCTTCCAGGCATTGCCGTGATATATCTGAAACCTGTTGAAATAGACGTAAAACATCTATTGAGTACTGGTAACTCTTCCAGGCATTGCCGTGATATATCTGAAACATGTTGAAATCGACGTAAAACACATATTGAGTACTGGTAACTCTTCCAGGCCACTCCGTGATATATCTGAAACATGTTGAAATCGACGTAAAACATCTATTGAGTACTGGTAACTCTTCCAGGCCACTCCGTGATATATCTGAAACATGTTGAAATCGACGTAAAACATCTATTGAGTACTGGTAACTTTCTCAGGCATTGCCGTGATATATCTGAAACCTGTTGAAATCGACGTAAAACATCTATTGAGTACTTGTAACTTTCTCAGGCAACGCCGTGATATATACATGTTGAAATAGACGTAAAACATCTATTGAGTACTGGTAACTTACTCAGGCAACGCCGTGATATATCTGAAACCTGTTGAAATCGACGTAAAACACCTATTGAGTACTTGTAACTTTCTCAGGCAACGCCGTGATATATCTGAAACCTGTTGAAATCGACGTAAAACATCTATTGAGTACTTGTAACTTTCTCAGGCAACGCCGTGATATATCTGAAACATGTTGAAATAGACGTAAAACATCGATTGAGTACTGGTAACTTTCTCAGGCAACGCCGTGATATATCTGAAACCTGTTGAAATCGACGTAAAACACCTATTGAGTACTTGTAACTTTCTCAGGCAACGTCGTGATATATCTGAAACATGTTGAAATCGACGTAAAATACCTATTGAGTACTGGTAACTTTCTCAGGCATTGCCGTGATATAACTGAAACCTGTTGAAATAGACGTAAAACACCTATTGAGTACTGGTAACTCTTCCAGGCAACGCCGTGATATATCTGAAACATGTTGAAATAGACGTAAAACATCTATTGAGTACTGGTAACTTTCTCAGGCATTGCCGTGATATATCTGAAACATGTTGAAATCGACGTAAAACACCTATTGAGTACTGGTAACTTTCTCAGGCATTGCCGTGATATAACTGAAACCTGTTGAAATAGACGTAAAACACCTATTGAGTACTGGTAACTCTTCCAGGCAACGCCGTGATATATCTGAAACATGTTGAAATAGACGTAAAACATCTATTGAGTACTGGTAACTTTCTCAGGCATTGCCGTGATATATCTGAAACATGTTGAAATCGACGTAAAACACCTATTGAGTACTGGTAACTTTCTCAGGCATCGCCGTGATATAACTGAAACCTGTTGAAATAGACGTAAAACACCTATTGAGTACTGGTAACTCTCCCAGGCCACTCCGTTATATAACTGAAACATGTTGAAATCGACGTAAAACATCTATTATCTATTGAGTACTGGTAACTCTCCCAGGCCACTCCGTGATATAACTGAAACATGTTGAAATCGACGTAAAACATCTATTGAGTACTGGTAACTCTCCCAGGCCACTCCGTGATATAACTGAAACATGTTGAAATCGACGTAAAACATCTATTGAGTACTGGTAACTTTCTCAGGCAACGCCGTGATATATCTGAAACCTGTTGAAATAGACGTAAAACACCTATTGAGTACTGGTAACTTTCTCAGGCAACGCCGTGATATATCTGAAACCTGTTGAAATCGACGTAAAACACCTAATGAGTACTTGTAACTTTCTCAGGCAACGCCGTGATATATCTGAAACCTGTTGAAATCGACGTAAAACATCTATTGAGTACTTGTAACTTTCTCAGGCAACGCCGTGATATATCTGAAACATGTTGAAATAGACGTAAAACATCTATTGAGTACTGGTAACTTTCTCAGGCAACGCCGTGATATATCTGAAACCTGTTGAAATCGACGTAAAACACCTATTGAGTACTTATAACTTTCTCAGGCAACGTCGTGATATATCTGAAACCTGTTGAAATAGACGTAAAACACCTATTGAGTACTGGTAACTCTTCCAGGCAACGCCGTGATATATCTGAAACATGTTGAAATCGACGTAAAATACCTATTGAGTACTGGTAACTTTCTCAGGCATTGCCGTGATATAACTGAAACCTGTTGAAATAGACGTAAAACACCTATTGAGTACTGGTAACTCTTCCAGGCAACGCCGTGATATATCTGAAACATGTTGAAATAGACGTAAAACATCTATTGAGTACTGGTAACTTTCTCAGGCATTGCCGTGATATATCTGAAACATGTTGAAATCGACGTAAAACACCTATTGAGTACTGGTAACTTTCTCAGGCATTGCCGTGATATAACTGAAACCTGTTGAAATAGACGTAAAACACCTATTGAGTACTGGTAACTCTTCCAGGCAACGCCGTGATATATCTGAAACATGTTGAAATAGACGTAAAACATCTATTGAGTACTGGTAACTTTCTCAGGCATTGCCGTGATATATCTGAAACATGTTGAAATCGACGTAAAACACCTATTGAGTACTGGTAACTTTCTCAGGCATCGCCGTGATATAACTGAAACCTGTTGAAATAGACGTAAAACACCTATTGAGTACTGGTAACTCTCCCAGGCCACTCCGTTATATAACTGAAACATGTTGAAATCGACGTAAAACATCTATTATCTATTGAGTACTGGTAACTCTCCCAGGCCACTCCGTGATATAACTGAAACATGTTGAAATCGACGTAAAACATCTATTGAGTACTGGTAACTCTCCCAGGCCACTCCGTGATATAACTGAAACATGTTGAAATCGACGTAAAACATCTATTGAGTACTGGTAACTTTCTCAGGCAACGCCGTGATATATCTGAAACCTGTTGAAATAGACGTAAAACACCTATTGAGTACTGGTAACGTTCTCAGGCATCGCCGTGATATATCTGAAACCTGTTGAAATCGACGTTAAACATCTATTGAGTACTGGTAACCTTCTCAGGCAACGCCGTGATATATCTGAAACCTGTTGAAATCGACGTAAAACACCTAATGAGTACTTGTAACTTTCTCAGGCAACGCCGTGATATATCTGAAACCTGTTGAAATCGACGTAAAACATCTATTGAGTACTTGTAACTTTCTCAGGCAACGCCGTGATATATCTGAAACATGTTGAAATAGACGTAAAACATCTATTGAGTACTGGTAACTTTCTCAGGCAACGCCGTGATATATCTGAAACCTGTTGAAATCGACGTAAAACACCTATTGAGTACTTATAACTTTCTCAGGCAACGTCGTGATATATCTGAAACCTGTTGAAATAGACGTAAAACACCTATTGAGTACTGGTAACTCTTCCAGGCAACGCCGTGATATATCTGAAACATGTTGAAATCGACGTAAAATACCTATTGAGTACTGGTAACTTTCTCAGGCATTGCCGTGATATAACTGAAACCTGTTGAAATAGACGTAAAACACCTATTGAGTACTGGTAACTCTTCCAGGCAACGCCGTGATATATCTGAAACATGTTGAAATAGACGTAAAACATCTATTGAGTACTGGTAACTTTCTCAGGCATTGCCGTGATATATCTGAAACATGTTGAAATCGAGGTAAAACACCTATTGAGTACTGGTAACTTTCTCAGGCATTGCCGTGATATAACTGAAACCTGTTGAAATAGACGTAAAACACCTATTGAGTACTGGTAACTCTCCCAGGCCACTCCGTGATATAACTGAAACATGTTTAAATCGACGTAAAACATCTATTGAGTACTGGTAACTCTCCCAGGCCACTCCGTGATATAACTGAAACATGTTGAAATCGACGTAAAACATCTATTGAGTACTGGTAACTTTCTCAGACAACGCCGTGATATATCTGAAACCTGTTGAAATCGACGTAAAACATCTATTGAGTACTGGTAACTTTCCCAGGCCACTCCGTGATATATCTGAAACATGTTGAAATAGACGTAAAATACCTATTGAGTACTGGTAACTTTCTCAGGCATCACCGTGATATATCTGAAACCTGTTGAAATAGACGTAAAACACCTATTGAGTACTGGTAACTCTCTCAGGCAACGCCGTGATATATCTGAAACATGTTGAAATAGACGTAAAATACCTATTGAGTACTGGTAACTCTTCCAGGCAACGCCGTGATATATCTGAAACATGTTGAAATAGACGTAAAACACCTATTGAGTACTGGTAACTCTTCCAGGCATTGCCGTGATATATCTGAAACATGTTGAAATCGACGTAAAACATATATTGAGTACTGGTAACTTTCTCAGGCATCGCCGTGATATAACTGAAACATGTTGAAATAGACGTAAAACATCTATTGAGTACTGGTAACTCTCCCATGCCACTCCGTGATATAACTGAAACATGTTGAAATCGACGTAAAACATCTATTGAGTACTGGTAACTCTCCCAGGCCACTCCGTGATATAACTGAAACATGTTGAAATCGACGTAAAACATCTATTGAGTACTGGTAACTCTCCCAGGCCACTCCGTGATATAACTGAAACATGTTGAAATAGACGTAAAACATCTATTGAGTACTGGTAACTCTTCCAGGCATCGCCGTGATATATCTGAAACATGTTGAAATAGACGTAAAACACCTATTGAGTACTGGTAACTTTCTCAGGCAACGCCGTGATATATCTGAAACATGTTGAAAAAGACGTAAAACACCTATTGAGTACTGGTAACTTTCTCAGGCAACGCCGTGATATATCTGAAACATGTTGAAATAGACGTAAAACACCTATTGAGTACTGGTAACTTTCTCAGGCATCGCCGTGATATATCTGAAACATGTTGAAATAGACGTAAAACACCTATTGAGTACTTGTAACTTTCTCAGGCATCGCCGTGATATATCTGAAACATGTTGAAATAGACGTAAAACACCTATTGAGTACTTGTAACTTTCTCAGGCATTGCCGTGATATATCTGAAACATGTTGAAATAGACGTAAAATACCTATTGAGTACTGGTAACTTTCTCAGGCATTGCCGTGATATAACTGAAACCTGTTGAAATAGACGTAAAACACCTATTGAGTACTGGTAACTCTCTCAGGCAACGCCGTGATATATCTGAAACATGTTGAAATAGACGTAAAACACCTATTGAGTACTGGTAACTCTTCCAGGCAACGCCGTGATATATCTGAAACATGTTGAAATAGACGTAAAACACCTATTGAGTACTGGTAACTTTCTCAGGCAACGCCGTGATATATCTGAAACATGTTGAAATAGACGTAAAACACCTATTGAGTACTGGTAACTCTTCCAGGCAACGCCGTGATATATCTGAAACATGTTGAAATCGACGTAAAACATCTATTGAGTACTGGTAACTTTCTCAGGCATCGCCGTGATATAACTGAAACCTGTTGAAATAGACGTAAAACACCTATTGAGTACTGGTAACTCTTCCAGGCATTGCCGTGATATATCTGAAACATGTTGAAATCGACGTAAAACACCTATTGAGTACTGGTTACTCTCTCAGGCAACGTCGTGATATATCTGAAACCTGTTGAAATAGACGTAAAACACCTATTGAGTACTGGTAACTTTCTCAGGCAACGTCGTGATATATCTGAAACATGTTGAAATAGACGTAAAACACCTATTGAGTACTGGTAACTTTCTCATGCAACGCCGTGATATATCTGAAACATGTTGAAATCGACGTAAAATACCTAATAAACAATCAGCTTGATTAATATATTCAGTTTCTTAACTCTTTCCCACTTAGAGACATATTTTGGCATCAAACGACCTTTGAAAACATTTTGACATAGGGAGCAATTAAGAAACCAATTATAAATACAACTCCTCTTTTATGTATGATGAAGAGGGCGGTAAATATGTCAGCAAAAAGATTTATTTGATAACCGAAGAAAACTGCAAGAAATGATAATCATGATTTGCAGAATAGATATTCCACAAGTTTTTATAAATGGGGAATCTCACACGAAAATCGACCATTTGTAGGCTAAAATCAGCGAAAATATTTATTTGATAACCGAAAAAAACTGCATGATATGATAACCAAGATGTGCAATTGATATTCCACAGTTTTTAAAAATGGGGAATCTCACACAAAAATCGACCATTTGTAGGCTAAAATCAGCGAAAATATGTATACTTGGTAATCAAGAAACCTGCATCAAATGGCGATTGTGATGTGCAATATATATTCTACAGGTTTCAATAAATGGGGAATCGACCATTTTGAGTGAAGAGATTTATAATTGATTTTCAGAGAAAACTGGACCAAAACTCGATCGTTATGTGCAATATGTATTCAACGGCTGTGTGGTACTAAACAGACCATTTGTAGATATGTCAGCGAATGCATCAAATGGCGATCGTGATGTGTAATATATAAGCTACAGGTTTCACAATTGGACCGTTTCAAACTAAACCGACCACCATATTTTGCGACCATCAACCAAACTTTTTCCCGCTCGATGTAAACGAACCGTGAACACTCGGTCGTAAGTGACGGGGGGTTTCAATCCTTAGGTCGTTAAGTTGAAAACAAAGTCATTATAATTGAGTGATTGGTTTTTGTAACGTCGCCTTCGACAATTGTTCAGGTATATCACGGCGTTTCCTGGGTAAGTTGCCAGTACTGCTGGTCCATTTATACTGACACCAGTCGTCAGTCAGTCGTAAGGCTAACCCCGCAACTCTGATCGCCAATGAAGGTAGCCATTACTACCATTTGTTTAAAGTATTTGGTATAACCCGGTCATAGATAGAACCCGCGACCAGGGGCGGACACTCTACCACTACACCACCGAGGCGGTCACTACGGCCTAGCAAGAATGGTGTGCAGTATTGGTTCGTTCGAGATATCACCACCGTGCACATTTCGGATGGTTGACAAACTCATTGAAATTTGCGTAACTCGTCTTCCGCCAATTGGTAGACAGCCTTTTACTGAGGAAATCCATTCGTCATGGAAGAATGTTGCGTGGAATACTGCATCGAGAGAGCTCGACAACTCAACCACACTGATGGTTGACAAAAGTCATTCGAACTTGATTCGTCTTATGCCAATGAGTTGACAGATTTTCGGGGGAAGGTATCCCTCACCTTGAAAGAAATAATGTGTTAGAGAGAGCCAAGAAATGTGAATAGATCGATGTTATATCGATGAAATACTGGTTCAAAATCACCTCGCGCTAGTCATAAAAAATGCAAATATCCTGCGCGCATCTGCCAAATATGACCAGAACCCGACCATACACGCATGCATGTTAATCCTAATCGACATACACAGTCCAACCTGTGTTTAAAACGTCCACCCATGGGAACTTTACAATCTGGTATTTGTTCATACGTTGTCTTGAGTTGCAGGGCCATTTAGGCAGACAATGATTAATTGGGGGAAAATGTGGATGCTGTTATCAAGGACTAGCTATACAAATCTGGTCTTCAGCACTGGGTTGACTGTATTTAAAATCCTTTTAACCCTTTCCCATTTATCCGTAGCAGACGACTTTGAAAACATAGTGACAAAAAACCCTGAAACATCTCCATAAAAGATAGCTTAATTGTTAAATAAAGTTGAACAAATTGTGGCTAAAGGTGAAATTGCTCATCATGAGCAATTTCACCTTTGGCCACAGTGTTTTCAAACGTCGTCTGCTGCTATTGTGTCAAAATGCGTCTACTGCTATTGCGTCAAAGTGCGTCTTATAGGCGAGAATGGATGAATGTCGGTTTATGTGTGACGGGGTTCAAACGAGAAAGTGAGATAGAATCTCTACAGGTTTCATAGATATTTCTCTCGTTATGAAGAGAACACAACTGAGACGCGTCAGGCGATTTGGGATCTTACCACAGGGACTTGCTCCTCTAAAAATAGATATGACCTACTCGTTATTTTTCGTTGCGGTAATTGTCAGTGATATTGCGATTTTTCCTACCGGGCCAGGACCAAATTCTTGGAAAAATAATCGCAATATCACTGACAATTACTGCAACGAAAAAAAAAAGAACCATTCCGAAATGTCGATAGAAGTACTTTCGTTTTTGGTCCAGGTTGTTGTCCTTTTGGCGAATTCGCGAATATTTGATAGGAATTTACATACGTAGGGAGAAAAAACCACGTTATCTTGGTATAGTTCGATAAAGAAAAGCATTATTGATTGATTCCCTTCTTCAAACTCATATATTTGTTCGAATACTTTGAATAAAATGAGTTGAAGCGAGGCGACCCAGAAAACTGTGTCCACCCTTGTTAATATCTATGCATAGAAATGGTCATATCTATTTTTAGAGGAGCAAGTCCCTGTGGTCTTACCGACACTTTGACATAAATAAAGAAGTAACATGACTATCTGGTTTGGCACCATTGATGTTATATTGGCGTTCAACTTGTGGATCTTATTTTTGTCTAATACTCAAGAGATTAATTTATCACATGACAATGCTTGTATCCGATCTAATTTACCCATTACGTATTTCTTTATATGTCACACGTGTAATATAACATGACCGAATTACTATTTGTGTATTCATCCTTAAATGTTTACAAAATGGCCGAGAACGTGTATCCGGTAAACACAAAGGTCATGATATATGAACGAGGTAAAAGGACCATAATCGGTCATACAAATATATTTTGTGTGTGATTAGTTACCAGCTTATTAAGTATTACATGTTGGGACTATTTTCTGACAGCGAAAATAACGATTTTCTTTTGTGTTTCGTCATGTTATAAAAAGAATTTGACAATCGTTTTCATTTCATAAAGTTTTTTTAAACTCGTCCAAGAAACTTGTTAACAGATTTCTTGAACTCGTTTAATAAAACTTTATATTAAATGACAACTCATGTCAGATGCTATATGTATGTCTATATTACATGTCGGCGAATAGTGAAAAGACACCTTGGACACAGGCTCTCTTTACGTTTGGTTATATGCATATGTAATAAGACCCGAACTCGCCTGACGCGGCCCATATTCAATGTATATTTATGGCATGCACGTTGATCCAGTCACTGATATAAGGTTGAGTGGCAATTTAGAATTACTTTCCTTGAATAACTCGAATGTCGACGCCTTTGCAGTAGACTGCGTGTATGCGCAGTGATACACGAAACGTGATTGTTTGCATGCGATAAGATACCCCCTTCTGTTGATGGGACGCAAGAACATTGTGCTGCAAAATCATGTTTATTCCAACTAGAGCCTAAAATCGCGAATAGTAAGATATTGACGTTATATTGTGTCGTACTGACTCCGAAAGCCATTGATTTTAAATCCACTCTCAGGTTCAAATTTTGAAGGGAAATTACGACATTTTTTTTATAAAAAAGCTTCGAAAAGATTTAAACGTAAATCACAATGAATACAGTTTACTTTTAAATCGAAATATATTATTTTTATTATTTTTTATACATATATCTCTTTTACTTTACAGGTGTCATGAAAAAAGATCTCCGATTTCCTACCACGACAATTCCAAGTGACGTCACAAATTACCACTGCATGTTGTTCGACCTGCCCTCTACCGGGGACTATCATATAGTAGCAACAGCGCCACTCATCAACAACAGTGCCATTGTTCATCACATTATTCTATTCGGATGTGACATTAAAGGTATGCCTGTTTATACTGGACCTTCTAATAAGCTCGGTGGTGTAGTAGTAGGTCGTCAACCTCTGGGGCCGGAGGTCGCAGGTTAGATTCCCGGGCGGTTCATACAAAATGTTTCAAAACTGTTAGAAATCGCTTTCCCTTCTTTGCGCTCAGGCTTGTTAGGTTAGCAATATGACCACTGGTGAGGGTGAAATTGAGACCATGTATACCAGCTTCGATCCTTGCTACCAACGATCATTGTCTAGTGCATACTCGAGCTCTAGTACTGGTGAGACACCAAGAGACCGTCACTATGTGTTTGACTGAAATGCTGTTGACATCTTAGCATTCGGGAAAAACTACGAGCGATTATTTCTTTCTTTCTTTCTTTATTATTTGTTCTCCTATCCAATCGTTGTCCAAGCGATATCTTGTGAACGAAAAGTCAGATAATATTGAAACGATGGCAATGTGAAGTTGTGCAGCTTGCAATAATTATAACTCTGGGTCACTTTGTTGCAAAATTATCTCCCCTTGTTCAATATTTTAATAATGTAAACTTATCAGTTCATGTTTAACCCTCCGTTTCCCACATATAGCAAATTTGCAGCAGACGACTTTGAATTGTTTTTGGTAAAACTATGGAAAATCTAAAATCTCTATAAAAGTATGAATACTTATTGAATACAATTGAAGCCTTGTTGCAAAACGAGAAATTGCTCCTAAAATAGTTCAGTTATTATTCTTTCCTCATTGCAGATTATCCAAATTTTGCCAGGCAGTATTCAAAGTCATTTGTTCTATGTGAGAAAGGTTTAACGCTTACCGTATTTCTCCCTTTATTTCAGACAGTGCCAGCGACCAAACAAAGGCAATGAAAGGTGATATATCCACACATTTATTTTTATATTCACTCGATTATCAATCAATATTGCCACGAGGAAGTAATAGGTGTTGTTTGTTTGTTATGTCGCCGCCCTGTAAGGCAGGGGACCACTTAGGAATATTTTGTTGTTTGTTATATTGCCGCTCTATAATGCAGGGGACCACTTAGGAATATGTTTTTGATTGCTATATCGCCGCTCTATAAGGCAGGGAAACACTTAGGATTATGTTGCTGTTTGTAATATCGCCGTTCTGTAAGGCAGGGCACCACTTAGGAATATGTTGCTGTTTGTAATATCGCCGTTTTGTAAGGCAGGGAACCACTTAGGAATATGTTGCTGTTTGTATTAAATATCGCCGCTCCGTAAGGCAGGGAACCACTTAGGAATATGTTGCTGTTTGTAATATCGCCATTCGTAAGGCAGGGAACCACTTAGGAATATGTTGTTGTTTGTAATATCGCCGCTCTGTAAGGCAGGGAACCACTTAGGAATATGTTGCTGTTTGTTATATCGCCGCTCTGTAATACAGGGAGCCACACAAGAATCACTTCTCCGTCGTCTTTCTTTCGGTCATGCTTTTTTCATTAATTGATAATAACTTATAATTCACCACTTTACACAAACTACTTAGATCAGAATAATGGACCTATACAAGTAACATTAATCTAGCGTGTATATGCTTGGAGTTATCTCCTTTCATTCGTTTCTTCTTCTTGTTCGTCCATGTTCTCACTGTTTATCCGGCTTCCCGTAGGCGGCGAAATGCGTTCATTATGCACATCTGATTTTATATCCATAGTGTGGTAGCATTTGGTTTCATTGGGGTTTACTCCGCTTTCAACATAAGTTCAGTTATATCACGGCCACAGTTCACTTATTCATGATCCCTGGGTAAACAAACCAGTACTATATAGGCTAGAAAATGTGCCTTGCTTAAGGGCACTCCCCCATGACCGTAGTGCCGCGACTGGGGATCTAACCCGGGATATCCCCCGACGCTAACCACTCTACCACAGCGGATTCCTCGGTGTGGTTGTAATGCAGTCGTTCGTAAATAGTCGTTCGTAAATAGTCGATCGTAAGTAGTCGTTCGTAAATAGTCGTTCGTAAATAGTCGTTCGTAAATAGTCGTTCGTAAGTAGTCGTTCGTAAATAGTCGTTCGTAAGTAGTCGCTCGTAAATAGTCGTTCGTAAAAAGTCGTTTGTAAATAGTCGTTTTCGTTATGAAAACAGCAGACGTGAGACGTGTCTGACACTTGGGGGCATTATACACTATTTGTGCCGTCCCGCGAGAAAACCAACAAAAACGTGCAATTTCTCCTTTTGACACAATGTGTTCCACATTGAAAAGAATCGATCCGGATCAGCCTAAGCATGCCGCGCAGGCTCACCCGGATAGACACGTTTATTCTCCCATGGATTTTATGGTTCCGTAATCATTACTCTATACCTCTATCCCCCTGAGACGGAATGTGTCGGCCCGAATCAGTCTGCGTGGACTGCGAAGGCTGATCTGGGTCGATATATTACGCAGAATCCATAATGTTGGTGGACGGCTCATTTGGTTTGACATCGTTTAAGTTACATTGGCGTGTAACTAGTTGGGCTATTGTGTAGTTTTATTTCGTCAGAAGAAGCATGTCTAAATGATATAAAGACCATTCATGGGAAGTGAACAATCTGGTCTTTGTTCTTATGTCGTCTTTAATTGCTGGGTCATTTATACAGAAAATCAGTATTTGTGAATCTAAAAGTGTGGTTGCTATATACAGGGAATCGTCGTTTCAATGTGGTCTGTAGCACAGGTTCGACTGTATATGCAAACAGTGAAGATTGTTGCGAGAATGTGTGTTTTACATTTAACTGTACGCAGATGCAGTTAGACGCTGACATAAGCCATACGATACTGGTATATATTTATAGAATGCATGCTGATCGAGCCACGGATATTAAGTTGAGTGGCATTTTGAAAATGAATTTCCTGTTTTAAGCGAATTTTGACACGTCTGCAGCAGATTATGTTATCACAATACAACCTGAAACGTGATTGTTTCCATGCGATAAGTCATCACGTTTCTCAATTGGGCGCACTTCATCATATTGACTCACATGCATTATTATATCGGTTGAATATTAATTAACCCTTTTCCCTCATATAGACGCTTTCTGACGCCTCTAGAGCAGACGGGATTTTGAAAACATAGTGACAAAAGAAGAAATTGCTCAAAACGAGAAATTTTTCCTTTTGCCACAATGTTTTCCTCTTTTAGTCATATGTTATCCATTTAATTATAAAGATTTTCTATTTTTTGACCAAATATGTTTAAAGTCGTCTGCTGCAGGATTGTCGTATTAGGGAAAGTTAATAGACCGGAAACAGTTAATTCAATTACATATTTCAGAGATGCTTCCACTTAAATAGTATAAAACCTACACCAATCAAGACACCTCTCTGAATTAGAACTGAATGCCTGTTGATAAGTAATGCGGAACTACTTTAGAAAGAAATATGTTCCCATTGTATTATATATGAGCCGTCCCGCGGGAAAACCAACAGTGTGGACTTTGCGTAAAGTATCGACCCGGACCAGCCTAAGTATGCCGCGCAGGCTAACCCGGATAGACACTTTTAGCTTCCTGTGGAATTTCTGTTTCAGGAATGATTACTCTATACCTGTATCCCCCTGTGACGGAATGCGTCTGTCCGGATCAGTCTGCGAGTAGAGATCTGGGTCGATACATTACGCAGAGCCCATGATGTTGGTTTTCTCGTGGAACGAATCATATATTTGTTTGAACAAAATAAACTTGATTCCAGTATATCAACCCGTGCATGCTAATGTTTCTTTATTGTCCCATAACGGACTATTACGTCGTTTGAACAAATTCAAAGTTAACTCTTTCAGCGCCAAAGGCAATATTAAGGTTTTTGCAAACAATACTGATTCAGGTGAGTCAGCTCGTGACGAGCTGTCTCACCTGAAATCAGCATTGTTTGCCTTTTATTAATCAGAATAGTCCAAAAAATGTTTAAAATGAGAAATGGAGAAGCCCGATTTTGAACATGGGAGAGTCTACTTTAAACAAGAGTTAAGTATTTATTAGCATACCATTTACATATAGTTGTCATCATGATAATAAATAATGGCAGATAAAGAAAGCAAGTATACATAGATTAGCAAATAAATGACATGCGATACATACATGGTTATGATACGTTCTTCCGATCGCAGATTATACCAAACTAAACTAAGATTTTCATATGAGCCGTTCCATGAGAAATCAAACATTGTGGAATTTGCGTAAAGTATTGACCATGTTCAGCCTAACCATGCCGCGCAGGCTAATCCAGACAGACACGTTTCGCCTCCTGTGGATGTTCTGTTTCAGGAATCATTTCTCTATCCCTCTTTTCCCCTGAGACGGAATGTGTCGGCTCAGATAAGCCTGCGCGGACTGCGCAGGCTGATCTGAATCGATATATTACGCAGAGACAATAATGTTTGTTTTTCTCGAGGAACGGCAACTATCTAGTTCAGACAGTAAATCTGTCATTTCACACATTTTCAAAAATATTACATCAATATGAAGTATTATAGATAGTAGCTACGTCCAACGAAACGCATACCTCGCGATTTTCGACCAGCCTAGATCAGAATGAGCCTGCGTGCCCAAGCAATCTGACCGGGATCTGCCCTCTCCATCAATAAGTCTTACAAAACATTCTGGAAGTCTCTCGTGTACGATAATAACCGAAATTACCAGATTAAACTAGTTTTCGATTGATTGATTGATTGATTGTTTGATTGATTGATTGATTGATTGTTTGATTGATTGGGGTTTAACGCAGTATTTAACAATTTCTCAGTTATATGACGGCGGCCAGTTCACCTACTCATTTCCTGGTTTTCTCACACCAGGGTCCGAAACTATAAAAGTTTAATCTGCGCTCGGAATTTGTTCTCAAGTATCTGATTGGTCAGAAGCAAATTCGTTCTCCAAATTGACCAATTAAAAGCCTTATTTGGAGCATGGAGTTCATTTCTGAGCATGGAGCACGTTTTAAAAGTTTTATAGTTTCGGGGCCAGTACTCCACACAACTGGTTTTCGAAGGTCGGTTCTTGAATATCGATGCTCATTTTCAGTCCTGTTAACTATTTCGCTGCCAAAGGAAATTACAGGCTTTGTCTTTCCTGAAATATGCATTATTTGTCACTTAGACATTAAATCTTACCAACTTTTCTGTTTGACGAAAAATGAACTGGTCCAATTTTCAACGTTGAAGAGTCGATCTTATGAAATTCAGCAGTGAAAGAGTAAAGCTACTTACGCTTAATTATATTGACATTTGTGTTTATCGGCGGGAAACAGTGAAATGTACTACTCACTCACTGTCTAGATATTATTTTTCTTAAAAAATGAAACTGACCTTTGATATGTCAGGGTAAGAACTTTACCAGTTCTAATAGAACGTTTGATTTTTAATATAATTGAGCCGTTCCACGAGAAAACCAACATTGTTGACTCTGCGTAAAGTATTGAACCGGATCAGCTTAGGCTTGCCGCGCAGGCTAATCTGTGCAAACACCTTTCGCCTCCTGTGGTTTTTCTGTTTCAGGAATCATTATTCCATATCTCTATCTCCCCGAGACGAAATGTGTCGGCCAAGATTAGCTTGAGCGGACTGCGCAGACTGATATTGGTCGATACATTACGCAGCGTCTATACTATTGGTTTTTACGTGAAACGGCTCAATTATATTTGTGCCGTGTCTGGCGATTTGGGATCTTAGTGACTTTCAGTAACGTGATTATATAATGGTTGGTACATTAGAATGCCCACTGATTGGGGGTACATTTCTAGCTTATGTTCATAAAGGATGCACTTCTGACAACATTACATGAAGACGGACGGACAGTTAATGCTCTGGTGATACTGTGTGGATGCATATGCTCGCCTGAGTATTATCTGTACGCAGATACATTAAGACCCTGTCATAGCGGCTCATACATACAGTATATTGGGGGTACAGTTCTAGTTTGGATTTTTAACAACCTTACATGTAGGCGGACAATCAATGCTCTGGTGAGACTGTGCGGATGAGTTATTTCTTCTTTGGCCACAATAGTTTCAAAAGGCGTACACAGAGCTCTAGATAAGGGGGAGTTTTTTTTACGTTTTAAAATCCTTATGTTACCCTTTAAACCTATGATGTTGGTACTCATTAGACGTTTGTTTTGAATACCAACATCATAGGGTTTTATTGGATGATACGAGATGTATGAATACTCTTCCTTATCTGGACCTCTGCATCGCCTGAGTATTCTCTGGACGGAGATACATTAAGACCCTTATAGAGCGCATCATACATACTGTTATTGACACAATATTCCAATCAATAATTAACTATTGCAGCGAGGCCATACAAATGCGGAATGTCAGCACACCAAAACTGCCAACAGGTGATCGGCACGTGGACGTTGGGATCTGATGGCGATTGTGCGTCACGTGACTCGGGTTTCCGGGCCGGTAAATATGGTTACAAGATGGCAGCATTGCAGGTATTGTTACCGTGTTAGCTAAATTATGTTTTATGTCCAACACCTCCGACCCGAAATGGTAGATTTAGAGGCATACAGTAATTGCGCTATCTATCTCTGGCAACAACTTAATTATTGGTTATCACTTCCGACCATTCGGAGATAGGGTTTTACTATTTGACACAGACCCCGTCTACTTGTTGGGTGATGTGGTTTTATAGAGCGTCCGGTTCGGTAGCGGGAGATAAAGGTTCGATATATGAGCCGTTCTACGAGAAAACCAACAGTGCGTCCTCTGCGTAATGTATCGACCCAGATCGGCATGCGTACTATAATCCGGGCTGACATATGCCGTCAAAGGGGGATAGAGCTATAGAGTAATGATTCCTGAAACAGAAAATCAACAGGAGGCGAAACATGTCTGTCTGGGTTAGCCTGCGCGGCATGCTTAGGCTGATCCGGTACGATACTTTACACAGAGTTGACAATGTTGGTTTTTTAGTTATTCGGCTCATATATACAAATTGTAGTAACGACTTTATTCCTTGGCGCTCAGGGTTGCGGGGATAGCATTACGACTGGTGTATCGGTGTCAGTATAATATACCTTTATTGTTTAAAAGTTTCTTTACCACTAAAATTGCATTTTTTCCTCCTGTCTCGTGAATTTTCACGGCTTACACGCCGGCTGTGTTGCATTTCCGGTGCGTATGCGCATGTGTACGAAACCTACAGATTCTCACAGACTACATAATTTAATGCCACACCGGCACTTCTGTAGAGATTACTTTTCTGTGGACCAAACAAGTTTACTAACTAGATTGAGTTTTTGGATTTTAAACGTCAAGTTCCATCGGTCCTCTGTAGAGTTATCGAAAATGAATAGTTTATATACTTATATATGCGATAACTATATACTGCCAGACGTACCGAATTACGTAATTATACAGATTACGAGCAAACTGATCTTTTCCCACCTATATCTCTCTTATTACTCAGCTAAACCATACGTTGTGTATACTCAAAAGAATCGTCTCAGTGAGACGATTCTTTTGAGTACCCACAACATAAGGTTTGAGTGTCAAATAAGAATTTTGTAATATGTAATACACACCTTGTCTAGATCTCTGATATAAGACGCCAGGTACCAGACTTTATCATCAGTATTTTCCAACCTATCCCTCACTTATTACTCAACCAAACCATATCAGTGAGACGATTCTTTTGAGTACCCACAACATAAGGTTTGAGTGTCAAATAAGAAAACTTATTTCTTGCACGGTTGAATTATCGATTTCAGGTCCACTGGAATAACCCCGATCGTCTGTCGGATCAGATCGATAATTCCGGCTTGACGATATACTATACCGAGACCAGACGACCATATGATGCCTGCCATCTTATTGGTGGGCCAGGAGCATCTGATGATACCGCCGTACGCCAAAGACATGACGTTTAACGCCAACTGTCCGTCCGACTGTACGCGGGAAATGTTCAAAGAAAGCATCTTCATAACGAGAGCTGTAAATCACATGCATTATATGGGTAAACATTTTTTTTTTGAAATTAAATTCCAAGATCAGGTCATATTGAAGACTTGGTAGTAATGGCTTTCCCTTCTTGTTGCTTATAATTGTGGGGGATACACTTAAACTGCCTCCCTGGTGTCAGGTTGAATGGACCAGAAGTAAATTACCCAGGAGACACCGTGATATACAATGTATATGACAAATTGTTGAAGCAGATTTAAAACACACACACAGACAAACAAAACGGTAACGAAATGCAGGAAACGATTTTAAAACATTAAAAAAAAAAAAATGGCAGATTTCAATAAATAAAATAATCTTTCTCGAACTAGGGACCTCTTATCCCGGAAACAAACACTCTACCACGTCGCTTTAAAAAGCTAGCTCTATAGCAATGCAGTATAAGTATCTACTTATATATTCACGTAGCTACATTTGTCTATCTACTGAAGAGGCAGCTATACTACAGTAAATATAACTAAGATCATGTTGAAAACGATTACAAATCCTAGTTAGACAATAACTCACGTACCTTGTTGGTTTGAAATTAATAAAGTTTGTGTTCTGTTCGGGTATAATTTGCATGTGTGTATGACTTTGTTTTTCAATTATTTTTCAGGTAATCTCAGGTTGTAAGTTTATACAGGAACGGTAAAAAACTCAGGGATTTTACAAACGACCAGAAATACGATTATGACAGTCCAAAGTTTTACCAGTAAGTATCAGTTAAACTACAGAGTGTTTTTTTTCCCGCATTCTGGACAACAAGGGTAAGTGAAGTTGGTGTCTAGTATCTAGAATCTAGTATCGTTTAGCATAAACGATACTGGCAACCAGACACTAGTGTCGTTTAAGGACTAGATATACAATTTCAATTTCAGACTCCAGTGTCGTTTAACATTAAACGACACTGGCAACCAGACACTAGTATCGTTTAATGAACTGGATATATTGATAACTCGAACATATCGATATCTCGAACATACCGATAACTCAAACACATCGATATCTCGAATACATTGATAAAACGAATGTTTGTAACTTGAACATATTGACAACTCGAAGATATCGATATCTCGAACCTTTCGATATCACGAACATTTCGATATCTCGAACTTGTCGATATCTCGAACTTTCGATATCTCGAACCTTTCGATATCTCGATTATTTTTCGATATCTCTAACTTTATATATCTCGAACTTTTCGATATCGATATGTTCGAGATATCGAAAAAAATGGAGATATCGAAAAGTTCGAGATATCGTTGGAGATATCGAAAAGTACTGGATATATTGATAACTCGAACATATCGATATCTCGAACATACCGATAACTCAAACACATCGATATCTCGAATACATTGATAAAACGAATGTTTTTACTTGAACATATTGACAACTCGAAGATATCGATATCTCGAAACTTTCGATATCTCGAATTTTTCGATATCTCGATTTTTTTTCGATATCTCGAATTTTTCGAAATCTCGAACTTTTCGATAACTTAAACTTTTCGATATCTCGAACCTTTCGATATCTCGATTATTTTTCGATATCTCTAACTTTATATATCTCGAACTTTTCGATATCGATATGAAAAAATGGAGATATCGAAATGTTCGAGATATCCAAAGGTTCGAGATATTGATAGGTTCGACATATCGAAAAGTTCGAGATATCGAATAGTTGGAAATATTGTTGGAGATATCGAAAAATTCGAGATATTGAAATGTTGAGATATCGGAAAGTTCGAGATATTGGAAAATTGAGATATCGAAAAGTTCGCGATTATAGAAAGGTTCGATATATCGTATTGTTCAGATATCGAAAAGTGCGAGATATCGAAAAGTTCGAGATATCGAAAGTTCGAGATATCGAAAGGTTCGAGATATCGATATGTTCAAGTTGTCAAAATGTTCAAGTTAAAAAACATTCGTTTTTCAATGTATTCGAGATATCGATGTGTTCGAGTTATCGGTATGTTCGAGATAAGAACTAGATATAATAATTTACAATTTTCTGACTCCAGTGTCGTTTAACACTAACGACACTGGCAACCAGACACTAGTGTCGTTTAAGGAACTAGATATATAATTTTCAATTTCAGACTCCAGTGTCGTTTAACATTAAACGACACTGGCAACCAGACACCAGTATCGTTTAAGGAACTAGCTATATAATTAATCAATTTTCTGACTCCAGTGTCGTTTAACACTAAACGACACTGGCAACCAGACACTAGTGTCGTTTAAAGAACTAGGTATATAATTAATCAATTGTCAGACTCCAGTGTCGTTTAACACTAAACGACACTGGCAACCAGACACTAGTGTCGTTTAAGGAACTAGATGTATAATTTTCAATTTCAGACTCCAGTGTCGTTTAACACTAAACGACACTGGCAACCAGACACTAGTATCGTTTAAGGAACTAGATATATAATTAATCAATTGTCAGACTCCAGTGTCGTTTAACACTAAACGACACTGGCAACCAGACACTAGTATCGTTTAAGGAACTAGCTATATAATTAATCATTTTTTTGACACTGGCAACCAGACACTAGTGTCGTTTAAGGAACTAGATATATAATTTTCAATTTCAGACTCCAGTGTCGTTTAACACTAAACGACACTGGCAACCAGACACTAGTATCGTTTAAGGAACTAGATATATAATTAATCAATTGTCAGACTCCAGTGTCGTTTAACACTAAACGACACTGGCAACCAGACACTAGTATCGTTTAAGGAACTAGATATATAATTAATCAATTTTCTGACTCCAGTGTCGTTTATCACTAAACGACACTGGCAACCAGACACTAGTATCGTTTAAGGAACTAGATATATAATTAATCAATTGTCAGACTCCAGTGTCGTTTAACACTAAACGAAACTGGCAACCAGACACTAGCATCGTTTAAGGAACTCGATATATAATTAATTAATTGTCAGACTCCAGTGTCGTTTAACACTAAACGACACTGGCAACCAGACACTAGTGTCGTTTAAGGAACTAGATATATAATTAATCAATTGTCAGACTCCAGTGTCGTTTAACACTAAACGACACTGGCAACCAGACACTAGTATCATTTAAGGAACTAGATATATAATTAATCAATTTTCTGACTCCAGTGTCGTTTAACACTAAACGACACTGGCAACCAGACACTAGTATCGTTTAAGGAACTAGATATATAATTAATCAATTGTCAGACTCCAGTGTCGTTTAACACTAAACGAAACTGGCATTCAGACACTAGTATCGTTTAAGGAACTAGATATATAATTAATTAATTGTCAGACTCCAGTGTCGTTTAACACTAAACGACAATGGAAACCAGACACTAGTGTCGTTTTAGGAACTAGATATATAATTTTCAATTTCAGACTCCAGTGTCGTTTAACACTAAACAACACTGGCAACCAGACACTAGTATCGTTTAAGGAACTAGCTATATAATTAATCAATTTTCTGACTCCAGTGTCGTTTAACACTAAACGACACTGGCAATCAGACACTAGTATCGTTTAAGGAACTATATATAATTAATACATTTTCAGACTCCATTGTCGTTTAACACTAAACGACACTGGCAACCAGACACTAGTATCGTTTAAGGAACTGGATATTTAATTACTCGATTGTCGTTTAACACTAAACGATACTCGCAACCAGACACTAGTATCGTTTAAGGAACTGTATATATAATTAATCAACTTTCAGACTCCAGTGTCGTTTAACACTAAACGACACTGGCAACCAGACACTAGTATCGTTTAAGGAACTGGCTATATAATTAAACAATTTTCAGACTCCAGTGTCGTTTAACACTAAACGACACGGGCAACTAGTGTCGTTTAAGGCGGATTTCTACCTGAGTCTGCCGAGTGTATTACGCGGAGCATTCCGCTGCTAGCCGGGGAAATGTGAGCCGGGGCTGCATACGCTATACGGTAGGTCCCCAGTCTACTCGCGCTTACGACGAAGTGCTGAGCCTTGTTTTACGCTATAACTCCGCTGCTAGTAGGGAAATGTGCGCCGGGGCAGCATATGCTATACGGCAGGTCCCGCAGTCTCCTCGCGCTTACCTCGAAGTGCTGAGACTTGTTTTACGCGAGAACTCGGCTGCTAGTAGGGGAAATGAGAGCCGGGGCCGCATACGCTATACGGCAGGTCCCGCAGTCTACCCGCGCTGCCGGCGAAGTGCTGGCCTTGTTTCGCGCTAGCACTCCGCTGCTGGTAGGGGAAATGTGAGCCGAGGCCGTATGTGCTATATGGGTGGTCAACAGTCTACCCGCGCTTACGGCGAAGTCCTGAGCCTTGTTTTACGCTAGCACTCCGCTGCTAGTAGGGGACATTTAAGCCGGTGCCGCATTTGCTATACGGCAGGTACCGCAGTCTACCCGCGCTTACGGCGAAGTGCTGAGCCTTGATTTAGGCGAGCACTCGGCTGCTAGTAGGGGAAATATCGTGCTGGCACGACATTGGACATTCAAGAAATGAATGTCGTAGAGGCACGACATTGGACATTGGACTTTCAGAAATTGAATGTCGTGGCAGTAGACATTGGTCATTCAAATATGACAGGAGTGAAACAACGGCGTTAAGCCGGATTTCTACCCGAGTCAGCTGCGTGTATTACGGGGAGTACTCGGGCCAACAGGCCCTTGCCACGGGAGTGGAACAAAAAATAAATTCACAATGGAGTGGAACACTTTTTTTTTCTCACGGATGTGGAGGAGTGCCCTTAAGGCGGATTTCTACCCGAGTCTGCCACGTGTATGACGGGGTACACTTGGGCCTACAGGCCCTTGTCACGGGAATGGAACAAAACAAAAATTCACAATCGAGTGGAACACTTTTCTCTTTCTCACGGAAGTGGAACAACGGCGTTTGAGGCAGATTTCTACCCGAGTCTTGCGCGCTAAATGACCTTAGCTGTCGATGCGCCATAAAACAATATACATTCATTCATTCATTCTACCCGAGTCTGCTGCGTGTTTTACGGGGAGCACTCCGCTGCTAGTCGGGGAAATATGAGCATACGCTATAAGGTAGGTACCGCAATCTACACGCGCTTACGGCGAAGTCATGAGCCTTGTTTTACGTCAGCACTCCGCTGCTAGTAGGGGAAATGTGAGCCGGGGCCGCATATGCTAAACGGCAGGTCCCGCAGTCTACCCGCGTTGACGGCGAAATGCTGAGCCTCGTTTTACGCTAGAACTCCGCTGCTAAAATGGGAAATGTGAGCCATGGCCGCATATGCTATGAGGCAGGTCGCGCAGTCTACCCGCGCTGACGGTGAGTGGTATAGCTCGGACAATATTTAGGTTTCAATGTCCAATGTCTAACACTAAACGACACTGGCAACTAGACAATAGTGTCGTTTAAGGAATTACATATCTAACTTTAATTTCTTCAACATAGTTTCCAGAATAAACTTTCAGACTCCAGTGTCGTTTATTAATAATATATCTAGATCCTTAAACGATACTAGTGTATGGTTGCCAGTGTCGTTTAGTGTAAAACGACACTGGAATCTGAAAGTTGATTAATTATATATCGAGTTCCTTAAACGATACTAGTGTCTGGTTGCCAGTGTCGTTTAGTGTTAAACGACACTGGAATCTGAAAGTTGAAAATTATTTGTTCCGGTTCCTTAAACGATACTAGTGTCTGGTTGCCAGTGTCATTTAGTGTTAAACGACACTGGAGTCTGAACATTTATTAATTATATCTAGTTCCTTAAACGATACTAGTGTCTGGTTGCCAGTGTCGTTTAGTGTTAAACGGCACTGGAATCTGAAAGTTGATTACTTATATATCGAGTTCCTTAAACGATACTAGTGTCTGGTTGCCAGTGTCGTTTAGTGTTAAACGACACATGATCCTGAAAGTTGATTAATTATATATCTAGATCCTTAAACGATACTAGTGTCTGGTTGCCAGTGTCGTTTAGTGTTAAACGACACTGGAGTCTGAAAAATGAAAATGATATATCCAGTTTCTTAAACGATACTAGTGTCTGGTTGCCAGTGTCGTTTAGTGTTAAACGACACTGGAATCTGAAAATTGATTAATTATATATCTAGATCCTTAAACGACACTAGTGTCTGGTTGCCAGTGTCGTTTAGTGTTAAACGACACTGGAGTCTGAAATTGAAAATTATATATCTAGTTCCTTAAACGACACTAGTGTCTGGTTGCCAGTGTCGTTTAGTGTTAAACGACACTGTAGTCTGACAATTGATTAATTATATATCTAGTTCCTTAAACGATACTAGTGTCTGGTTGCCAGTGTCGTTTAGTGTTAAACGACACTGGAGTCTGAAATTGAAAATTATATATCTAGTTCCTAAAACGACACTAGTGTCTGGTTGCCATTGTCGTTTAGTGTTAAACGACACTGGAGTCTGACAATTAATTAATTATATATCTAGTTCCTAAAACGACACTAGTGTCTGGTTGCCATTGTCGTTTAGTGTTAAACGACACCGGAGTCTGACAATTAATTAATTATATATCTAGTTCCTTAAACGACACTAGTGTCTGGTTGCCAGTGTCGTTTGGTGTTAAACGACACTGGAGTCAGAAAATTGATTAATTATATAGCTAGTTCCTTAAACGATACTAGTGTCTGGTTGCCAGTGTCGTTTAGTGTTAAACGACACTGGAGTCTGAAATTGAAAATAATATATCTAGTTCCTTAAACGACACTAGTGTCTGGTTGCCAGTGTCGTTTAGTGTTAAACGACACTGGAGTCTGACAATTGATTAATTATATATATAGTTCCTTAAACGATACTAGTGTCTGGTTGCCAGTGTCGTTTAGTGTTAAACGACACTGGAGTCTGAAATTGAAAATTATATATCTAGTTCCTAAAACGACACTAGTGTCTGGTTGCCATTGTCGTTTAGTGTTAAACGACACTGGAGTCTGACAATTAATTAATTATATATCTAGTTCCTAAAACGACACTAGTGTCTGGTTGCCATTGTCGTTTAGTGTTAAACGACACTGGAGTCTGACAATTAATTAATTATATATCTAGTTCCTTAAACGACACTAGTGTCTGGTTGCCAGTGTCGTTTGGTGTTAAACGACACTGGAGTCAGAAAATTGATTAATTATATAGCTAGTTCCTTAAACGATACTAGTGTCTGGTTGCCAGTGTCGTTTAGTGTTAAACGACACTGGAGTCTGAAATTGAAAATAATATATCTAGTTCCTTAAACGACACTAGTGTCTGGTTGCCAGTGTCGTTTAGTGTTAAACGACACTGGAGTCAGAAAATTGATTAATTATATAGCTAGTTCCTTAAACGACACTAGTGTCTGGTTGCCAGTGTCGTTTAGTGTTAAACGACACTGGAGTCTGACAATTGATTAATTATATATCTAGTTCCTTAAACGATACTAGTGTCTGGTTGCCAGTGTCGTTTAGTGTTAAACGACACTGGAGTCTGAAATTGAAAATTATATATCTAGTTCCTTAAACGACACTAGTGTCTGGTTGCCAGTGTCGTTTAGTGTTAAACGACACTGGAGTCTGACAATTGATTAATTATATATCTAGTTCCTTAAACGATACTAGTGTCTGGTTGCCAGTGTCGTTTAGTGTTAAACGACACTGGAGTCTGACAATTGATTAATTATATATATAGTTCCTTAAACGATACTAGTGTCTGGTTGCCAGTGTCGTTTAGTGTTAAACGACACTGGAGTCTGAAATTGAAAATTATATATCTAGTTCCTTAAACGACACTAGTGTCTGGTTGCCAGTGTCGTTTAGTGTTAAACGACACTGGAGTCTGAAATTGAAAATTATATATCTAGTTCCTAAAACGACACTAGTGTCTGGTTGCCATTGTCGTTTAGTGTTAAACGACACTGGAGTCTGACAATTATATAATTATATATCTAGTTCCTAAAACGACACTAGTGTCTGGTTGCCATTGTCGTTCAGTGTTAAACGACACTGGAATCTGAAAGTTGAAAATTATTTGTTCCGGTTCCTTAAACGATACTAGTGTCTGGTTGCCAGTGTCGTTTAGTGTTAAACGACACTGGAGTCTGAACATTTATTAATTATATCTAGTTCCTTAAACGATACTAGTGTCTGGTTGCCAGTGTCGTTTAGTGTTAAACGACACTGGAATCTGAAAGTTGATTACTTATATATCGAGTTCCTTAAACGATACTAGTGTCTGGTTGCCAGTGTCGTTTAGTGTTAAACGACACATGATCCTGAAAGTTGATTAATTATATATCTAGATCCTTAAACGATACTAGTGTCTGGTTGCCAGTGTCGTTTAGTGTTAAACGACACTGGAGTCTGAAAAATGAAAATGATATATCCAGTTCCTTAAACGATACTAGTGTCTGGTTGCCAGTGTCGTTTAGTGTTAAACGACACTGGAATCTGAAAATTGATTAATTATATATCTAGATCCTTAAACGACACTAGTGTCTGGTTGCCAGTGTCGTTTAGTGTTAAACGACACTGGAGTCTGAAATTGAAAATTATATATCTAGTTCTTTAAACGACACTAGTGTCTGGTTGCCAGTGTCGTTTAGTGTTAAACGACACTGTAGTCTGACAAATGATTAATTATATATCTAGTTCCTTAAACGATACTAGTGTCTGGTTGCCAGTGTCGTTTAGTGTTAAACGACACTGGAGTCTGAAATTGAAAATTATATATCTAGTTCCTAAAACGACACTAGTGTCTGGTTGCCATTGTCGTTTAGTGTTAAACGACACTGGAGTCTGACAATTAATTAATTATATATCTAGTTCCTAAAACGACACTAGTGTCTGGTTGCCATTGTCGTTTAGTGTTAAACGACACTGGAGTCTGACAATTAATTAATTATATATCTAGTTCCTTAAACGACACTAGTGTCTGGTTGCCAGTGTCGTTTGGTGTTAAACGACACTGGAGTCAGAAAATTGATTAATTATATAGCTAGTTCCTTAAACGATACTAGTGTCTGGTTGCCAGTGTCGTTTAGTGTTAAACGACACTGGAGTCTGAAATTGAAAATAATATATCTAGTTCCTTAAACGACACTAGTGTCTGGTTGCCAGTGTCGTTTAGTGTTAAACGACACTGGAGTCTGACAATTGATTAATTATATATATAGTTCCTTAAACGATACTAGTGTCTGGTTGCCAGTGTCGTTTAGTGTTAAACGACACTGGAGTCTGAAAATGAAAATTATATATCTAGTTCCTAAAACGACACTAGTGTCTGGTTGCCATTGTCGTTTAGTGTTAAACGACACTGGAGTCTGACAATTAATTAATTATATATCTAGTTCCCTAAACGACACTAGTGTCTGGTTGCCATTGTCGTTTAGTGTTAAACGACACTGGAGTCTGACAATTAATTAATTATATATCTAGTTCCTTAAACGACACTAGTGTCTGGTTGCCAGTGTCGTTTGGTGTTAAACGACACTGGAGTCAGAAAATTGATTAATTATATAGCTAGTTCCTTAAACGATACTAGTGTCTGGTTGCCAGTGTCGTTTAGTATTAAACGACCATGGAGTCTGAAATTGAAAATAATATATCTAGTTCCTTAAACGACACTAGTGTCTGGTTGCCAGTGTCGTTTAGTGTTAAACGACACTGGAGTCAGAAAATTGATTAATTATATAGCTAGTTCCTTAAACGACACTAGTGTCTGGTTGCCAGTGTCGTTTAGTGTTAAACGACACTGGAGTCTGACAATTGATTAATTATATATCTAGTTCCTTAAACGATACTAGTGTCTGGTTGCCAGTGTCGTTTAGTGTTAAACGACACTGGAGTCTGAAATTGAAAATTATATATCTAGTTCCTTAAACGACACTAGTGTCTGGTTGCCAGTGTCGTTTAGTGTTAAACGACACTGGAATCTGACAATTGATTAATTATATATATAGTTCCTTAAACGATACTAGTGTCTGGTTGCCAGTGTCGTTTAGTGTTAAACGACACTGGAGTCTGAAATTGAAAATTATATATCTAGTTCCTTAAACGACACTAGTGTCTGGTTGCCAGTGTCGTTTAGTGTTAAACGACACTGGAGTCTGAAATTGAAAATTATATATCTAGTTCCTTAAACGACACTAGTGTCTGGTTGCCAGTGTCGTTTAGTGTTAAACGACACTGGAGTCTGACAATTGATTAATTATATATATAGTTCCTTAAACGATACTAGTGTCTGTTTGCCAGTGTCGTTTAGTGTTAAACGACACTGGAGTCTGAAATTGAAAATTATATATCTAGTTCCTTAAACGACACTAGTGTCTGGTTGCCAGTGTCGTTTAGTGTTAAACGACACTGGAGTCTGAAATTGAAAATTATATATCTAGTTCCTTAAACGACACAAGTGTCTGGTTACCAGTGTCGTTTAGTGTTAAACGACACTGGAGTCTGACAATTGATTAATTATATATATAGTTCCTTAAACGATACTAGTGTCTGGTTGCCAGTGTCGTTTAGTGTTAAACGACACTGGAGTCTGAAATGGAAAATTATATATCTAGTTCCTTAAACGACACTAGTGTCTGGTTGCCAGTGTCGTTTAGTGTTAAACGACACTGGAGTCTGAAATTGAAAATTATATATCTAGTTCCTAAAACGACACTAGTGTCTGGTTGCCATTGTCGTTTAGTGTTAAACGACACTGGAGTCTGACAATTAATTAATTATATATCTAGTTCCTAAAACGACACTAGTGTCTGGTTGCCATTGTCGTTTAGTGTTAAACGACACTGGAGTCTGACAATTAATTAATTATATATCTAGTTCCTTAAACGACACTAGTGTCTGGTTGCCAGTGTCGTTTGGTGTTAAACGACACTGGAGTCAGAAAATTGATTAATTATATAGCTAGTTCCTTAAACGATACTAGTGTCTGGTTGCCAGTGTCGTTTAGTGTTAAACGACACTGGAGTCTGAAATTGAAAATAATATATCTAGTTCCTTAAACGACACTAGTGTCTGGTTGCCAGTGTCGTTTAGTGTTAAACGACACTGGAGTCTGACAATTGATTAATTATATATATAGTTCCTTAAACGATACTAGTGTCTGGTTGCCAGTGTCGTTTAGTGTTAAACGACACTGGAGTCTGAAATTGAAAATTATATATCTAGTTCCTTAAACGACACTAGTGTCTGGTTGCCAGTGTCGTTTAGTGTTAAACGACACTGGAGTCTGACAATTGATTAATTATATACCTAGTTCCTTAAACGACACTAGTGTCTGGTTGCCAGTGTCGTTTAGTGTTAAACGACACTGGAGTCTGAAATTGAAAATTATATATCTAGTTCCTTAAACGACACTAGTGTCTGGTTGCCAGTGTCGTTTAGTGTTAAACGACACTGGAGTCTGACAATTGATTAATTATATACCTAGTTCCTTAAACGACACTAGTGTCTGGTTGCCAGTGTCGTTTAGTGTTAAACGACACTGGAGTCAGAAAATTGATTAATTATATAGCTAGTTCCTTAAACGATACTAGTGTCTGGTTGCCAGTGTCGTTTAATGTTAAACGACACTGGAGTCTGAAATTGAAAATTATATATCTAGTTCCTTAAACGACACTAGTGTCTGGTTGCCAGTGTCGTTTAGTGTTAAACGACACTGGAGTCAGAACATTGAAAATTATATATCTAGTTCCTATCTCGAACATACCGATAACTCGAACACATCGATATCTCGAATACATTGAAAAACGAATGTTTTTAACTTGAACATTTTGACAACTTGAACATATCGATATCTCGAACCTTTCGATATCTCGAACTTTTCGATATCTCGAACTTTTCGATATCTCGAACTTTTCGATATCTCGAACTTTTCGATATCTCGAACTTTTCGATATCTGGAACAATACGATATCTCTAACCTTTCTATATCGCGAACTTTTCGATATCTCGAATTTTTCAATATCTCGAACTTTCCGATATCTCAAAATTTCAATATCTCGAATTTTTCGATATCTCCAACAATATTTCCAACTATTCGATATCTCGAACTTTTCGATATGTCGAACCTATCAATATCTCGAACCTTTGGATATCTCGAACATTTCGATATCTCCATTTTTTCATATCGATATCGAAAAGTTCGAGATATATAAAGTTAGAGATATCGAAAAATAATCGAGATATCGAAAGGTTCGAGATATCGAAAAGTTTAAGTTATCGAAAAGTTCGAGATATCGAAAAAATCGAGATATCGAAAGGTTCGAGATATCGATATCTTCGAGTGGTCAATATGTTCAAGTTAAAAACATTCGTTTTATCAATATATTCCAGATATCGATGTGTTTGAGTTATCGGTATGTTCGAGATATCGATATGTTCGAGTTATCAATATATCCAGTACTTTTCGATATCTCCAACGATATCTCGAACTCTTCGATATCTCCATTTTTTTCGATATCTCGAACATATCGATATCGAAAAGTTCGAGATATATAAAGTTAGAGATATCGAAAAATAATCGAGATATCGAAAGGTTCGAGATATCGACAAGTTCGAGATATCGGTATGTTCGAGATATCGAAAGGTTCGAGATATCGATATCTTCGAGTTGTCAATATGTTCAAGTTAAAAACATTCGTTTTATCAATGTATTCGGGATATCGATGTGTTTGAGTTATCGGTATGTTCGAGATATCGATAGGTTCGAGTTATCAATATATCCAGTTCATTAAACGATACTAGTGTCTGGTTGCCAGTGTCGTTTAATGTTAAACGACACTGGAGTCTGAAATTGAAAATTATATATCTAGTTCCTTAAACGACACTAGTGTCTGGTTGCCAGTATCGTTTATGCTAAACGATACTAGATTCTGGTTGCCAGTATCGTTTATGCTAAACGATACTAGATACTAGACACTAGACACCAACTTCACCTTACCGACAACAAGAGCGTATTATTTAACAATATTGACTTTAGTGCACAGATACATAGTCAAACTTGCGTTATGCTGCTATCACACAGTCCCTTGCCCTTGCGAGTAGCACACGCCGATTAATCGTAATGATCCGGATTTGGTCGCAAGACACTGTGCACTCTGCGTAAAGTATCGTCCCGGATCAGCCTAAGCATGCCGCGCAGGCTTACCCGAATAGACACGTTTCACCTTTTCAGTTTCAGTAATCATTACTCTATACCTCTATACCCCTGAGACGCGGACTGCGCAGGCTGATCTGGGTCGATACATTACGCAGAGGCTATAATGTTGTTCTTTTTTGTCTTTAACCACATGCTACCATTCATTTATTGTTGCGAGTATTAGCAACATGCTCCTAAAATTCGTAAAGAAGGCATATTCTTCATCGTTTCGCAACATACTCGTAAGTATTCGTAAGCCATTCTTAAACATAGAAATGTATTTGTAGCGCTCGCAAGGCATTCGCAACAATTCGTTAGGTCTTGTTCTTATGAATTATGCAAACATCTTGCGAATGGTTGCAAATTCCTTTAGCATGGCCACTCGTGATTGAGCCGAGGTTCGTACCGACGACCCCTGGTGTAATAGCTTTCTTCTTCACCAATATAATCCGAACTAATGATTGATTGCGCCGAGGTTCGTACCGATGACCCCTGGTGTAATATCCTTCGTCTTCACCAATATCATCGGAACTAATGATTGGTTGAGCCGAGGATTGGTTGAGACGAGGTTTGTACCGACGACCCCTGGTGCAATAGCCTTCGTCTTCATCAATATCATCCGAACAAATGATTGGTTGAGCCGAGGATTGGTTGAGACGAGGTTCGTACCGACGACCCCTGGTTTAATAGCCTTCGTCTTTACTAATATCATCCGAACAAATGATTGGTTGAGCCGAGGATTGGTTGAGACGAGGTTCGTACCGACGACCCCTGGTTTAATAGCCTTCGTCTTTACTAATATCATACGAACAAATAATTGGTTGAGCCGAGGTTCGTACCGAAGACCCCTGGTGTAATAGCCTTCGTGTTCACCAATATCATCCGAACTAATAATTGGTAGAGGCCGAGGTTCGTACCGACGACCCCTGGTGTAATAGCCTTCGTCTTCACCAATATCATCCGAACTAATAATTGGTAGAGCCGAGGTTCAAACCGACGACCCTGGTTTAATAGCCTTCGTCTTCACCAATATCATCCGAACAAATGATTGATTGAGCCGAGGTTCGAACCGACGACCCCTGGTTTAATAGCCTTCGTCTTCACAAATATCATCGGAACTAATGATTGGTTGAGCCGAGGTTCATACCGACGACCCCTGGTGCAATAGCCTTCGTCTTCACAAATATCATCGGAACTAATGATTGGTTGAGCCGAGGTTCGAACCGACGACCCCTGGTGCAATAGCCTTCGTCTTCACAAATATCATCGGAATTAATGATTGGTGAGCCGAGGTTCCTGCCGACGACCCCTGGTGTAATAGCCTTCGTCTTCACAAATAGCATCGGAATTAATGATTGGTTGAGCCGAGGTTCGAACCGACGACCCCTGGTTTAACAGCCTTCGTCTTCACCAATATCATCGGAATTAATGATTGGGAGCCGCTGAAGTAGTAACTGTTTATTTCTTTGACCCAATTTCAGCTGCAGCAGATACGTTGAAATGTGTCAGCATGTGGCAAAAGATTAATTGCTTTGTTCCAGGTTGAGTGTTATATCACACAATGAAAACAAACTTCTCATGTTCAATGTTTCGGTTGATTGATGGTACCACATTGTGTGTGCCTGTCTAAACAAAATTGATCATATCTGTCAGAACATTTTCCGATATTTCGTCCTAGGGCTTCTTCAGGAAGTCACAAAGATCTCTACAGAAGATGTTTTGACCATGTTGAAAAACAGAAACTTATGATGATAATAGTAGTCAGGATCGACGTGACGTCATTTACGTTATAGCGGATCAAAGAGAGTGTTTATTATAGTTAAACTTTATTAACTCCCTACGGACTAGATTTTTCAAAAAGAAAACATTTTCGTTGCATCACAAAAAAACTCCCTTTTATACTTTCAGTTTTGATCCTCCGATTGAAGTAAAGCCAGGGGACGAAATAAGGACACAGTGTAAATACAGTTCATATAGCCCTAAACCCGTTAATTTCGGAATCGGGACGTCGGACGAAATGTGTTACGGGTTTCTAACCTACTACCCCGTGTACAATATAACACCGACATTTTGTGCGAGCTGGAAATCGGTGCAGCGATGCCGGAGATACCTTCCCAAATTCAAAGGCATGATAGGGGACTGTGAATGGAGGAAGCTAATCAATCCAGGGGACCATGATACGCAACGGATATCTGCAGAATTTTATGCTAAGGAGAATTGTGGGTATTACGTTAAACACCGGAAGTGCCACGAGAATTGTACGGATGTCGCTAACAAACTCCTCGCCAATCCTTGTATGCAAGGTGATATAGGTGATTGGGTGAGACATAAGATGAATTTGGTACCGGAAGGTCAGTTAATGGTCAACGCTTTGAAGGATTGTGGGAGTTTAAACGGTTCTATGAACCTTAAGTGCCTTTACCATGAAATATTTATTGGGTTCGTAGTTTGTTTGGTGGTGCGATTAACGTTTTCATGAGAACAAACTTATTCTACCAAGTATTTATGACCAAAAGGTGCTATGAATTGATAAAAAGGCCAACGTTATTATCCGGGAACATTGTGATGGAGCATATATAACAAGTGCATACATGTTCAACTCATTTATTCTGCCGTTAGCGACATAAAAGCAGCGTATTATTCTCTTTCTTATTATGCACGACATGATTCGCCAACAATGTAAAATCAAGTGCCGACTGAACAATAATACACACTAAGCACTGTCTACATTTATTGCCAAGAATGTATTATTTCTACGCAAACAACTTATTGATCTACATAAAAGCGTTGTAGCTTTTTAAAACAAAGGATAAATGTCATTTGTAAGACATCAGCATGATACATGTTAATCCAATACCTCATAGGCCAGATTGAAACAAAAGCACCCACAAATAAAATGATAATTCTGGACAGAAGATTATAAACCTTGGCTTGTTGCTTGTGCGACCAATGGCGAGTCATGCGAGCCCGTGCATTTACACAACCTCACAAGAGCACCCGTCTGTAAATAAGTCATACGTGGAACATTTGATAAACAATAGCCCCATTTAATGTAGATATTGTCCATGCATCTTTAGGCGATGCCTATATTGTTATAATATTGTTAGTCCTAGAAGTAACTTTTCGCAAAAGGCATGGACACTAACTTTATTGTCCGTGTAACTTCAAGTCCGTTTTCCCACAAACGACAAATCTGCAGCAGCCGACATCGAAAACAACGAGATTGTAACGTGAAAAATCTCCTTAAATGATGTTCTAATTTTTGGATAGATTAGAAACGCTTGTGGCAAAAGGAGAAATTTCACTTATTGAGTACTTTCTGTCTTTTGCTACAATGTTTTCAATACTTATCTGATACAGATGCATCAAATTCGTTTTCAAATGAGAAAATGTTTAGTGATACCATATAGAACTGACCGCATGGTACTAAAGTCGCTAAACACTGCTTTTATATATGTGCCGTTCCACGAAAAAACCAACATTGTTGACTCTGCGTAAAGTATCGACCAAGATCAGCCTAACCATGCCGCGCAATCTAACCCGGACAGACACGTTTCGCCTCCTGTGAAATGTTCTGTTTCAGGAAACAATACTCTATACTACTATCCCTCTGATACGGAATGTGTCGGCACGGATTAGGCTGCGCGGAATGCGCGGGCTGATCTGGGTCGATACATTACGCAGACTCCGTAATGTTGGTTTTCTCGTGGAACGGCTCATATGTATACATCTACACGAAAATGTTGCTAATTACATCTTCATTCTCCTCTCACAACAACAACTTAAAATGTTGTATTCTCTTATATAATTTATGTCCATTCTTTCATGTTTAGTGTAGAGCTGCGATGTTAAAGTCGACAAGGTCGGGAGCTGTCAATCTACGAATTGATACTTCAAACTGAGTTGGTGGTGATCTCTATAAAATCGTGCAATGTGGCTGATAAAGAGGATTATTGCTTGTTTTGGTATATTATCGAAGTATATATTTACCGCGTAATATATCGAGATATATATATATCTTTACCGTGTAATATATCGAGAGATATATCCATTCACCGCGTGATATATCGATATATATATATTTATCGTGTAATAAGTATATATCGATATATATATATATTTACCGTGTAATAAGTATATATCGATATATATATATATATTTACCGTGTAATAAGTATATATCGATATATATATATATATTTACCGTGTAATAAGTATATATCGATATATATATATTTACCGTGTCATAACGAGAAATATATTTACCGTGTAATATCGATATATAATTATATTGTACCGTGTTGTATCGAGGAATATATTGAACTGTAATTCTCCGAGTAAGCCACAAAATAAGACATATATCTGGTTATATTTTCTAAACAAACAATACTTATGGTTCTGTTAATTCCACTTTTATCTACATTTGGTATTTAAGGACTGGATACAGTTGATTGATTGATTGTTTGGGGTTTAACGCCGCTTTCACCAATTTTGTAGTTATATCACGTCGTTTCCTGTGTAAGTTACCAGTACTACTGGTCCATTTATCCTGACACCAGCCAGTAAGTCGTAATGCTAACCACGCGCCAAGGAGGGAAGCAATTACTACCATTTTTAAAGTCTTTGGTATGACCCGACCGGGGACAGAACTCACGACCTCGCGCACCTGAGGAGGATGCTCTGCCACTACACCATCAACTGTAACAAATATAATCAACGTCTTATGTCTTTTGAAAAAGTCTTTATTGATACACTTATTGATTATGCTGATGATGAATAAGTTATTCGTTGTACACAACAACTGGGATAGTTAACGTCCTAAGCTAGTTAGTAGAGAAGTAGTTAATAAGAAGAATATATAGAACTTCTGTGAACATTATTTGACCCCGGTAACGTGAATACACCAATCGGACCACTGTACAAGAACATATGTAGACGCGGTATCTTCGGACAAATCATCGGAAGTAATCGGTTAACCTGCCTTTTCATTTAAGTGATATACATGTAGCTTTCTTTGCATTGCGTGGTTTGAGTATACGGTCAGGCATTAACGTTCCAGATATATGAAGATCAGCTAAAATAAAGTTAGGCCAGAATACGTGTTGTTGATTTAAATCGTGCCGAGTTATTTTCGAGTGCAATAGTTCGAATAGTAAATGCATGTGTCGATGGTTAATGTCCCGCTCCCCTCCCAAGATTCAATAGTTACGTCGGTGTCTGCGTATTAAACATTGAAAATTATAACATTTCTAATCGTGTATACCTTTTGTTTGTTTTAATTATATATTAGACCACATTTTATAGTATTGCGATTACTTGGTAAATTACCAGTTTTACCGATATTATTTATCCTAACACTGCTATATGAATCACGATAATATCCCCGCCAGGCGTTAAGACATTACTACCAGTTTTACCGATATTATTTATCCTAACACTGCTATATCAATGAAGATAATATCCCTGTAAGGCGTTAAGCTGTTACTACCATTTTTACCGATATTATTTATCCTAACACTGCTTTATTAGTCGCCGGGCAGAAGCCCGCGACTTCTATTTTTAATAGCTTTTCGGAAATCACATGGGAGGGCGGCTTATTATTAGAAAGAAACAAATCTAGATGATTTGAACATATTACAATTGTGGTTGTTTACGAACACTAATAAATGACACATCTAAAATGAAATAAATATTCCGATTTTTTAATGTTTGCATTTTTTTTTATTTCACTCGCATTTAAGTTTTTTGTCTTATTTACGAAGACAAAAGTGGTCCCTTCAAGACGTGAACCAACACCCCCTAATGCAGACTCTTATGTGTCATCATTGAGGTCAATTTCGGATTCCCCTTTTAATAGCAATTTTAACTTACTAAATGTTGTTTTCATGTTCAAAGAGATGTCTTGATTTGTGTAGAATTCATTTAATAATGTTAATCCATGAATATCTAAAGTAGGAACTGTTTCTAAGCTAAATATAGACCCTATTCTGTTGTGTAGTTTCGTGACCTTTAACATCGATTTTCGCGCATGCGCATTTCGATATGAAAAAGCGAGTGATATTATTTTATTTTAGACAAGTACAAGACGAATGTTTGACGCAAAGCGTCAAAGAGAAGCCGCAATATTTCGTTGTACATGTAGAAATAAGAAAAAAAGAACATTTTTAAATCCACAAACAATAGAACAATTTAAACTGTAGACGGTAATGCTGATATATTTCTCCTTTTGAAGACTGTTGTTTTCTCCAAATTACCTCCCTTTAAAGCAATACCAGGATATTTACCTTGTGATTCGAATAAGATTGACAAACATTGAAATTATATGAATGAATACTATTATTTAAATAAGTAACAACAGCAAAATTAAATTTAAGCCAGATAAATGTGTACACATTTCGTTAATTTTTTATAGATACCCTAATGTATAGGTATGTATATAAAATTTATAAGCAAATGTTTTCATTACTACGTTCCTAATGTTTGAATAGACAAAGGAAAGTCAAGAATACATAAATAAATCAATGCAGTCTTTTCCGGCGACATTGATGCCTTGCATCAACTTTCTCTTGTAAATCATGATAATATCCCTGTAAGGCGTTAGGCATTTACTACAAGTTTGACCGACATTACTTATCCTAACACTGCTATATCAATCACGATAATATCCCCGTAAGGTGTTAAGCCATTACTACCAGTTTTACCGATATTATTCATCCTAACACTGCATCACGGAGACGGGTTTACGAATGTAAACGAAAATGTGTATTTGTATTTCATGTTTCTATTATTTTTTAAAGGTGGAGATATGTGTTTGTCTTTGTACTGTAATAAATTATTTATACTGATTGGTCGAGGTCAAATTCGTTTATGGTACTTTTTTTCTTCACATAATAGTGTAGCAGGGACAATAATTGCTCATAATAGTATAGCATGGACAATACATGCGCTTTCTGTCATGTTTCGTGGTACCCGCTTTGACCACCAATTGAAGTGTTAAGCAAAAACAAATCTATGTGCAAAGAATGAAGCAGTTATGTCCGATTCTCGAAAACCACACAAATCCACCAAAATCTACCGACGTGCACGTGTTGCTATTACCAAAGTGGATGCCATTCAGCATATGCATTGTATTCCTATGACGTATTTAAGATGTAACTGTAATCCAAGTTTGAGAAAACAATCGAAATGTTGAACGTTGAGCTAAAGGCAACACTTTTAACGACGTTGATTCCGCCGTAAGAGGAACACCTTAATCTCGATTTATCTACCAACAACAAGATACCTCTTTAGTAAGGGAATGCTATCACAGGCACGAGGAATCCTTGGGATTATAAGACAATTCTTAGGGAGGCAGTCAGTTATGGTGCTCGTAATTGTTCGTACATGATCATTGGTTTCCGAATCGCACGAATGAATACGAGCAGCAATTATTTCTTTGATACCTGTCTTTCCCGAAACAAATATGCAGAGGTTTGTGCCGTTTATGTCGTTAAAAGCAATAGGCCGAATGCTCTCATCGCGGGATTCGAACAAGCGACTTTTAGTACGCGAAGCCCACGCTCTACGACTAGTTACATGTGGGACAATAGGTCATGCAAGCGGACAGTGAAGACTCCGGTGAAAGTATGTGTATTCGCACGTATAGTGTTTCACGCCGCTGTCAACAATATTTGCTTAAGTTTTCAGTACTACTGGTTCAGTTATTCTGACACCACAAGACAGTCGTAATGCTAACCCGACAATCCAGAGCACCAATGAGGAAAAACCATTACTACCTTTTTTTAATACCTTGATATGACATGGCTGCGGTTTGACCCAAGGCCGCCAGCACTCAAGGTGGACGTTCTACCACTATACCAGCAAGGCGGTCAAACATAGCCTCTTAAAAAACCCAGAAACATCGTCTTAAAACTCTACAATATTACTTACTTATATTCAATACAGAATGGAGTATTCACCTCTCACACTCAAAAAGCAATCATCATTAATCCAATACGAAGGAGTAGATTTAATGTTGTGTCAATATGGGACTAAACTGAATGCACACGGAAAATGAAAACATCTGTCTGATCTTTTTTTGATTCGGCTGCTTTGGATTGCTCTGAGAAACACGTTACCTGTTATAATTGCGATGCAATAATGAAAATAGTGTTGGAAATGGAGACACACAATAGAAAGGGTAATCTGTTTTTGTATAAGAGACAAAGATATGAGCTGTCTCGCGAGAAAACCAACATTGTACTATAAGTAAAGTATCGATCCAGATCAGCCTGCGCAGTCCGCGCAGACTGGTCCGGACTGACAAATTCCGTCTCAGAGGGATAAAGGTATAGGGAAATGATTCCTGAAACAGAAAATCCACCGGAGGCGAAACGTGTCTATCCGGATAAGACTGCGCCGCATGCTTAGATTGATCCGGGTCGATACTTTACGCAGAGTCCACAATGTTGGTTTTCTCGCGGGACGGCTCATATACTGTACAACGATGTCATGCATAAAGATCTTTAAATATTTCAACGTCCAGGGAAACCAACCAGTGTATATCCAGATTAATTAGGTCAATACGCACATTTCAAAAAATGAGTTTCTTGAAACTATTGACATATGTTCTTCATTTTATTCAGATTGAATCGAAGTAAACAAGATATCTTTTTATTGCTGACCTGTGTAGATATCAGAATTACGCAACCTCTCAGTTCTATCTGCACTTTTAAAATATAATATCAAGAGACTATTGACAAACATTCTCAATTTAGATCAGATTAAATCGAAGTAAACTAGATATATAATTTACCCATGCCACTACTCTAAGGGCGAGTTCATATGGGATCCGAGAACAGCCCGAGTGCACTCGGAATCCATTTGAACGGTGATACTTTTAACCTTAGTTTAACCTTTTGACCTTTTGACCCGAATCCGAGTAACCCACCTCAAGCCTGGGGTTACTAGCATTTCAAAATGGCGACCAACGATGTTTACTACTCATTCGGAATACCTCGGTGATGAATGCTTCATCAATGGATGATGAAGGATTACGGAATTACCCGAGAGTTCCGAATGGTTTACTACTAAGACGAGGAAACACCGTTCAGATGGAAAGCATTAGTGCGCATGTTTTTCTGAATTTATATTTAGACATGACGTCAGTTCTCTATCCTAGAGAAGCCCATCTGAACTCGCCCTAAGGTTTCACTAGAGCACTGATTGTATACGCTTAGATCTTTCAGCGCCAATGACAATATGGAGGTTTTGCAAACAAAACAGATTCAGTGTTGTCTCATCTGAAATCAGCATTGTTTGCCTTAGTTATTATACCCCCCGGCAAACAAAGTTTGGGGGGGTATATAGGAATCACCCTGTCTGTCCGTCCGTCTGTCTGTCTGTCTGTCTGTCTGTCTGTCTGTCTGTCTGTCCGTATGTCCACATTTCTTGTAAGCACTACTCCTCCTAAACGGCTCAATGGATTTGGTTCAAACTTTACATGAAGGTTACACATCATATGTAGATATGCATGAAGGAAGATCACACGCCTCGGACTCTTCCAAGGGGAGATAATTTAACTTAGAGGTTATCTGCGAGGGACTCCTGTGCACATACCTCCACATTTCTTGTAAGCACTACTCCTCCTAAACGGCTCAATGGATTTGGTTCAAACTTTACATGAAGGTTACACATCATATGTAGATATGCATGAAGGAAGATCATATGCCTCGGATTCTTCCAAGGGCAGATAATTCAACTTAGAGGTTACCTGCGAGGGACTCCTGTGCACATACCTCCACATTTCTTGTAAGCACTACTCCTCCTAAACGGCTCAATGGATTTGGGTCAAACTTTACATGAAGGTTACACATCATATGTAGATATGCATAAAGGAAGATCATATGCCTCGGATTCTTCCAAGGGCAGATAATTCAACTTAGAGGTTACCTGCGAGGGACTCCTGTGCACATACCTCCACATTTCTTGTAAGCACTACTCCTCCTAAACATCTCAATGGATTTGGTTCAAACTTTACATGAAGGTTACACATCATATGTAGATATGCATGAAGGAAGATCATACGCCTCGGATTCTTCCAAGGGCAGATAATTTAACTTAGAGGTTACCTGCGAGGGACTCCTGTGCACATACCTCCACATTTCTTGTAAGCACTACTCCTCCTAAACGGCTCAATGGATTTGGTTCAAACTTTACATGAAGGTTACACATCATATGTAGATATGCATGAAGGAAGATCATACGCCTCGGATTCTTCCAAGGGCAGATAATTCAACTTAGAGGTTACCTGCGAGGGACTCCTGTGCACATACCTCCACATCTCTTGTAAGCACTACTCCTCCTAAATGGCTCAATGGATTTGGGTCAAACTTTACATGAAGGTTACACATCATATGTAGATATGCATGAAGGAAGATCATATGTATCGGATTCTTCCAAGGGCAGATAATTCAACTTAGAGGTTACCTGCGAGGGACTCCTGTGCACATACCTCCACATTTCTTGTAAGCACTACTCCTCCTAAACGGCTCAATGGATTTGGTTCAAACTTTACATGAAGGTTACACATCATATGTAGATATGCATGAAGGAAGATCATACGCCTCGGATTCTTCCAAGGGCAGATAATTCAACTTAGAGGTTGCCTGCGAGGGACTCCTGTGCACATACCTCTACATTTCTTGTAAGCACTACTGAGTCAAACTGTATATGAAGGCTACACATTATATGTAGATATGCATGAAGGAAGATTTTTCTCCTCAGATTCTTCCAAGGGAAGATAAGCAAAGTAGAAACTTTACCAATGTATCCGATGCTTTGGGAGGGGAGCGGGGGGTATTCTTTAGTGAGCTTTGCTCACAGTATTTCTAGTTTATCTTAATATTCCAAAAACTCTTATTGGAGTCGTCCGATTTTGTACTTTGTATATTCTACTGTAGAAAATTCGGAACTGAAAGAAGAGATATTTCAAAGAAATATGTAGCAGGCGACGTTGAAAACATCTTGGCAAATAATGGACACATCTCAATTAATGAAAGTGTTGAAAACAGTGTGACAAAAGGAGAAATGGCTCATGTCGAGCGATTTTTCCTTTTGCCACGATAACCTCAAAAGTCGTCATCCACGGAGGCGTAAGAAAGCTACTGTATATGGAAAATGAATGGAAAAAAGATTACATCTATAACTAGATAACATGTAGAAGGAGAACAGCGAATGCTTTGGCGAAACTGTGCGGATGTACATGCTCGCCTAAATCTTCACTGTTAGCATAAATGAACGTTATCCGAAATCGATAAACACGGCTCTAGTGTTCGTGTATAGTCCGACTTTCCCACATACAACAACACTGCAGCAGACGACTTTGGTAACACTTTGCCAAAAATATAAACAATATCTGTAAATGAACATGTACAATTTGAAAACAGTTGAAAACATTGTGACAACCCTTTTGACTTAAGGTTTTCACCTTTTGTCACAATGTTTTCAAAAGTCGTCTACTGCAGAGGCGTCAACATGCGTATGTAAGAGGGAAAGAGTTAATGCGTCTGTTTACAGTCAAGATCCAGGCGAGCATGTGCGGAATGTAAACACTTTCATTGTACGCCTTTATGCTATATAGACCGCAATGCAGCTACGTACACAAATCTAAATAAAAGGCCCAGAAGTGTTATGTCAATGTGACATAAAATGTCAACCGGGTGTAACCGGCGAGGCAATAAGATTCCGAACCGCCAGACGCTGATTATGTGTATTTCTCTTTAAATTGTATGTCGTTTTCAATCTTTTTTCATTTATATCAAGGCGTTTCCTGGGAAAATAACCAGTACTTCTGGTTCATTTATCCTGACAAAAGCCAGTCAGTCGTAATGCTAATGAGCCAAGAATGGCAGCCATTATTACTAGTATTGGTCTTAGTTTCAGCATATACATCATTAGGGATCAATGAAGTGGATAGTTTAGATCAAATCAATGTTGCACATATATGAGCATACTAATCTCGGTCTACACTGTACACAAACATAACTGTGGCAACGGTGATTGATCTGATATGTCTTTATCCTGGTTACTTCAGTAGACGTTCTATGCAGGTTTTATGAAGTAAGACTTTCGTGTTCTAAGAACATATTTGCATCAGACAATTTAATATTATGAGAAAAGGAGTATTTGATCATTATGAGCAACTTTTCTTTATCCCACACAATGCACAATATTTTCACAATCCATTAGCTGCAGATGTGAAGTGCGGATACTAATTTGTTGATATATTGATTTAAATAAAGTTTAAACTATTCAAAATTCAAAACCCATAAACGGTATTCATTAGAAGCTTCCTGTAGGAATGCTTCGAAATTTAGCACAAGGAGATATTTAGTCCTGCCAGTGTGACCACATATCGGGATTTCTCTTTGTCCTTACTAAGTATATTAATTTAAGGTAAATGACTTTTAAAACATTATTTGTACACTCTATATACATATGTGAGTTTTACAAATTAAATAAAAGACAAAGGCCGGTATATTAATTTAATATATGAATATTTTTAGTTAAGCAAACTCATACTGTATTTTGTCTGAACAGTTAAATAGAGAACCCTTCTATTGAATTGGTTATTGAATTGGTTATCTGCCTCATACGCTTAATTATTGCAATAGTATCTCAACCGGGAACCAAACAAAGGCGCGCTAAATGTAGTCTGATACCCTACATCCTATGATATATTACGTAGTAATTCGAGGAAGAAGCCAGGGCCTGTATTCACTAAACTTTTCAATTTAGATTTTTGACTTAATCTAAATCTAAATATTTAGTCCACGTTTTTGATTCCCGGCGATTTAGATTTAGTCCGTATTCACAAACGCGTTTTAAACCGATCTCAGTTTAGTCCAGTTTGTAAATGTCGTAAGCAGCCGCGCAACGACTCTGGTTCACGAATAAAAGTGGAGCTAAAATGAAAGACAGTACCTTTTATCTATAGTCTTTTAATAGATTTTCATTTTTATCGTAATTTTACATACATTTTTCATTTGCTTTGTTTTTAATAATCTGACTTTCATGTTCAGTATAATATCTTCCTATTTTACTATGTTGCGTGACGAAAACTTCGTGTGTCTCTCTTCTTATAGTTTTTGTCGTTTTTGATCATCTGTCAATTTCATTCATTTATGCATTTTGTTTTTCGCAAATATTGCTGAAAGTTTCGTCTTTGATTGCACATACTTGATTCAAAGTTAACTTTGAGTACAATTGTCATCGCAAAATGCAGACATGAAAAGATTTAAACCACAGAAATATCTGTTTCAAGATAAATTTCGTTACTTTTCGTTGTTTCAGTGTCACTTTCATGAATATCGCGGTAAACACGATTTCGGTGTATTTTGCCTAGCCGACAACTTGTTTTCACGGAATCGATGTGAACATACAAACAACTTAAATAAAATCTTCTATTTCTTACAAACAAAGTGTGATCGGATTAACTGAACTGTATTTAACTTATCACTGTAAATGTGGACAACATTTCAACTTATATCAACTGGTAAATCTAAGGTCATGATTTTACAGTTTGAGAAGTAAATTCAAGTAAATGTTCATGCACTTGTTCAGTGAACAATTTCTCCTTTTGTCACAATGTTTTCAAAAGTCGTCTGCTGCAGCAGCTTTAAAAGGCATATGTTTTAAGGTAATGGTTAACAAAATATTGACTTGACCCACCCATTGAATTGTACATTGATTGTTTCATTGAAAAACATACCAAAGTACGAACATTGTTGACGTGACCACATTTTCTCTCGACACGAGTTCACATCAGTTTCGTCCACTCGAGATTGTTCGTTTGTAATCCGACAGCTTTACGTTTCAATTGCTCCATTTGAGACAATAATTTCAACTCTTTTCAATTATCCTACTATCATTTATAAAGATTTGCTATGTTTTGTACTTGATGATTTCAAAGTCTGTCAGAGGTAAACATCATTTAAATCATTGTGGCAAAAGGAGAAATTGCTCATAATGAGCAATATCTGCATTTGCCACAATAATTTCAACACTTTCCAATTATCATACGATCATAGAGATTTTTTATATTTTATACTTGAACATTTCAAAGTTGTCTGCTGCAGATTTGTTTTATGTGGGAAATATTTAAACCCTTATCCACTATCATGACTTACCGATACAAACCAAAAACAGATTTTTCTGTGTGTCAGCATTATTTGATAAAACATAATCATAACAGGGCTTGTGTTCAATACAAATAGTTGATTGTTTTTGGTACAAATTGAAATTTATCATTACCTCTTGTCCATTTATCTTTAGTATTATATGTCACTTTTCATGATCAGTCTAACTCTAAATCATCTCATTCACTTTAAACACAGACCCTGCCAGGTTAGATATCCTACATAAAACTTATATCTTTAAAAACAAAAAATATCAGTATTACCTGGGCCACTAACACGTATATGTGGTCCCAGGTATTACTGAATGCAGATTAAATTGTTGTAATGTTTGTGGATTTAAATGTTCTTTTTTCTTATTTCTTCATGTGAAACGAAATATTGCGGCTTCTCTTTGATGCTTTGCGTCAAACATTCGTCTTGTATTTCATTGAAATTACCGCGTACGTGTATCACCCGGTGTAAACTAAATGGAGCTTACCGAAAAAGGCTGTTGTTTTTGGCTTTTGTTTCTTTTGAGTGACCGACATCGTGCAGTAAAAAGAAATCGCACTTGGGTACTAAATGGAAGCTTGGCACTGATTACCGTGAACATATATATTTACTTTGATCATCTAAATTTTGTCTGTGACAATGTGTTCGTCAGAGTGCGGTTGACGGGGTATCAGGATAATTTTACCCGTACTCGTCAGACGAACAGGGAATTTCTTTGCTGACAGACGATTTGAAAACATTGAAACATTGAGTATTTCGGTCTATCAATATCAATTAAGAAGAAAAACTGCAACAATGTTTAATGAGGGAGCAAGTTGAGGATTCACGAAGCATCGGTGATATCCAGGGATTCAAATAGCCACGAAAAAGAAAAATATGTTAACTTGCAGATGTCATAACAAATATTAATCTTTACTTTCCTTACCTTCATATTGTCCAGTTAGCTTATTTACTTGAAAATATATGCAAAGAAAGTGTGAAATAAACAATTTAAAACATTTGAAACCACCCGCTGTCGAAACCTTGTTCACACCCTGCTTAGCGACGAAACCCGCTGTGTGAGAATGCAGAAGTTAAATGTTGATGTCTCGAACTCGAAAATGACGTCAACTTTAATTCACGCTTTTCTCTCTGACATTTCCTTTGTCACATTGTTCGAAATCACACAATGCGGATCATATGTCAAAAACTTAAAAGCAGTCTATCAGCGATTGATTGATTGATTGTTTGGTGTTTAACACCGCCTTCAACGATGTTTCAGTTATATCACGGCGTTTCCTGTGTAAGTTACCAGTACTAATGTTCCATTTATCCTGAAACCAGCCAGTCAGTCGTTATGCTAACCCCGCAACCCTGAGCGCAAAGGAGGGCAGCAATTACTACCATTTTTAAAGGTTTTGGTATGACCCGGTCGGGGATCGAACCCGCGACCTCCCGCACTCGATGAGGGCCTATCAGCGAAAAGCGTTGACTAGGTAGGACTCCAAAAATTACACAGACCGATGTAAGTTTACAGTTGTGTATAAAGTCATGTAATATGGATAGAGATAAAACACTTTAATCAGAGAAACGAAGTCTATATGTGGAATACCAAGAAAAACCCTCCTTGATTTAGGGAGGTCAGAACGTCAAGCAGATAAGAACTAGAGAAGAAATATTTGCAGTGCATGATGTTCGGTAAGTTTTATATAGTTGTTTCCGTCGTTGTAGGAAACAGCGTGTGTTGTCGTGTCCATATCGTGAAAATTAACTTAGTAAGTTTTACCGACATTTCCATATTAACTGCTTCCGATAATTTGTGATCCATTTGGTTTTCCGTAACGGAGTCTTAAAACGATAAATTGCCGCAGATATGGGGGCTTAGCTTCTAGTCTTATTGTCAGTAGTTGCTTCTATGACTATATTACATGTAAACGGACAGTGAAATCTTTGTTGAAACTGTGTAGATGCACAGACTGGACATATACTTCACTGTACGCGGATGGACTAAGATAAAAAAAGACGCCGCGTCTCAATTACATATGGAGGCGAATACATGCTTTTTCTATTCGGGAGCGAGCATGACTTTCGAAACTATGATAACAGGAATTGTTTGACGACAGTCATTTAAATGTTGTCGATGTCAAACGTTGAGGTAAAATATTTTTTGTTATCAAACTTTCTGAAGACTTTTAGTTGGCAATGCCGTATTATTAGACCTCATATATGTGTAATTTGGTTCATAATTATTGGATAAACTTGTTTAAATCTGCGTAAATACAGATAAGGGTTAGTATTTAGATATAAATGATAGGGAAACAAATTAAAAATTCGGTAGTTATGGTTTTATTTTCAATTTGTAATTCACGATTAGCTATTAAACACTTTTACCCGGTAGCTCATTTGGTTGCAGCGTAGGCTATCTATCAATGGGTTGTGAGTTCGAATCCCAGGTCGGCCAACATTCTTGCTGACGTTTGACAAAGGTCAATGCGACAAGCGTTATTCTTCTTCCAACAATAGGCTAACAGTCTACGTTGAAAAGCAGCCAGTTGATTCGAAAGACTATTATATAGAATAATTTGAAACATACAGATAGGGAAATTCGCCGCTTTGCAATGACTTAACAAGTGTTGAAAACCGTTTTAAATCCAAATTATCAAGCAATTAGTAATCAATAAGATTATAGTCGAATAGGGTTGAGTTATCCTTTATCTTTTTTCCAGGCACAACCGAATTCTAAAGGCGACAAAACATTGTCGGAAATATGCTTAAACTCTATCAGTTTATATCTATAGTCATCCATTCCATATGGTTGAATAGATTTTCATGTAAGTCATTATTTGAACTCTTCCATTAAAATGTATTTCAACGCTTTCCGACTTGCACACGTATCTGCATCAGACAACATTTATAGACAGTGTCGCGAAAGTAGAAATTGCTCATAATGAAAAAGTTACCCTTAATGTTTTCAACAATATTCAATAACAATACCTTCATTTCTAGAGATTTCTTCATATGTTTGCCTCGATGTCATAAAAGTCATCTGGTGCAGATTTGTTGTATGCGGGATAGGGTTTCACCTTATCTTGTTAACGTTTTCCTGATAAAAAAAACCTTCTAACATGTTTATAGACTAGTCTTCACTAAAACTCGATTAATTAGTGTTCATTTTAATGGTGTTTTAAGCCGCTTTCAACAGTGTTTCATTTATGTCACGGCGTTTCCTTGGTGAATAACCAGTACTTCAGATGTTATTAATGCTGCATCTAGAGCATCAGTTGTAGTGTTATCTCCACAACCATAAACGTCAAGTAGGGAAGCCGCTTATACCATTTCTAAAGCATTTGGTAAGAGCCGACCCGTGATCGAACCCTGATATCCCGCTTTGGTCCCGAACGATCAAACCACTTCATCAACAAAGCGGCTTGATATTTTAGTGGCTAATAATAATGTAGATCGACAATATTGATGAATGTATAGGCTGATCTTGTTCATTAACATTTTTCGCAATTGCCGTCACGGTGAAGTCGCAAATGGCATAATACGTAAATATTGAAGTAATGAACAGCGAGATAAAAGTTAAGTACTTTTGAACTGATACTGAAAACTAGGACTCATTGGTGGTGGGTTTTTTTTGGGGGGGGGGGGGGGGGGGGGGGGGGGGGGGGCATAATGGTAAAATCTGAATTTGCTTTTATAGTATTTTACGCCGATTTCAAAAATGCTCCAATTATCCAGTAATTCTGTTTCATTTATCTTGACACAAGTGAGACAGTCGTAATACTAACCCTAAACAACTGAGCGACAGGGAGGGAAAAGCATTACTATCATTTTTAAGTAATTTGTACATGTATGATCCGGCCGGGGATCGAACCCGCGACGTCCCGCACCCGTCGATGACGCATCACCGAGACGTAAAATCTGCCACTAAACCATCGAGGTGTTCTTCGAATGGTGGAAAATATGTATCTTTGCTAGCTAAGGGCGTTTGGTGTTTTACATTCTCAAACACACTGAGAGTTATCAGACAAGTGACCCTTGGCTTTCGCAGATAGGAATTCAAACCTGTTGTGGTTATGTCTTATTGTTTCGTTAACGTAACTGGTTATGAATTACTGAATGTCTATATCTTTAAACGCGCGATACCAAGCACTTCTTGCTTGATTTCGAGAGATTTAAAGGGGCGGGATAAACAAAAATGTTTCAAGGGAAACTTACTCTAAAGAAGTCAGCCAAGCGGAACCGCTTTTTGAGTTTAACTTAAAAACTTAACTACATCATCATAACCATGTCAAACTTTCACGTATAAACAACGTATACAAGCAAAACCTTTCTGCACATAGTATTTTCGAACCCAAAATGCCAGATATAGTATGTAGCATTCGTAAATACAATGACACCGATACAAAACAACAGAATGAACATATTTGCAACATTCTTCATTGTCAATTTGAGTCTACAATGTTAGAAAAGAAACTTTCCTAAAAAATAATGAAGAGAAGAAGAAGAAGAAGAAGAAGAAGAAGAATTTTACTACTACTAATATAATTATGATACGATAAAAATGAAAATTGTTTTAATATGAATACTTTTACTAATAATTAAAATATTAGTAATAATAATAATAATAACAATGATATGCGGAACTAACAATTTAAAAGAAAGTTTTTTAGACTAATCAGTGATCGGTATTCTTACCTAGATGGTTTGGACTGTTACCAATGCAGTAATGTACAGAATATCACCGACTGTCACAACGTTGTACAATGCCATACGGATGAGGTATGATATACACTGTCTGTACACAGTGGGCTCTCGATAATTCGAACATGCAATAACTCGAATATATAGTTTAACCCGAACCAATTACTGGAACGGATTTGTGTTTTTGAAAGCAAGGTATCATCAGTTCCTAATGCTCGAACAAGCAATCGGACCTGCTGCTGCGCTTTTTTCTTGACATGATTTTTATCACCAGCTTGCTTTTCAGGATAAACTGTTATATATAAATGAATTATGAACTGAAAATTCATTAATGAATAAACCATAAATCGGGGAATGACTCGAACAAGTCGAAAAATCGACAGGTGAGCCTTATCCATACTGAACGACACCTTTCACTAAAATATGCCATAAACATATCTGACATGTGAACTGGTCACGAACTTTCTCAACCTTTTGTCATTTAACATAAATGTTATTTTAACATTGGCACGTTCAACTGTGCCTGATCCTGTGTTCGAATATCAAGTAAACAAAACATGGAATTCATAAAGAAATATCATGTTGACACAACTTAAATTATGCTAACACTAGTAGCATTACTGGTTGTATTAAATTGCAGTCATATCACGGCGTTTCCTGGGTATCTACTAGTACTTCCGGTTTTATTTATCAACGATATATCAGTTGTAATGCTGTCTAAGAACGTAGAAAGACCAGTACTACCAAATCACAGAAAATAAGACTAAGGCAGCGCACGAATTATTTTTGAGAATATAGTGTAAGACCCTAATTCCGGTGTTACTGTTTCAGTATTGTTATACGGACACGTCCGGTCAAGGAATGTACACACAATTCACACTCGGATGCAGACCGAAACAGGTAACTCTAAGTTTAACCCAATATCAGTTACCTTTTCTCGAGTTCTAGCCGAGCCTAGGTAGCTCAAGCGACGAGGGTTGCCAATGTCAAAGGGGATGGGAGTTCGAACCAAAACTTGCAAATAATTATGTGGATAACCGGTCGGGTTATGATATGAAAGACTGCTCAAAGTCTATGATATAATTATGTAGAATCGGATACTCTGGATTACATTGTGATTTATGAGTTAACTCTTTGCCACCTGTATACGCACTTTGACGTTATGGCAGCAAACGATTATTGAGAACATTGTGGCCAAAGGAGAATTTGCTCATGAAAAGAAAGGCAACGCAATTAAGCTATCTTTTATTGAGATTTGTCACGTTTTTGTTACTATATTTTCAAAGTCGTCTGCTGCAGATTTGTTGTACATGTATATGGGAAAGGGTTACTGAATACTTATTCATCCCATCAACTCTCTTTAGGTTTAATTATGAGAATGGTTTGTATTCAATAATTGTCGTACAGATATATTTAAGATAAATTCCAGGTATGCAGAGAAAATGTGTTTTGAAAGTGTGATATGAATTGTTAATATTTTCACTGGAAAAGAAAACCAAACAAACAACAATATATTATTATATTGTGTAGTCACACTTGGGCAGTATATTGGATTTGACGAAACCGCATTCTAGGGCGTCTCGAATTGACCCTATGCATTTAAGATATTCATTTAATTCGAACACTCGACAATAACCGCGTCTCTTTCTGATTATGTTATGGGTTATCTCCCCCGTTGATACCAAACAATTTTGTAGGCAACACTTTAATTGGCTGACGCAAAGGTCAATCTGAGACGACCTTCTACAGCGAAGTTAAGGTCTTGTTTAAATGAGATTGTAACTGAACATAAATACTTCCTAATTTGCATTACAGACTTGTCTAGCAGCACAGCAACTAACAACAACGACACCATTGATGTCACTAATTGGTCGATCGCTGACGCCATCATTAGACTGTAGCCAATGTTGTGCGATAGATGCGTGTAACAAGCGACTTTGTACATTTGGGACTCAAGGTAAAGTACTTAGATTTACAATTTAACGGAACGGATTATAAACCTATTTACATGTTTTTGTACTATTATACTCTATAAATATTACATATATGTAAAAAGAAAATGCCTAAATAAGTGTAAAATGATATAAACCATGAAATCAGGTTAGGTTTTGTTCAACTGGATTGCGAAAATTGATTTCGACGAATTGTGCAAGTGTTTACATTCATTATTATACAATGGGTCTATATTAGCACTGTAAACATGTTATAGATCAGAATGCATAACAGATACCAAATGATAATTGCTAACCTTGCCTCAATGGGTGACGTCATTCAGGCAGAAATTATTTGAAAAATTATTGAAAACTTAACTACAACATCACAAACTTGTCAAATAAAGTTAAACATTGACAGGGTGGTATCAAATCCAAGGGCAAGGGGAACATATTTTTCTAGGAAAATGGTAACCTTAAAGGAATACGCTCGGCTGAAATTTAAACTATATGACTAAATAGCACTACAGTAATGTATCATTTTGATGTAATTACCTTTTTTTTACATGCTTGCACTACCAAGATATATGCTTTTAAAGTTTGTTTTAGATTATTAATTCATCATAGTGGGGCGGGCGGTAAATTTATCCGTGTTATAATTGATTACAGTTTGCTTTGAATGTTTATTTAAACTTCCTTAATTAGATAATTTGAGAAGTTTGAGAACGTAATTGCCGTTAATTTATTGAATTCGATAATAGAGAAGTTTGAGAACATAATTGCCGTTAATTTAATTTATCAGTAACAAAAAAGGCGATGGAAGGTAAACAAAAACACGACCTTGGCATGTGTAAAAAAACATAAGAAATTAGGAAATTCTATAAAGTATAATCATTGCAAACATTTGAAAACATAATGGTAATGTTGAAAACATTACGGTAAAAGGAGAAACTGCTAATTTTGATCAATGTCCCCTTTATTCACGATGTTTTTCAAAAGTCGTCTGCTACAAACGCGTCTTCAACAAGAAAATGGTCGACGCGTTCAATAAAAGGGTAAATTCATTTTTTTATATTTGACCAAACTTTCAAAAGATTTATTTGTTTGTTAAAGAATGAATTGTAAAATAATTTCTCACAAACCTGCATAAAAATCCCTTATAATCCAAATGATTTCTCACAAACCTGCATAAAAATCCCTTATAATCCAAATGAAATCGTCCAATTTCACGAACACAAAAGGTCACAGATTTTAACACCGAATTTTGGGAGAGCCTATGGGAAATGCTTACGTCATAGCGCGTGGAGATTTTACTCAAATGAACCGCGTCAGCACAAATTCCGCATTTGGATAGTTTCAGTGTTAATTTCATAATAAGATCAAATTGCATACTTGTGTGGTATTTTTTTGGTCATGAATCTTCCCAAGAAACAAACAGTGTGATTCACAACTAAAAAGCAAACACAACAATTCATGATCAGTCTGATCTCTGCCTCACAAGGTTTTTCCTCTTCTCTTTTCTGATTAATTGTTATCATGTCCACTATCCAGTAAGTTTTGAAAATGCCTGCCTATAGATCTTTTCACCACATAAATATTTTCGCTGTTGTCGACCAAGGGTTTGAACATGGTCGATTACAGCCAGTGCTGTCCTTGTTTGCATTTGATCATCATCAAATTCCTGACGTTTTGGGCAGTACTTCAACATAAGGCTGTGAAAGACGTAACAGTATTGCAGTTATTAATTATATAGGAAAAGCTAAATCGAATGTTTTCAAACGAACTGACGTCTTTTGACTGCTGTAACATTTTACACGCCTTGCATGATGGTCAATTAATTATTTTATTACCCCTAATTAGTTGAGTTCCTGTTTATTACCCCTGATCAGCGCATCAAAGCCTCGGCGGTGCTTTGTTGGTAGATCATACGTAGTGTCTGATTGCTACCGGAAATATGATTGGGTTTTATGACCTTTAATTGGTTTTCAATAAAGAACGGTACAATGTTTTTAATTTTCGATTAATCTGTGAATTACGCCTTTTGTCACAACGTTTACAACTTTATTTATACATGTATTTGCTGTCATAGAGATTGTAGTGTTGTGTGGAGTGCCGGTGTTAGCAAGCCTTTATAGGCATGGCCGAAAATTGTTTTTGCTTTTGAGCGATACAGTAAGCCTCTGCTGACGCATCCTGACGAAAAACCGACCATACAAATATGCAATTTGATCTTATTTGCAATTCACAACATGACCTCCGAATTGCGATTTGTGTGTGACGTGGCTCATTTGTGTAAAAACATCCGAAGCTATGCTGTACTCATTCTTCATAAACTTTCCCGTGTCTTGTATTTGGAGGTAATGAATTGTGGTAAAATACATTCAACTAAAAACAAGTAACGATTTTAAAAATTGGACGATTTCATTTGGAATTAAAAGGGATATTTATACAGGTTTGAGAATTTTTCTTCAATATATAATATAAAAGTCTTACAACAAAAATCCTTTTGGAAATTTGGTCAAAATTAACCATTTCAATTCTTCCTTTTCAACATAGACCAAATCTGCAGCAGATGACTAATATGGAAAATCTCTTTACCGCCAACTCCAGAGTATGTAGGGAATGGGTCGAATTATGCCTGCTCAAAAGACTCGCCGACAGATCCTATTGCAGTAGCGTCCGACCACTACCGGAAATTTGATTGTTTATATGACCTTTGATTGTTCTACAAAAACGACGGTTCATTATGTCTAACGAGCTGTGAAATCATGACAAACAACTGTCAAATATATAAACGAATGAAATTATTGTATAAATAAAAGTTAACACACATATATTTAATTGGCTGATATATATTACACGAGTCAATTTCGAGTGTATATATTGTCCCTGCTCTACTTGTATGTTTTGTTTGTGACATAGAGGGTAAATGACGTCACGAATCTTTTCAGAAAGTATCGAGACATTGCGATATGTAAAAAATGGCCGCGCCCATGCTGCGCACCGATCAGCACAAATAGTCATCTTTAAATAGTAATATCTTCATTATTAGTTGTATGTGAATGAAATGCATAGTAAATAAATGTTCTTTAAGTCAATATTTTTCAATTCAAAGCGAGTTTTTTTCAGACGAGCGTATTCCTTTAACTTAATTATAATTTCTTAGGAATTGGCCTATGTGAATGTATAATTTGTTGATTTCAATTGCTTATTTATCTATTGAACTAAAAATTGACATTTTCTCGGATAAATGAACAGCCTCATTTGGGCATAATATCTAATAAAACTTCACACTTATCTAAAAAGTAATTGTTTTATGTAAGTTTGACATTTTTGAGTAACGCCAAATGTTATCTGTAACATTGAATTGGGTTGGCTGACAGCCTGAGTTTCTACCCGTTGTCACAAATTGTAAATTATGTACAAGATGAATCAAAGACGCCGCGCATGATTTTGAAGCATGACGAAAAGGAAGCAGATACAGTTCAGTGCATTTAAATAACAAGTGCAAACAGACAGGATGTAAGGCCAAATCTCCCTTTATTTTAAACAAGAAGGCCAAATGTCATTTTATCTTAAGCAAGAAGGCCAAGATGTGCCTTTATTGCTCACCTGGCTACCATAGTCTATGATGAAAGGTTATCAAGAGTAGAATCAATATTATTTCAACATTCATTAAGGATTGGCTTGATTCGAATGCTGTTCGACATGATTGTCGATAGACTTGAATACATATGAGGTTCATAGCTGGACAGATATGATTGACATGCACACATCAAAATGATTATAAAGATAAAAACTTAAAAAAATTAATCATTTTAAATAAACCAACATTAAGATGTATATAAACCTATTTATCAAGAAAATTACCAATACAAACATCGACTGACGCTTTCGATTCGTTAAAAAGAATAAGTGTTTTAAAACAATAAAGAAGTATTAGTTTGATAAACGGAACCATAGTTCGATTAACCGAACAATTATTCCGAAAAACGCCACACTCACCGAATATAAAGACAATTCCTCCAAAATCACAAATATTGCTTCATCTATATTCAACGAAAACTTTTGTTTTGTTTGTTTTCTCAAACTAGCTCTAGGGAACTCACAGTGTGAAGATGATCCCACAGTAAACTGTCCCTCAGTAGCCTCGCTTTTTAACCTTTGTGGGGATATACATCATGCTAAACTCAGGTGTAAAAAGTTCTGCGGCCTCTGTAACGTTAGTGAGTATGGAAACTTTGTTTAAAATATATTTACAGATTGTGAAATATACAAAAGATCCTATGGCAATGTAAACAATGTGTATGTCATTTACATTGTAAACATATTTTCTTGTTTTTACAATGACCTACATGAGTATATTGGCCGGGTGCTTGAATTTAATCATGTATTATAGTGTATGTTCTGTTATGCTTTGTTCCACACTTAACCCCAACAGATATTTAATTACTATCATTTTGCAACACGTAGCGTTAATTCTTTTGAGACTTTTGTACATAAAATTTACCGATTCTAGGGTTGTATCTATATTATCATTGCTATATCTCTTTAAAAAGTCGGCATCCGCTTGACGTTGTGTTTCTATATACTCACACTTATTGACGGTTCTTTCAAAAGTGCTGCAAAGAAACTTATATTAATATGTTCATATGTGCAATAGTTTGAATTAACATAAATAGCAGTGCTTAAATACCAGACGAAGAATGTTTCTCTTTTCCATAATTTCGCATTCTATAGCATTTGAAACTTTCTTCCTTGTAAGATTATGATAATGACATGTTGAATGTTAACCGACAAAAAATTGAAATTCATGTTCGTTTTAATTTACTTAAGAAAATGTAAAAATATAAATGTATTATTTACAACTACATGTATTTTTTAATAATGAGAACACTAATGGATGTAGCCTCTTTCGAGGGGTTACATGTTTATAAGTTATACAACCAACAACCAATAATGACCTTATTTAGTTACGGAAAAGCAGTCACAATTCTGCCATAATTATTATTATTATTATAATGATGATAATAATGAAGTTGTAATACTACTAGATAATAATTATAATAATTAATATTGATTACATGATTACACTTACGATGATTCAGCTGACGGAGGTTGGTCTAGTTGGCAGTTATGGTCCAGCTGTTCGCTTAGTTGTGGCCCTGGCACACAAGACAGAGTAAGGAGCTGCGATAACCCCGCACCTAGGGATGGTGGTCTACCATGCGTTGGCGAAAGTACCCAACAAACAACATGTAACCCCATGACATGCCCAGGTAAATTGAAATTAAAATTGATATCTGTGGTTGGATATTTTTACGAAGAACAGTAAATTTCAATAAACAGTAACATAAATGAAATACATTCGTATTGACGTGCATCTTAACATTCTAGTAAAAACGTACACCATGTCAATTGTGACCATTAAATGTCTTCAACCTATACCATTTATCTTGGAAAGTGTGAATCTTTCGAAATCTCAAATTGAACTGTTTAAATATTTATAATGCTAGTTATTAGTTGGACCTGTGTAAGCAACTTGAATCCTAAACCATAGATGTTGTATGTGCCATATGCTTTTTAATCTATGAACCAGTGTTTTAATCTTCTGATGCATTATCATGCATTTCTTGTCGCAATATTACTATTCATATACGTCTTTCACTGATTTAAACCACCGCGGGTCACCTATCCAGGCACTTATAACGATGTTAATTGCTTAATGTTGTGGAAAAGGCCAACCACTCTACACACGTCGCTATAAAAACCGTCTTCCACACCAAGGCTGTATAATTGGTATTTGTGCCTCCTTCTCGTATATTTCTTCCCCATTTCTCTTGCCTTCGACCGTATGTCAGAACGCTATAGTAAAGCCAATGTACCATCACTGGGAACCGCTTCCATAATTCGTAGCGTGTACCGGTGCCTGCACGGATATAAGCAACTTCGGTCATCCATCCAGGCACTAACCACGTTTAATAATTTCGTGAAAGGCCATTCACTCTACCAACGCCGCTATAAAAGATGTATTTTAAAGCAAGGCTTTAGAAGTGGTATTTATACATATATCTCCCATTACTGTTACACAGTTGTTACTTGTTTTTTTTTGTATCCGCTTGTAAGTTAAGCTTGTAAGTTCATGAATATGATATGATTTGTGACACGTTATATGAAATTATTTCGAAAGGTTTCTAAAGAAATATATAGCATTTCAGAAGAGAATATATTTTTGTGGCGATTGTGTTAACAATAGCCACTGTACTATGACACAATAATAACAATATATAGGGAGATTTCGGCAGTACGTCAGAAATGCTTAATAGAAAACGTTTACCGCCAAATAGTTCCATTATTTCTGCAGAGACATGGTTTACAATAATAATGTCAATGCTATTTTGGTTCAAGATTGATACTTAGATTTTAGCACTATCGAATTTGGATGTAATTGAGTTAAACAATGTAAACATTAACCTTCATCGTGTCTGCAGCCAGAGAATATTATTGCCCGAGACATACGCCAATTAAGGAGTGACGTAGTAAGCAGGTGCCCGTTAGGTCACCCGACGTTTGGCTGGCAAAACAACCTCCATTGTAAAAATAGCGTGAATTGAATTTTGATATAAAGGGAGGTAATTCAGAAATAATTACATTATTCTTAGATTCTATGTTGAATATAGTACAAATACATTTATTTAACACTTTTCGAAGTAAAATCCTACTATAAAGTTATACTTTGTAACCGAGTTGGGGATAAATCGAAAATATTTTGATTTAATCTGACGTAATATAGATAGATAGATTTTAATTGACTTATACAAATACATGTATCTCATCATTTACATACATTTACATTAACACAATTAATACGTGAACAACAAATACTAATCCGAAATAACTTTGAAGTTTCTTGATTTTGGTAGATTTCAAAAACAGATTATAACAAATAAAGAAAATTTAACCTTTAACTTATATAGAGTTGCTGAGATGTTTTCTTAAAATAGTTTATAAAATTGAAAATAACTGAAAGTAGTACGACGTGACAATAAAAAGCAGCTTTCACTTGATCTTGCTTCTTGTAAGATCATGACAATAGATGCTCGGCCCATACATTTGAGAAGAAGAAGCAGGCATCACCTGCTTGTGCCGGAAATCTCATACATTTAAACGTTCTAACAAACATAATAAACCGGCTAGCGTCTGTATGTGGGGAATGTTTAAGAATGAGAACTTACACTTAACATGTTCCTTTCTTACTTGAGAAAACCTGGTTTAAAATCCGTGGGAAAAGAACAATCAGGTGTTCTGTTGCAGGGGCATCACAACTCACAGGGAAAGTTAATCAACTAGCAAAGGTGTATAAAAGATGACCAACTTAGACCTTTTACGTTCACCTCTATAACTGCATCAATACCTTCCACATGCAGCTCATTGAGAGTCAACAAGATTTTTCTTCAATTTTGCATAGTGACTTAGTTCTTGATTTTTTTTTGTGGTTTTACACCAATTTCAACATTATTTCAGTTACATCATGGTGATAGTTCACTTATTCAATCATCCTGGGTAAATACTCTAGGCTTTGCAATGTGAATTGTCCAAGGGCATCATGCCGGCCGTGACTGAGGATCAAACCCAAGACATGCCGTTTGAAATCTCCGACAATAACTTCTCGGCCACGACGGATTTCTTTTTCGGAAGAGAAATAATCTTTTTTGAACAAAGCCCTGATGTCATCAGTTGAGAAAAATATTCTGACACAGGGGTTTCAACATGCTTAATTCGAAAATGTGGCTCTAAAGTGTAAACAATATTTTATTTTAATACAGCCTAGCGACCTGTTGATGAACATGTGATAACCCAAAACATTTAGCTTACATAAAACCAAGACAAACATTCTAATAAAGTTCCATCGTTCTTGAGCTAAAAAGTAGGTCTATCGAGTGCCAACTAGATTTTTCTTAAATTTGGTATAGCCTTATTTCGAACACATCAGAACCCATTTAAAATGTAACTTAAATATCACCAAGACAAACATTCTGGCAAACTAACATTATTCTACTGTCAAATGATGGAGCTTTACTCAAATTTACCCACACCAGAGTGTACTTTAAATGAAAAACCGCAAGGACCGAGATACTGCTTGTTACTTTGCGGGTTTTCTACACGATCGGAACTACAGTACCTTCGGCGCTTTGATTTTAAACGATGACGTTTTCCAATAAACACATTATAGGTCCCGTTACGTCTAACATGTGTACATTTCAGTTCATAGGTCCCGTTACGTCTAACATGTGTACATTTCAGTTCATAGGTCCCGTTACGTCTAACATGTGTACATTTAAGTTCATAGGTCCCGTTACGTCTAACATGTGTACATTTCAGTTCATAGATCCCGTTACGTCTAACATGTGTACATTTCAGTTCATAGGTCCCGTTACGTCTAACATGTGTACATTTCAGTTCATAGGTCCCGTTACGTCTAACACGTGTACATTTAAGTTCATAGGTCCCGTTACGTCTAACATGTGTACATTTCAGTTCATAGATCCCGTTACGTCTAACATGTGTACATTTCAGTTCATAGGTCCCGTTACGTCTAACATGTGTACATTTCAGTTCATAGGTCCCGTTACGTCTAACATGTGTACATTTAAGTTCATGGTCAGTGGAATCGATGGTCGTCATGGGGTTCATGTAGCGTGTCGTGTGGGATTGGTCTGGAAAGAAGAGACCGGTCGTGTTCGAACCCTTATCCAGGCCCAGATGGCGAACCGTGCTGGGGAGATGCCAGAGACGACAGGGCTTGTTTTGAGACCGCCTGTGCAGGTATCTTATATCCTTGTTACGAACACTTTGAACTCATCTCGAGACGTCGAAACAAGTGGTGTTAAATAACATTACGGTGGTATTTTAGACAATCAAGTTTCTTAATACATTATCGGTATATGATTTTAGGAGCATATTATATTGAATATTCATATATATTTTTCTTTTTTAGTTTCTATTCGCATGCTGGACTACATATTCATATGTTATTCACAGTGACTGCAAATAACGAATCCAGAGGGTAATCGAATCAATAAAAGTTTCGATACCTCCGTTACTGACTTTGTTAACATCAAATTCGCTTTAAGTACGCATTATGAATCTATTTAACGTATATATTGTTTGTAACCAACCTATATGACATGGTACTAATAGTACAACAAAAATCTCAAACCATCCTGTCTGTACATGGAGTGTACGCAGCCATGTCATTGTAAAATAAATAACAACATATTGTGAATAATAGAAAGAAACTTTACTTCAGTACATTCTTAATTGTTGAATGTTATTGAACGGATATTAAATTATCATTCAATTAATCCATTCATTCTGCAAGTGTAATTTGCTTAGCATCGATGCTAACAAATCATAATGCAATTCTTATAACAGCCCTCTCAAACTTGACTGCTTGCCTTTACACAAATGAATTACAAATATTTTATTATAAAATTCTGCTGACAATACCACTTTCAATAGAATGTTAAATGTTGTTGAACATTACAAAGTAAAGGCAAAGCGGTGTTGCCATGGATGCAAAGTAATTTCTTCTTTCCTAGATGGCAATTGGTCGAATTGGTCAAGTTGGGGAAGCTGTTCAGCATCTTGTTTAGGAGGGATTCAAAAAAGGACGAGAGCCTGTACGAACCCAGTCCCTTCGAAGTTTGGCCATGACTGTATTGGTAACTCAGAAGAAACTCAAGCTTGCAACTCAAACTATTGCCCTGGTAAAGTAGATCTATTCATTGTCATGTAACGCCAATTTCCTAAGTGTACCTTTAAACAGAGAATGTTACACTACAATGTAATTGTCTAATTCACAGTATTACGAAAGTAACCAGGACGACTTTTGAAAACTAGTAATTTCTCCTTTTGTCTCAACATTTTTACTAAACGTTTTCAAGGGCGTCAGCTCGCGGCAGATTGAGTGTATATCGGAATGGGTCAAACAACTCAAAGGACCGCGGGTTTGTACTGGTATTGATAGACGACGACTGTCCATCATAGCACTTACCTTATCTCAATGGATCTAACAATATCTTTCAGAAGTGAGAGCGATGTTAAGGTTACCGTATAAATCTACTCGTAGGTTATACTATATGCACATTTAGTAAAAAGAAATGTAATTGAAGTTCTAACTTACTCTGCGTTGTTCTAACTTCCTTCGCGTTGTCCTTACATACTTTGTGTTGTTCTAACTTACTTTTTGTTGTTCTAACTTACTTTTTGTTATTCTAACTTACTTTGCGTTGTTCTAACTTACTTTGCGTTGTTCTAATTTACTTTATGTTGTTCTAAATTACTTTTTGTTATTTTTACTTATTTTGCGTTGTTCTAACTTACTTTGCGTTGTTCTAACTTACTTTGCGTTGTTCTAACTTACTTTATGTTGTTCTAACTTACGTTTTGTTGTTCTAACTTACTTTTTGTTGTTTTAACTTACTTTGCGTTGTTCTAACTTACGTTACGTTGTTCTAACTTACTTTGTGCTGTTCTAACTTACTTTGCGTTGTTCTAACTTACTTTGCGTTGTTTTAACTTACTTTTTGTTGTTCTAACTTACTTTTTGTTGTTCTAACTTACTTTGCGTTGTTCTAACTTACGTTACGTTGTTCTAACTTACTTTGTGTTGTTCTAACTTACTTTGCGTTGTTCTAACTTACTTTGCGTTGTTTTAACTTACTTTGTGTTGTTCTAACTTACTTTGCGTTGTTTTAACTTACTTTGTGTTGTTTTAAGTTACTTTGCGTTGTTATAACTTACTTTGCGTTGTTCTAACTCACTTTGCGTTGTTCTAACTTACTTTGCGTTGTTCTTGCGTTGTTCTAACTACTTTATGTTGTTCTAACTTACTTTGTGTTGTTCTATCTTTTGTTCATAGTATTCCAGGTCATATATCAAATGTAAAGCCACGCGTCAATCTCAAACGTTCATGCATGTGACACTTTGCTTGATAAAGCTTCTTTTAAAATCTAACTTTATGATTTCAGAAATCGTTTCTTTGAGTCTTCTTTAAGATATTTTAGCTAATCAAATATCAGATTATAAAACATGTGTATGGATGTTTGTTTTAATTAAGTTTAAAAGCAACCATGTGATTACAATAAAAAGCTATACACTATTATGAATTACGTACGTCAGAGGTATACTATGGAAAACATTTTTGCGATGGGCCAGATATTTCAGTCTACATAATAGTTGGACTGTCTTTTTAGAATAATATATTTCTCTGTTGCATACTCGATGGTTGCATTTTGCTAAAGAAGCACTGCAACATTATGAGTATAGTTCAATGTATCAGGAAAGTAGTTGAAATCACGGTTTGATTTACAGAAACACATGGAAGATGGTCATCCTGGTCTAGCTGGAGCTCGTGCTCAAATAATTATGTGAAAAAGAGACATCGATTGTGTACCAATCCAAGGCCATCTCAACACGGACAAAATTGTGCTGGAAGCAATGAAGAAATTGACGTCTGCATAGATAACATTCTAGGTAAGGTCGAAATAGAATCAGTTAAAACTTAATTATATATTTATATATAAATACTCAAAACGAAATTATTTTCAATGAACAGTTGTTATGCGTGCAGTTACTCAATCCTCAGACTCAATGGCTTGTGTTTCTGTAAAGCATATATCAGTAGAAAATTCCCCCGTTAAAAGCACATTGGAATGTCGTATATACATATCGTATATATATATATAACACATATGAGTTTTGCGATATTTAATTTTAACAGCAAGAACATGAAATATTAGTTGGATAATTTTTACTTGTTATCTATTATTCGTCTGTGTTCGAATGGAAGAATAATTGATTCTATCAAGTATATATTGGATTGTTTTACCGTGATAATATAGATTCAGGGAACAAACAGTGTAACAAAAAGAACGTCCGCTTTTTATGTTCAGTTATGGTCCTTAGTCATGTTCTTTATACTTCATACAAAGTCTGAGATACTCTGGGAGTTCTTTCAATCTCTGTCACAGGTACCATTATCGAAGACTAAGAGTTACAAGTGAAAGCATTATTTTTTTCATCACATTTTACTATCATATCAACAAGGTATATTTCCTTTTGTAAGGCTATTTTATTCAAATAGTCGAAAACAACAAATGCTTTGACACAGCTTCACGTCTTTTTCATTTTCTTAAAACATACCGTAAAAATAAATAATCTGCGAAATCGTATTCAATTCGGTTGGTTTATTTGCGAGATAAAGAACAACATGTAAAGATACTTTGTCTCGACGGCACTGATGTGACAGATGTCCGTATTAAATGTCCACATACCCGATGATATGTTGATTTACAACGCATTCATAATCAAACAATCAAAGTTCAATGATACACAATTTAAAAGTAAATTACATCAATACGCATCTTGCTGAAAGTGGTTGTCTGATGAGTCTTTTTGGATGCAGTTCGCCATTTTTGTTATCGATATTTTCAGTTTGTATTAAGATATTTCATAGGGTGATCAAAGGTTGGTTGGGAGCGCTTTGTAACGTTACTGTATAACAGTTCCGTCCTGAGCAGCACGTGAAAAAGATCTGATTATAATATGAAACCATGCACTATCATAACAATGGCAACACATTTTAAAATAAACACTGTTTGTAATAATCTTTCGTCATTTTTACAGCGATACGGCTGGTTGGTGGACCAAACAGTCACTCAGGACGTGTAGAAGTTAAATACGGTAATGAATGGGGGACTGTATGTGACGATGGCTTCAATGCTAACGTAGTCAAAGTTGTTTGTCGGTCCTTAGGACTATCAACGTACGTTTGATTTGAACAATTTAATAGCTGTATCATATGTATCTTACACACATTGCGAAACCAACTTTCAGTTTACATTTATCACGCCTGATGTCTTTTTCCCTGGATACCTTATCAATATTCGAGCCACTATTTATTTTTGTTTAGCAAAGATCATAAAAGAGAACGAGCTCTTAACATAATTGTCTTTCGTTTAAGAAAGTCTAGCTCCATCAACAGTAATACCAAATTGTCAAAAGTGGCTTTAACATAATTTTACTTATCTATGGGATATGGTTTGTATGCTCTAAAAGGACAATGCTAACGGTCAAACAAGCATGCAAACAAGCAGTCAATTCTACACACCTAGAGGAACTGTTTATTCCAGGAACCAGTAACATAACTTTTGATTGCAATGTACTGCTGGTGATTATGTTTGGGAAAAGTAAAGAGCCAATTTTCTTTTGTATACAATAATTCAACATGGGTACTGTCGTTTTACGCCAAAAGAGGGTTAAGGAACCCTAATCCCGAAATATCGCAGACACTTTGAATTAATCACGGTGAAAATAATATTATCTAAGATAATACTATACTACATGTATATACAGAAAATATTATGTTAAGTGTTATGTTCCCATTAAACAGTAATAGTATTCATACATCACAGTTCAATAATGCAATGCATATCAACGATATATTTACAGGTCTGGAGCTACCTTTACTAGCGCTAGTAGAAACCAGGGATCCGGGTCAATATTACTGGACGACCTAGTTTGTAAAGGAACGGAAAGGTCACTCGATGAGTGTGGACACAGTCCATGGGGTTCTAATGACTGTATTCACCTTGAAGATGTGGTTGTTACGTGTGGCTGACATCTGATTTGCCAATAGTATATTTGAGATGTAAACCATCAACATCCATATTGATTGTGTATTTTAATATATATATATATATATATATATATATATATATATATATATGGTTGTTCTTGATTAAAGATCTTAATGTGAAAAAGGCAAACTTTTATCTTAAAACAATGTTGTTGTTGTTTTATTACCAGGGATCTATGATTAATCATATAAATATCGCACAACTCAGATTTCAAGCTTTCGGCCTGACTGCCTTCTTCGTGCTGTTTCTAACGTTTGTCATTGGATGGGGAATAGAAACAGTGACGATTTTTGTTATTTGATGGAATAGAAACAAATCAAATACATGTACCTAATAAAATCCGTCAGGCCGAGTTGTAGCCATTTATATACACATAAAACGGATATTACTGCAATCCTTTTTCAACATACTGATGCTTTCTGACGTCTCTGCAGAATACTACTGTTGCAATCAAGTTGTCAAATGAAAAGTTAAAATAATGTTGTTGTTAAGAGCATTATCAACTGTTTTCATGAGATGAGCAGTCCCGCGAGAAAACCGACAGTGTGGACTCTGCGTAAAGTATCGACCCAGATCAGCCTAAGCATGCCGCGAAGGCAAACCCGGACAGTCACTTTTAGCCTCCTGTGGATATTCTGTTTCAGGAATCATTACTCTATACCTTTTTCCCCCTGAGACGGAATGCGTCGTCCCGGATCAGTCTGCGCGAACTACGCAGGCTGATCTGGGTCGATACATTACGCAGAGGCCATACTGTTGGTTTGTTCGCGTGACGGCTCAGTTGTCTGTCGCAGAGGACTTGATGGTATGTATTATAAATATGGTTGATGATGCACACTTATTTCTGAACCCACATAGTGAAAGTCTGCAGCAGACAAATGTGAAAGAAATCTGGACCAAAGTATGTGAAATCTCTACAAATAAAAGAACTATTATTGAATAGAGTTGAAAACATTATGACAAATGGGGACATCTTCAAAATGGGAGCTCAGGCGGACGCTACCTGAACGGTTCATCAATGCGTTGAGAGTTCGAAAACCAGCTCGGCCAACAGTCTTTCTGATGTTAGACATAAGTCAGTGCGACACGCGTTACTCGTCTTCCGGTACGCGGGTTCGATTACCGACCGGGTCATACCAAAGACTTTGTAAAGGGTAGTAATGGCCGCCCTCCTTTGTGCGCAGGTTTGCGGGGTGAAATGTACGTCTCACTGGCTGATGTCAGGATAAATGGACCAGTAGTACTGATAACTTATACAGGAAACAGCATGAGCGTTAATTAATTGTTGAAATTGGCTTAAAACTCCAAACAACCAGTCAATCAATCATTCCGCTTCCACCAAAGGGCTAACTGTCTATGTAGAAAACATGAGTAGTTGAACATATCGCCGTGATATGACTAAGCAATTGTTGAAAACGGTATTTAACCCTAATCAATCAAACGAAATGTTTCTGTCTTGGTAATGGGTATTGAATATAAACATTCCGATCAGAAATCATGTCGTCTTATGCCGATGTGTCAACATGCGTTTATATATGGGAATTTGTTTATGTATGTGTAAACTTGATCATTGAGCCACGATAGTCGTGAACGACGGGGAATGTAGACCAAGGCCCGTGAGTTCAAACCCCGGCATGACAGTTCGATCTTTCATAAGATTAACACTTGGAATTGTGACTTTCCTCGTTCGTCTTCCACTAATGTTGGGCGGTTACCAGATGTTTTGGTAGAATGTTTAGGGGAGTAATGGTACGAGCGAGCCTGGAAACATGGTAAGGTGAAATTACTGCCTTGCTATAAATAAAATACTGTTGAAAACGCCATTACTCATACAAAAATAAACATGCTGTATAAATTTAGATATAACATTTTGTGTAATATATATAATTCGCTTCATGAACATAAATGTGAACCAAATTAATAAATTCGACAGAATCAATCAGACATCTTTTAACCCATCTCATTGAAATTAGACCAAAATACTACGCTGTACGTACATTGAATCTGACGACACCGCATACAATGTCGTCTCGAATTGCCCATTTACATGTAATAATTCTTGAGCAGGTTCTCGTTTTTTCTCTATCCAATGAAATCACACGATACATCCAACGCATCAACGCATCCCTACCTAATGGGTCACTTCCCCTGTTGATACCTAACGATTGTGTAGATAATTTTATTTGCTGACGCAAAGGATCATCTGAGAGGACCGGAATTTAGGCAGTCGTCAAAACTATATACGAGCGTTTGTTACTGTAGCGAAGTTTAAGTGTGGTTTTAAAGCAATTCTCATTTAATCTGACAACATTCAAATGAGCCGTCCTGCGAGAAAACCAACATTATGGCCTCTGCGTAATGTATCGACCCAGATCAGCCTGCGCCTGTCTTAGGGGGATAGAGGTAAAGAGTAATGATTTATGGAACAGAAAATCCACGAGAGGCGAAAAGTGTCTGTCCGCGTTAGCATGCGGCTCAAAAGATTAATTCGAGATAGGTTGATCGTTTCCCACATTCAGATGCGTTTTTACAGCAACAGTTACCTTTCACTGCAATATTTGCAATTACATGTACATGTATTTAATGGCCACAAGTGTGTTCGATTCGACATTTAAGGAGTAAGTTAGGTTAAAAAGTGATGGACAGAAGGACACACAGATTAACTAACGGACAGACGGACACACATATTAACTAAAAGACAGACGGACACACATACTTACCAAAAGACAGATGGACACACAGACTACCCAACAAACAGACGGACACACAGGCTAACCAACAGACAGACGGACACACATACTAACTAACGGACACAAAGACTAACTAACAGACAAACGGCCGTACCCATGAAGTGTATTTATGGGGTTATTTCTTTTGTTTGAATCTTGTGGGTTGCACCCCACAAGTATGCTATTCATTCCGTAATTATTCCCCTTTTACGGAATGAATAGCATTAATATGCAAATAAGATACCCGTTATAAAACAAACAAAACAATTATTTATATAAGTGTCTTTATAAGGGTGGTGCGTGGGCTTTAGGAAAAACGAACACCACACAAGTACTCACTAACGGACATAATAAATATTTAAAGTGGTTACGGGATGAATCAAAGAATTCTTTTTGTGCCCCACCTCTATCCTTATAATACCTTAATCGTGTACAAAGATTGAGACATATACAGATGTATATGAGCCCAATTAAGAGACAACCAACAGTGTGGACTCTGCGTAAAGTATCGACCCAGATCAGCTTAAGCATGCCACGCAGGCAAACTGGGACAGACACTTTTCACCTCCTGTTGATTTTCTGTTTCAGGAATCATTACTTTATATCTTTGTTCCCCTGTGACGGAGTTTGTTGGCCCGGAATAGCCTGCACAGATTGTGCAAGCTGATCTGGATCGATACCTTTCGAAGAGTCCATAATGTTAGTTTGCTCGTGGAATGGCTCATATATCGTTTCACAAAGGTCAGGATCGGGTTTATTATGTTGAGTTACTTAACATTGAATCAAACGTGTCTGCCTTTTTCAGCAGTGTGGGCATGAATCAGGGGACATAATCCGTACTCCCATGTTGAAATTGTTTATGATTTTCATAATTACCTCCCTGTGATCGGCTTCGGATCTCATATCGTTTTTGATTAAATTAAACTAAGTCGTGTTGCGGTAAGAGTGTCACACATATATACGAGCTATGCCAAGAGATTTGTGTGTGGTTCACACGTACATTGTCATGACAGTATTGGGGCTATGCTTCCAGATTTGTGTCAGAAGATGCTTTAAACATTGCTTAACTTTAAACATATTTGTATGGCCAACACATTATACATACAGAATTAAATACAGATTTACAAATATACATGTTATAGGCAAACGGATCTGACGACAAGTTCTCAGAACTTAGATACGGTCATCCCCTTTGATAATTACAATCATTTTTATTTTGTCTCTAAATACGACTTCAATTTTTGTAAATAGTTTATATTTCGTTTTTTTAGAAAAAATATATTATGGTTAGGCAAAGTTTACGGGGGTAAAGTGTCAACGATATCTAAAGCAAGATGAAGTTGTGTCAGCCCAACACAAAACCGCCGAAATACGTAAACAAGTTTGAATCCTTACATATAAGTTTAAAGGTTATACAAATATATCTGACATAGACGTGTAGGTAAGAACATAACCTATGCCATGATATGAAAGTTATACATCTTCCACGAGGAATGCGATTTAGAAAAAAAAAATCGCTGAAATGATAATACAAACAGTGGCTTAATTATGATTGACTAAAAATAGATATAAAAACAACAACATTCGTTTTCAGTATACTTTTTCTCCTGACATATTTTAATAAGTTAATATAAATCTCCCTAGCCGTTGTTAATTAAATATTGATGTCGTAGAACGGTAACACCTGTGTCGCGTCGGAACGCCAATTGCGGAAATTAAAAATAAAACATAGTTAACAGCCCATCTCTTAGCGTTTACTTCTAATTTACTCACCGCATTTGTGATGTAGTGATAGAGCGTCCGTCTCCGTGCGGGATGTTGCAGGTTGGACCCTTGTTCGAATATCCACCTGGCTCTATATTCAACTCGATTTTCAAATCTGTATTCGCGTTCCTTCATGATCAGAAATACGATAGCACCATTTCCCCGAATATCAACAAGGCTCTATATTTAAATCTGTATTCGCGTTCCTTCATGATCAGAAATATGATAGCACCATTTCCCCGAATATCAACAAGGCTCTATATTTAAATCTGTATTCGCGTTCCTTCATGATCAGAAATACGATAACACCATTTTCCCGAATATCAACAAGGCTCTATATTCAAATCTGTATTCGCGTTCCTTTATGGTCAGAAATACGATAGCACCATTTCCCCGAATATCGACCTGGCACTATTTTCAAATCTGTATTCGCGTTCCTTCATGATCAGAAATACGATAGCACCATTTTCCCGAATATCGACAAGGCTCTATATTTAAATCGGTATTCGCGCTTCTTCATGATCAGAAATACGATAGCACCATTTCCCCGAATATCAACAAGGCTCTATATTTAAATCTGTATTCGCGTTCCTTCATGATCAGAAATACGATAGCACCATTTCCCCGAATATCAACAAGGCTCTATATTTAAATCTGTATTCGCGTTCCTTCATGATCAGAAATACGATAGCACCATTTTCCCGAATATCAACAAGGCTCTATATTCAAATCTGTATTCGCGTTCCTTTATGGTCAGAAATACGATAGCACCATTTCCCCGAATATCGACCTGGCACTATTTTCAAATCTGTATTCGCGTTCCTTCATGATCAGAAATACGATAGCACCATTTTCCCGAATATCGACAAGGCTCTATATTTAAATCGGTATTCGCGCTTCTTCATGATCAGAAATATGATAGCACCATTTCCCCGAATATCGACAAGGCTCTATATTCAAATCTGTATTCGCGCTTCTTCATGATCAGAAATACGATAGCACCATTTTCCCGAATATCGACCTGGCTCTATATTCAACTCGATATTCAAATCGGTAATCGCTCTAATACATGATCAGAAAGACAAAATCACCATTTCCCCGAATATCGACCTGGCTCTATATTCAAATCTGTATTCGCGTTCCTTTATGATTAGAAATACAATAGCACCATTTCCCCGAATATCGACCTGGCTCTATATTCAACTCGATATTCAAATCGGTAATCGCTCTAATACATGATCAGAAAGACAAAATCACCATTTCCCCGAATATCGACAAGGCTCTATATTCAAATCTGTATTCGCGCTTCTTCATGATCAGAAATACGATAGCACCAAATATCCGAATATAGATCTGGCTCTATAGGTCACAATACACCGAATAAATTCCTTCTTTGTTTACATGTAAATTAACCAGCTTCAACCCACTTTTGTCTCACTTTCTAAGCGTTTCCCAGGTAGAACACCTATATCATTGAAAAGAGATACTTCTTACCTTTAAAATAATCCGTAGAAAATGTATGGTCATGCATTATGCAAGAAAGAACTCGCTCTGTGAAGATGGGGACAGTCCTTTTTACCACAAACCAGCTAGGCTGAAACTGGGTTTCCACATCCTCTACTTTCACTTTCACACAAGGTCAAAATACATAAAATGATCAAATCAAACAGTTACAGTTCATCCTCTACATATTTACAAAGAATTTACACCCATTGTCACATATCCAATGCAGTTTGGGCCAGATGTACAACCATTTCTAGGCAAATAAAGTTTTGTTTACGTACTACGGTAGATCAACGGGGCATGCGGATGTATTTAGCGTAATTTGACCTATATTCAAATCTGTATTCGCACATCTTCATCATCAAAAATATGATAGCACCATTTTTCCGAATATCGACCTTGATCTATATTCAAATCGGTATTCCTGCTTCTACATCATCAGAAATACTATTGCTTCATTTTCCCGAATATCGACCTGACTCGATATTCAAATCGGTATTCGTACTTCTTCATGGTCAGAAATACTGTAGTAACATTTTTCCGAATATCGACCTGGCTCTATATTCAAATCAGTATTCGCCCTTCTTCATGATTCTAAATACGACAGCACCCATTTTCCCGAATATATACCTGGCTAGACATCGTAACGGAGTTCACAAATCTGGTGCTGGCTCTATATTCGTGTCAGCTCGAACTTCATATCGGTATTGAATATCACTTACTGAATAACGAACTTCGTGCCAACTTCACATACCTCTTTCTCACAACACTCTTTCATTGCAACGGGCTGCTTTTCCACATAGACTGTAAGACCATTGGTGAAATATTTGATTGTCAGTGTCTTAACTCTTTCCCACATACATCAAATATGCAGGGTACAACTCTGAAAACATCTGAGCAAAAAATATGTAAAATCTATTAACATAAATATATAATCATTAAATACAGTTTGAAAACAGTGTAGCAAAAGAAGAAATTGCTTATTATGAGCAATGTCTTATATTAATGCACTGCTTTTAAAATTCGTTTCATGCAGAGGCGTCAGAAAGCGTCTGAAAGTTGAAAAGGGTTGAACAAATGTTGTGTTTCCGCCTCGTATGTGTAATGCGTTCGATCCCAGACATAGGCATACAGTCCTGTTATCTCGAATTCAGCGAGTCAGTCATACTGAACACAATTATATATATACTGAGCCAAACAAGTTACGATACATGAAATCAATTGGATACAATTTTATCGTGGGTCAGTAATATGAATATGTTTTTAAACTTTTTGAAAATCAATATAAATGGACTGATGAAAATGTTAAGTTCTGGAATTTGTTAATACCGGGTGTGACCTCCCTGTGCATTCATTACAGCAGTGCATCGTCTACGCATAGAATTGAAAAGTGTTTGAATATCTCGCTGTGGAATGGCATTCCATTCTTGAATAAAACCTCCAACTGCGCTAATGTTTGGGGATTGCGACGTCTAATCCGACGGTCCAGGGCATTCCAAAGATGTTCTATTGGGGACAAATCTGGTGAACAAGCAGGCCAATCTAGAACATTAATGTTTTGTTGTGTAAGAAAATTGCGGCATACATGTGCTGTATGGCACATAGCATTGTCTTGCTGGAAAATTTCGTCTCGATAACGTTGTCCCGTTAGATTCCCACGCACAATAACCAATGGAGTGCGATTCTGGTAGGATATTCCGCCCCAAACCATGATACTTCCACCATCGTAACGGTGCACACAGACGTCAGCATAACGTTCACCGACCCTACTGTATACTCTAGCACGTCCATCTCCTCGCCTCAAACAAAAACGCGACTCATCAGTGAACATTACCGTATTCCATTGATTTCTTGTCCAATTCAAGTGTCCAGTGGTCCACTGACGTCTCAAGACGCGATGACGTTGGGTTAATATAGGCCCATGATACGGACGTCTGGCTCTTATACCACGCTCGGCGAGTCTGTTTCGGACTGTTTGAGCACTAATTATGTTGTTTGTACGACCATGTGTTACAGCAGCAGTAACAGTAGATGGAAGAAACCGGTCACGTAAGTGTCAAGTCCTTATGTGACGGTTCTGTGCAGGAGTCGTTTCACGGGGCCTACCAAAACGGGGACGGTCATTAACAGAACCAAGGGCACGATAACGGCCTAAAAGTTGGGTTATAGTCAACCTAGACACTCCAAAGTGAGCAGCGACGTCAGCGTGACGTAAGTTTGCTTGTAGCATACCAATGGCTATAAGGCGTTGATTTGCATTCAGTCTCGGCATAATTACAGCAGAGAAATATTGAATGTTGCCTGTGTTTTCACAATACAGGTACAATATCTGTGAAATGCGTATATTTTTATGTCGATACATGTTCATCATCATGGGTTTCCCGTGCAGTGCGTGCAAAACGTAAAAATCCCTATTGCCAGTAACACGATATTCTACAATAATCGATAATGGTCTGTGAAAAGAGTCATACGTTTAAGCAATCATGTAATCACATTACATATAACACAAGTTTAAGCTTTAAGATTTTACAAATGATCTAAGTATGTATCGTTACTTGTTTGGCTCAGTATATATATATATATATATATTGGCTATATGAGCCGAAATACGAGAAAACCAACATTGTGGACTCTGCGTAAAGTATCGACCGGATAGACACTTTTTGCCTCCTGTGGATTTTCTGTTTTAGAAATCATTACTCTATACCTCAATCCACCTGAGACGAAATGTGTAGGCCCGAATTAGTCTGCGCGGACCGCGCAAGCTGATCTGGATCAATACATTACGGAGAGGCCATATTGTTTGTTTTCTCGCGGGACGCCTCATATCAAAAGGTAGTGTCTCTAAATGTCATGTAATGATATATTAGGAGAACTGCATACCTTACTATATGAATATCTATTGCTGTTAAAAGCCATTATCTTCATTTTTTTTTATATTTTCCTAAAGATGATTTGGGATTTAAATGAAACCATAGATACTAGTTTTGCTCCTGTTCAATTATACTATTTCGTCGATTTATTATGTATACACTTGTATGTATTATAGTGGAGTTGCTGCCTCACGATACCAGACCAGGACTATTGAATTGTTTAACCCTTTCCTATATACAGACGTTTTTTGACGCCTCTGCAGCAGAAGACTTTGAAAACATTGTGGCATATGGAGAAGTTGCTCATAATTTTCATCTTTAACAAATAAATACTTACACTTTCAATAAAAACATAATTTTTGTTAACATGTTTTCAAAGTCATCTGCTGCAGATTTGACGTATAAGGGAAAGGGTTAAGCAATTCGTGTCATTTGCTTTGCCAATTAATATTAAACGAGACACGAAAATAACAGCAGATAATAAATTGCGTTTACATTTAATTCATCCATTATGCATGTTGCTGATGTGAACAAATCGTCAGGGGATGAATATCTGTTTATCACAAATCGATGGCTTAACGTTAAACGGTTATAACTGTATGTAATTTAAAAAGCAGTTACAAATGTTTCGCGCTGAGCCAAAGAATAGTAAACTAGAATTAATAGACCATCGTTAGAAGCACACTGAACGAAACACTGACGATACAAACATGTTTTTGTTTTATTGGACTTTAACGCCATTTTATACATTATCTAAGTTATAACACGTCTACAGTTCACTTTCTCACACGTTCTAAATCCCAGATCCCACTCGAGAAAAGCAACAGTATGGCGCCTGCGTAATGTATCGACCCAGACCAGCCTGCTCAGTCCGCAGACAGCTGACACATTCGGTCTGAGGGGGATAGAGGTAAAGAGTAATGATTCCTGAAATAGAAAAACTACAGGAGGCGAAACGTCTCTGCCCTTACACGGCATGCCATAATGTTGGTTTTCTCGCGGGACGGCTGATGTACTTAATTTCAGAAGCTCTGAACTACTTTAAAACTTGAAGTCATTGCTTTCCCTCCTTGGCGCTCAGGATTGTGGGAATAATGCCAAATGCGGAACTTAATTTACTCACCACCTCGGGTGCGGGAGGTCGAATGTTCGATTCCCGGCTGGGTCATTGAAAATGCTCAGGATTGTGGCTTTAACGTTATAACTGACTTGCTGGTGTCGGGATAAATGGGCCAGTAGTACTGGTAATTTAACATGGAAACGCCGTGATATAACTAAATAAATGTAAAAAGCGGCGTAATTCACCAAACAAGCAAGTTTAATTTTGGAACCTCCTAAGAAAGGTTTTCGCCTGGCGTTGACCGAATGAAAGGGTATTCATCAATTAACTCTTTCCCAAATATAGACGCTTTCTGATGCTTCTGCAGCAGACGACTTTTCAACTCTATTCAATATTAAATATTCATTTGTAGAGATTTTTCATATTTTTTCCTGGATGATTTAAAAGTCGTTTGCAGCAGATTTGTTGTATGTGAGAAAGGGTTAAAGTGGCGGACTTTATATATCATTAGAATATGGTAATAGTTTGATAAATACCAACTGTGTATTCAATACAAATAAATAATTCATAATGTGCCACTTGATATACAGCTTTTCAAACGATAAAGCCGGAACATTTAGATAGTTAGATTTTAGAAGGCCTATGCCCCTTGATACCATTCTAAATATATTATAACATCAACTATTGTATTTTATTGATCGGGTTTTAACGCCGTGTTTAACATTAGTTCAGTCATATCACGGCGGCCAAATAACCTACAAATGTGTAAGCCCTTTGGTGGAAGATGAATGGCGCTATTAGTATTGATATTTGTCAAACTTCGGAGAGAATGTTGGCCGAGCTGGGGTTCGAACTCACAACTCCTGATTGAAAGCCCGTACCATTACCGACTGAGCTACCGGGGCTCGGCTCAAATATAATAAGCATACTCTTCGACAGGTTATTAATATAATTTTATTGAATAACCGAAAAATGTTTTATCTGGTTTAACACTGTTTGAATCAGATCACATGGACGTGCAGGAAGACCTCTATTTCAGCAATGCTGTCGGGAAACAAACCTTAACTTTTATGATTACATGCGTTGGAATAGTGGTGTCAGTAAAGGATCCAGAATGGATACTGCTTTTCATATGTTTATTGAAACCTTCTATAACTAATACGATTGACATTTAAACATTGGGATGATTTTGGAAAGTTCAAGCGAATGTTAAAAGTTCTAGTTAGGAATTTAGTCATTCGAATTTGCATATATTTAATCGAATGATAGATGTTTAAATTGGCATTTTAATACTCGCATTTTTGAAAGTATTTACAAATGTTTAAATTTAGACATTCGTATTGGTGAACGTTTAATCCAATATATGATGTTGAAATTGGCAAATATGAATTCGCGCTTCTACATGATCAGAAAGACGAAATCATCATTTTCCCGAATATCGACCTAGCTCGATATTCCCATCTATATTAAAATTGGTAATCGCCTTTCTACATACTGATCAGCAAAACGAGATCAGCACTTTCCCGAATATCGATCTGGCTCCATATTCAAATCAATTTTCAAATCTAGATCAGAGCTTTTATACGAACACAAAAAGAAAATTTCAATTTTCCCGAAAACCGACCTGGCTCGATATTCAAATCGATATTGAAATCGATATTCGCGCTTCTATATGGTCAGGAAGACGATAGCACCATGTTCGACCTGGCTGCATATTCAAATTGATATTCAAATCGGTATTCGCTCTTCTACGTTGTCTGAAAGATGATAGCACAATTTCCGACCTGGCTCCATATTCAAATTAATATTCAAATTGATATTCGAGGTTTTATACGAACACAATGAGGAAATAACCATTTTCCTGAATATCGATCTGGCTTCATATTCAAATCGATATTCAAATCAGTATTCGCGCTTTTATGTTATCAGAATGACGATGAAAATCATTTCTCGGATATCGACCCGGCTCTCTATTCAAATCGATATACAAATCAGTATTCGCGCTTCTACATGATGAGAAAGACGAATATTTTCCCGAATATCGACCTGGCTCCATATTGAAAATCGATATTCAAATCGATATTAGAACTATTATAAGACCACAATGAGGAAATAAACATTTCCTGAATATCGATCTGGCTTCATATTCAAATCGCTAATCAAATCGAGTTTACGCTTCTATCTAATCAGAATGACGATGCAATCTTTTTCCCGAATAACGATAAAATCTTTTACCCGAATAACGACTTGGCTCTATATTTAAATAGATTTTCATATCGATAATCGCACTTCTACATGATCAAGAAGACGATAGCAACATTCTCCCGAATATCGACATTCATATCCATATTCATATCGGTATTGAATATCGATTACCGAATATCAAACTTCATGCCAACTTCACATACCTAACTTCGCTGCAGTAGCAAACACTTGTATAGATAACATGAATGCCTATTACAGATTAATTAACATTTGCGTCAGCCAATGAAATCGTCGACTACAAAATCGTTATGTATCAACAGGTAAAATGACCGATGTACACCAACAAGATAGAGAAGCGGTGATTGATGAGTGTTCCAATTGTAAAGAATACATAAATGTATATGGTCAATTCGAGACGACCTTTTATAGCGGTGATGTCAGATCGAATAAATGCACAGCGAAGTAATTTGGTATGACTTCAGTGAAATTGGGAATAGAGAAGCGGTGATTGACGACTGTTTCGATTGTACAGTATACTTAAAGTAATAGGTTTAATTCGATATAACATTTTATGTGGTGCCGTCAGCTTGAATTTACGAAGTAATTTGGTGTGACTTCAGTGAAATTGGGAATAGAGTAGCAGTGATTTACGAGCGTTCCGATTGTATAGTATACTTAAAGGAATAGGTTTAATTCGATATAACATTTTATGCGGTGTCGTCAGCTTGAATTTACGAAGTAATTTGGTGTGACTTCAGTGAAATTGGGAATAGAGTAGCAGTGATTTACGAGCGTTCCGATTGTATAGTATAATTAAATGTATATGCTCAATTCTAGATGACATTTTATGCGGTGTCGTCAGCTTGAATTTACGAAGTAATTTGGTCTGACTTCAGTGAAATTGGGAATAGAGTAGCAGTGATTTACGAGCGTTCCGATTGTATAGTATAATTAAATGTATATGCTCAATTCGAGATGACATTTTATGCGGTGTCGTCAGCTTGAATTTACGAAGTAATTTGGTGTGACTTCGATGAGATTAGGAATAATAAAGACTGTTAGGAATACGATGTAAATTCACTGTTCTGACATGACTCAAGAACGCTTTTCATAAAAGCTAGTTTTATCCTACTACTGTTAACTATTCAGGTCTTCGTGGCAAGCGGTGACACATGTAGCAATACGCATCAGCTCATATCCATATTCCTCAACCTCGTTGCATTCTGATAATAAATGTTGCTATATGCCTACCCCCTCCGTGGTGTGGTGGTTAGAGTGTCCGCCTTGGGAGCGGAACACCCGGGTTCGATCCCCGATCGGGTCATACCAAATACTTTAAAACGGGAAGTAATGCCTTCCCTACTTGGAGTTTATGGTTGCGTTGCGGTGATAGTGTTACGAGTGACGTATCGATGTCAGGATAAAGGATACCGGTAGTAGTGGTAATTTACCGAGGGAACGCCGTGATATAACAGAAAATCAGCAGGGTTCGCTCCTGGATCGATTCATACCAAAATCTTAAAACAAGGAATTAATGGCTTTCCTTCTTAGAGATCAGGGTTGTGATAGGGGGATAGCTTTACGACTGATGCATCGATGCCAGGATACGTACTAATAATTTGCCTAAAAAATGTCGTGATATATATTTCAATTATTGTTAAAGGAGGCGTAAAGATCCATTAAAACAAAAACGAAAACCTTTCTGTCACGTATTCGTGTTCTATTATTGATAACAGGCGTTATTAACAATCATTGACATTAAAAGCATTTGATTTTATCAGAATTGCAATTTATTCAAACAGCTCTGTATTAATGTCGGCTAACGCTTTGCGAGAATTACAAAACTTATCATACCTTGTTTGTATGTCATTTTACGCAGCTTTCAACATGATTTCAGTCATAACACGGCATTTCATGGGTATGTTACCAGTTCTACAGCTCTACAAACGTTACAACACGGAGGCGTTCAAACAAACAAACAAACAACACATGATTATATGAGCCGTTCTACGAGAAAACCAACATTATGGACTCTGCGTGCATGCTAACCCGGACAGACGCTTTTCGCCTCCTGTGGATTTTCTGTTTCAGAAATCACTACTCTATACCATTATCCCCCTTGTGATGGAATGTGTCGGCCCGGATCAGCCTGCGAATATTGCGCAGGCTGATCTGGATCGATACATAACGCAGAGTCCATAATGTTAGTTTTCTCGTTGAACGGCTTACATAGAGACTGCTGTTCACACTAGTTTAATCAGCCGGTTTTGACGTTGCTGTCGTCCCTGTTCACTGTCTTTAAAATGAAAGGTAACTCTTTCAGCGCCGAATTTCCCAGAGTAGACTCTCCCAAGATCAATATCGGGCGACTCCGTTTTTCAAAAAAATTGGAATATGTTGATAACTAAAAGGCAAACATTGCTGATTTCTGGTCGTTATGAACTGACTCACCTGCATCTGTATTGTTTAGAAAATCCTCAAAATTGCCATTGACGTTGAAAGGGTCCATAATTACTCGAGTAATAACCATAACACATAGTTTAAGTGTTTACAATTTCTTTACAGGGGCACACTTCTATGAAGACATATAACATATACAGTCAAACCTGTGCGAAAGACCACCATGGAATAGCGAGTCACTGTCTATAGCATGCATCCATACTTTAAGTTTCCCGATTAATCACTTTCTGAATAAATGACCATGCAATTAAAGACCATCTGTGAATAAAGACCACCATCTGTTAATAAAGACCATCTGTGAATAAAGACCATCTGTGAATAAAGACCATCTCTGAATAAAGACCATCTCTGAATAAAGACCATACTTGTGTGTTTCCATGGGTGGTCGTAATACAAAGGTTCCGCTGTATTCTTAAACTTGATTGATAGCTAAGGCATAACAAATCATTTCCTCAACTAAAAGCTGTTGAAACCATTTTAATTCAGAGCTCTAGATAAGGAGCGTTTTGCATACATGTTCTAAAATCCGTTTGTTGTTGCTACTCAAAAGAATTGGCTCAGTGAGACAATTCCTTTGAGTTCCCACAACATTGATTTGGTTGGAAAATTAGAAAGATATTGTGGGGAAAAGAGCCGTATACCCTCCTTATCTGGGCCTCTGATTTTAATTTATCATCAAATATAGAAGTCAGGGTAACCTATTCATGGTCAATAAAACGCATACATGTTTCGGTTTCATGTAAAACGAGTCCGCGGTCAGATATTGTTCACAATAAAACGTCCTTTTTACATCACGGCATTTGTTCCCGACCCCGAAAAATTGTCATTTGATTATCACAAATAGCTCCCTTACTCAACAGCTCGGCCAACATTCGCCTTCCAACAATTGACTAACAGTCCATGTGGAAAAGCAGCAAGTTGCTTGGAAATTATGTTGTGTTGAGTCCTTGTTTGAGAAAGCCAGGAAACACATGAGTAGGTGAATTGACAGCCGTAATATGATTGAATCATTGTTGAAAACGGCGTTTATCCCCTTGCAATTAACCTTTACTTAATTTTCAAAAGTCATCTACCGCAAATGTGATACACTAGACCAAACAGTCCGTTGATGATGCTTATTTGGTCTTTAATATATTTTCTCTTTATCAGAATTAAAAGAGTTGTGAGTGTTATATTATGCATGTAATGATGCACATCGAAATGTTAAATTATGTAATAGATCGATTCAAACCAAAACCTGTCGAATCACTTTCATTTATTTGTTACTGATTTCTTGTTATGGATTCCGAACAATTGCTTTGACGTGTTCTAGCCGGAAGTTGTGGACGATTGTGTCATATATAACTGATTTGCTCATTTTTAACAACTAAGGAAAACCTGTTCCTTAAACGAGTATTCATCTATATTGGCATTTTTTCTTAGAACCTGTTATATCTGTTTGAGAATATCAGTTATTTGAAGGTTTTTTCAATTGATATATGGTTGTGTTCCTTGTTAAATACATGGATAGACTTATTGAATAAGTTATAATATGATGATTAAGTTTCAAAGCTAAAGGACAAACGAGTCCGAGCAAGGGAAAACGGTACAATTATGGCCTCTGCGTAATGTATCGACCCAGATTCCTGAAACAGAAAATCTACAGGAGGCGAAAAGTGTCTATCCGGGTAAGTCTGTGCGGCATGCTTAGGCTGATCCGGGACGATACTTTACGCAGAGTCCAAAATGTTGGCTTTCTCGCGGAACGGTTCATATATACAGATCAGCAAGTGCACCTGCACAGTCTCAGCAAGATCTTCACTTTTTACAGATTCTTTAAACACAAGCATGTTTGTAGAATCTGTCAGTTTGTGTCGATTCTGATCAGACTGAGCAGGTGGATTATATGACCTGAATCTTCACTGTTCAGAAATGACAACTTGTGCCTTTTCTCATGTACTGACTCAAATGTAATTTTCGGCAATCAGGATAATGAAAACGGGACCAATAAGTGATGCGCTGATTGGAAACGGGACCAATAATTAAATTGATGCGCTAATTGAAAACGGGACCAGATGTTCTGAGTACAGTATTTAGGAAAATTGCGAAGCACTCTCACGCAATAGAACATACATGTACTTTGAAAAAAAAAAAAAAAACATAGATACAATGTCCGAAAAGGTTGAAGTTACAAAACAACACATACATGGTTCAAGTTCAATGCCCGAAGATACGGTTCTTCAGGCAAGGAGTGACGGACAAACGGCATTGACAAGCCATCGTACCTGTGACATTAAGAAAGAGAAAGAAAACGGGGTCGAGCTAAAATTTGATGATTTGAAATCAAACGATAGGGAAAGTGATATTGTACTAGATGGTGACCAAAGATCAAACGTAACAAGTTCGAGCAATTGTAATAACGAGGATATAAATACCGTAAAACATGAACTTACTAAAGTAATACAACAATTAACGGATTCAATTACAAGGCTTAACGTTAAGCAGGCGAGAAGAGACGATGAAACTGAATCTATTAAGCAACAAATGACTGCGAATAACCAGAGGATAGACAGAGAGATAAATGATAGGTTAACAACACGGATTGATATAATAGATGCCGAACTAACAGGAGTTCAAAAGGAAAATAAAGAGAAAAATAGCGTTTGTGATTTCATCAAGGGGTTTGCTGAATCAAGCACTATCCATGGCGTGCCAAGACTGACGGCGAAGGGAAGGATATGGAAGATATTCTGGAGCATACTCTTATTAGGTAGGTCATCCACATGCTTTCATCAATGCATCGGGGTTTGATGCCGTTTGCATCATATTTTCGGTCATAACACGGCGCCCAGTTCAAATACCCATGTGTTTCATATTTGGAAAAGCAGCTAGTTGTTTGGAAAGTGTTATGTGCGGAGTACTGGTGAGAGAAAGCTAGGAAACACATGAGTAGATGAACTGGCTGCCTTGATATGACTGATCTTTTTTTGAAAACGACGTTAAATCACAACCAATCAATTCATTTAAAGAGATTCTTAAGTGTTGACTTGTTGTTTGTGGGAAATGTTTTTTGTCCGTGAAGCATTAATATGTGTATGAGCCGCGTTTTGTCTGTGAAGCATTAATATGTGTATGAGCCGCGTTTTGTCTGTGAAGCATTAATATGTGTATGAGCCGCGTTTTGTCCGAGAAGCATCAATATGTGTATGAGCCTCGTTTTGTCTGTGAAGCATTAATATGTGTATGAGCCGCGTTTTGTCTGTGAAGCATTAATATGTGTATGAGCCGCGTTTTGTCTGTGAAGCATTAATATGTGTATGAGCCGCGTTTTGTCCGAGAAGCATCAATATGTGTATGAGCCTCGTTTTGTCTGTGAAGCATTAATATGTGTATGAGCAGCGTTTTGTCTGTGAAGCATTAATATGTGTATGAGCCGCGTTTTGTCCGAGAAGCATTAATATGTGTATAAGCCGCGTTTTGTCACACAAGCATTAATATGTGTATGAATCGCGTTTTGTCTGAGAAGCATTAATATGTGTATAAGCCGCGTTTTGTCACACAAGCATTAATATCTGTATGAGCCGCGTTTTGTCCCACAATAATTAATATGTGTATAAGCCGCGTTTTGTAATACAAGCATTAATATGTGTATGAGCTGCGTTTGGCTTTGAAGCATTAATATGTGTATAAGCCGCGTTTTGTCCGAGAAGCATTAATATTTGTATGAGCCGCGTTTTGTCCGAGAAGCATTAATATGTGTATAAGCCGCGTTTTGTTCGTGAAGACTTAATATGTGTATGATCCGCGTTTTGTCCCACAAGCATTAATATGTGTATAATCCGCGTTTTGTAATACAAGCATTAATATGTGTATGAGCTGCGTTTGGCTTTGAAGCATTAATATGTGTATAAGCCGCGTTTTGTCCGAGAAGCATTTATATGTGTATAAGCTTCGTTTTGTCCTTGAAGCATTAATATGTGTGTGATCCGCGTTTTGTCCCACAAGCATTAATATGTGTATGAGCCGCGATTTATCCGAGAAGCATTAATATGTGTATGAGCCGCGTTTTGTCCCACAAGCATTAATATGTGTATGAGCCGCGTTTTGTCCATGAAGCATTAATATGTGTATAAGCCGCGTTTTGTCCGAGAAGCATTAATATGTGTATGATCCGCGTATTATCCCACAAGCATTAATATCTGTATGATCCGCGTTTTGTCCCACAAGCATTAATATGTGTATGAGCCGCGTTTTGTCCCACAAGCATAAATATGTGTATAAGCCGCGTTTTGTCCGAGAAGCATTAATATGTGTATAAGCCGCGTTTTGTCCGAGAAGCATTAATATGTGTATGATCCGCGTTTTGTCCCACAAGCATTAATATCTGTATGAGCCGCGTTTTGTCCCACAAGCATTAATATGTGTATGAGCCGCGTTTAGTCCGAGAAGCATAAATATGTGTATAATCCGCGTTTTGTCCCGCAAGCGTTAATATGTGTATAATCCGCGTTTTGTCCCACAAGCATTAATATGTGTATGAGCCGCGTTTTGTCCCACAAGAAATAATATGTGTATAAGCCGCGTTTTGTCCGAGAAGCATTAATATGTGTATAAGCCGCGTTTTGTCCCACAAGCATTAATATGTGTATGAGCCTCGTTTTGTCCGTGAAGCATTAGTATGTGTATGAGCCGCGTTTTTCGTCCGAGAAGCATTAATATGTGTGTGATCCGCGTTTTGTCCCACAAGCATTAATATGTGTATGAGCCGCGTTTTGTCAGAGAAGCATTAATATGTGTTCGAGGCGCGTTTTGTCCCACAGGCATTAATATTTGTATGAGCCGCGTATTGTCCCACAAGCATTAATATGTGTATAAGCCGCGTTTTGTCCCACAAGCATTACTATGTGTATGAGCCGCGTTTTGTCCCACAAGCATTAATATGTGTGTCATCCGCGTTTTGTCCCACAAGCATTAATATGTGTATGAGCCGCGTATTGTCCCACAAGCATTGATATGTGTGTTATCCGCGTTTTGTCCCACAAGCATTAATATGTGTATGAGCCGCGTTTTGTTCCACAAGCATTAGTATGTGTATGAGCCGCGTTTTGTCCCACAAGCATTACTATGTGTATGAGCCGCGTATTGTCCCACAAGCATTGATATGTGTGTTATCCGCGTTTTGTCCCACAAGCATTAATATGTGTATGAGCCGCGTTTTGTTCCACAAGCTTTAGTATGTGTATGAGCCGCGTTTTGTCCGAGAAGCATTAATATGTGTATAAGCCGCGTTTTGTCCCACAAGCATTAATATGTGTATGAGCCTCGTTTTGTCCGTGAAGCATTAGTATGTGTATGAGCCGCGTTTTGTCCGAGAAGCATTAACATGTGTATGAGCAGCGTTTTGTCCGAGAAGCATTACTATGTGTATGAGGCTCGTTTTGTCCGTGAAGCATTAATATGTGTATGAGCCGCGTTTTGTCAGAGAAGCATTAATATGTTTATGAGGCGCGTTTTGTCCCACAAACATTAATATGTGTATAAGCCGCGTTTTGTCTCACAAACATTAATATGTGTATAAGCCGCGTTTTGTCCCACAAGCATTAATATGTGTATGAGCTGCGTTTTGTCCCACAAGCATTAATATGTGTATAAGCCGCGTTTTGTCCCACAAGCATTAATATGTGTATGAGCCTCGTTTTGTCCGTGAAGCATTAGTATGTGTATGAGCCGCGTTTTTCGTCCGAGAAGCATTAATATGTGTGTGATCCGCGTTTTGTCCCACAAGCATTAATATGTGTATGAGCCGCGTTTTGTCAGAGAAGCATTTATATGTGTTCGAGGCGCGTTTTGTCCCACAGGCATTAATATTTGTATGAGCAGCGTATTGTCCCACAAGCATTAATATGTGTATAAGCCGCGTTTTGTCCCACAAGCAATAATATGTGTATGAGCCGCGTTTTGTCCCACAAGCATTAATATGTGTGTCATCCGCGTTTTGTCCCACAAGCATTAATATGTGTATGAGCCG
>JASEVX010000002.1:2493379-2528379 GCA_031761405.1 Serripes groenlandicus | reverse complement strand
TCCTTATGAGACAAAAGGTGTCTACTTCTATTTTAACTTAAATTTCAATGAAACACTACACAGTCACAAGTCTGTTGTTATAAACGCTTATTTAAATCAAAATGGTCTATACCCATTCCAATCAGTACAACACAAAATACAAATTAAACCTTACACTCACGTGAAATCTACTTTTCAAGTAGAGGAAGTTAGCAAACTTAATGGTATATATGGGGGTTGTCAAGACGACGAAGAAATATTTAAAAAAAGAACCGGCTTTGTTTACACGCGATCTTTGTGTCTGAAAGAATGCGGATTGAAAAACATTTCAATGAAATGTGACTGCGTATTATTAAACGGTCTACCGCCTGGGTTCAAGAATCCAGAATTATCTAAAATTCGAAAATGTGCTACCGTTAACGAGCGGGCATGCATCATCCAAGCATACTTTCAAGCAGCATTCATTTCACCGACGAACTGTCAGTGTAAGCCAATGTGTCAAAAATCCGTTTATTATCTCAGAACAGAGGAGGATAGGATACAGGATGATCCTGAAGTATTCGACTTTCATGATCTTTTCTTAAATTCATCGTGCAACAACTGTACTGATTGGACTCAAAACAATTTTTCTTCATTCGAATTGAACGTAGAAGGAAAGCATTATAAAGAGTTTAAGCAAAAACCCTTATATCCTCTGTCCCGGTTTATGTCAGATATAGGGGGCACTTTAGGGTTGTATATAGGGGCATCGGTATTGACCTTGTTTGAGTTAATACATATGTTGTCAGGACTGATACTGTTTCTACTCAAACGAAGACGCACTGAGTAGAGACGAGGGGTTCGGTCACGATTACTTCCAATGACGAAGATGAGCTTGCGGTTACTGTTTCCTTTTCGGTATATTCGTAGACCTTTTCTAAGACAACGTCTCTGTCGGTCATTTTACCCTTACCTACACTAAAATGGCCTAAGACCTCTTTGAAAATATATAAGGAAAAATGAGCCGTCCAGCAAGAAAATCAACATTGTGGACTCTGCGTAAAGTATCGACTGCGCGGGCTGATCTGGATCGATACATTACGCAGAGGCCATAATGTTGGTTTTCTTGCGAGACGGTAAATTGTGGTAAAATGAGAAAAATGTCAAAATTATTAATATCTCCTTTTGTCACAATGTTTTCAAAAGTCGTCTGTTGCAGATTTGTGAAAATTCGTCTTTAAAAGGGAAAGGGTTAGATTTCTATTATCTACTGTTTCACTCTTTGTTAGTGTCCCGAATTTTATGTTTCAATATATGGAAAAGAAGACTGTAACTTTTATTTACCTGTTTGCTCCTAAAATTATATATCACAAAGAAGAATGTGTCTCTCTCTCTTTCTTTAAAGAAGTAAAGAAGTCGCTTTTTTCAGCTTCTCTCTCGTTCTGTAAAGTGCCCCGGATCGTAAAACCCCAATGTAATCACCAACAAGTACATTCATTATAACGTGTCCTTCTTTGTTTCTTTGTTAGTATGTAGTTGAACGCTGCTTTAAACAGTTCTTTAGTAATATCATGGCATTTAGTTTATGTAAGCTACTAGTACTTCTGGTCTATTCATTCTAACACCAGCCAGTCAGTCGTACTGCTTATCCTCAATCCTGAGCGCCAATGATCGCATGTCATTCGTAATATCTTTAAAGTATTTGGTATGACCCGGTCGTGATCAAACCCGCGACCTCCAACACCCGTGACGGACGCGTTAACACTACACCACGGAGGTGGTACAGAACTTGTCTTGGTTTTAATCATTTTGTCACGCTGTGTGTTTATCTATTTATGTGCAATTCTTGGGCGCGTTACATTATCTTTTCCTTTAAACCCTTTTCCTCATACAACAAACATGCAACAGACGTCTTTGATAATAATTTATTAAAACATAATAACCATTCGGCAATGGCAATGGGGGTTTTGTCTTGTATGGTGGTATTTATATATGCTTTTTACTGTTTTAATTCGTATAATTGATCCTGTATTTTAAAACATGCTCTGTTGTTAACATAAATATGCAATTTCATTTGTATCTCATAAGAATAAGATGCTTAATGTGAGCTAGTATGTACACCCTGCGTTTGGCATTTGATCTCATGGCAACCGGAAGACGAAAATATTCTTGTCACTGTTTTATGCCATGTTCATTGGTAAAAATATAGTTGTCTAGCTTTCTTACACAAGTACTCAACTGAACATATTTTCCAAGCAAATAGCTGATTTCCACATCGACTGTTAGACCATAGGTGAAAGTCGAATCACTTTTGTCAATCGTCGGAAAGAGGGAAAGGCTCTTGTGCTTTATGTATGTATATTTGCGTATGTTTATCTGTATAATACACACATCTTCACGTTCTTTGAGGATACAGTCTTGTAGATTTGATTTTCAAAGAGTGCCAATAATTTAACGCATCTGTATTTTATGCAATACAGGAGAGGCAGGAGACACATTTCATTTAATTTGATATGTCCTTATTACTTAACCATTCGACACCATTTGTGAAAATCTATTATTATGTCAGACCGAGTGTACTAAAATTGGTACAACAATTGAAAACAGAAAATAACTCTTCAAGTTCGCAAATTACTTGAACTATGCATTCATGGAAAGAACATCTTTTTCTCACCATACTAATGGCATTGTGTATTAGTTCATTCACTTTCTGTTTACGCTAAAATGTATGAACACTGTATTTGTAATTTCTATTTTTTGTTTTTGTTTGTTAGTTTTTCAATAAGAATCAATAATTGATACAGCTTTTTTTTATACTTTATCATTTTAGATTAAATGTGTATTGTAAATATGTATATATGACTATGTACTTATGTGCTTGTCAACTAAAGATCTATTTATCTGATTACGGTTGAAATACCCATTTTAGATCATGTCGTGACTTACGAACTGCGTGTTTTCGAGTCTTGAGATTTGTATATGAGATGTCATTTCAAACAAAGATTTATTAAACGAAACGAGTTTCAGAAAACGTCATGAAATGACAACGAATGTCGGATTATTTTAATCACTTGAAACTCGAAAAGAAAACCGGGTTTTCGCGGTCAGAAAATAGTCCCAACATGAAATACTTAATAAACTGTTAACTAATAACAAAATAAAACAGTTTTATGACAGATAATGGTCCCTTTACCTTGTCTATCTTTCGTGACGTTTGTGTTAACCAGATACACGTTCTCAGCCATTTTGTAAATATTGGCGGATGAATACAAAAATAGTGATTCGGTCAAGTTAAATTACACACGTTACATATAAAGAAATACGTAATGGGTATATTAGATAGGACACAAGCATTGTCATGTGATAACAATATTTATAAGCTCCGTATTTCTTTTTCTTAAAACATTTTTTCAACATTTGTACTTTCAGATATTTACGTCTTTGTATCCCCCTAGCAAAGGCGGTGGGATATTGGTTTTGGGTGTCGTTCGTCAGCGTCTAGCCACATGTAAGGCATGGTTGGGTGGATTCAGTTGAAACTTTATTGAAATCTCAACCATCATGAATTATCAATAGAACATTCATCTCTATCAAAAAGCTGTAAAGTTCAATACAACGTTATGTAGGGTCAACAAGTAGGTCGTAAGATTAGATTGTAGTAATAGCTTTGAACGCCAGGAAACGCTAGCTAGGAGAAAAGACAGCCGTGAAACAACTGAGATACAGTTGAAAACGGCGTTAAGCTCCAATCATTCATCCTTCTCCTTCACTTCTATGTCAAGTTCAAAACTGTGTCCTCTTGGGTAAAATCTAGGTCACTAGGTCAAGTTATATTTCAAAACATGTGAACGATGTACCTCACTTTTCATTAATGCATCATTAATATGAAAACTTCATCTTAGATTAAACAAGTTTGAAGCTTTAGTCACCAACTCAATATTTAGAAACAACTTGTGAACGATCAACAGTCAACAGTTGTCACACAATATTCATAAAAATAACAACAACAACATTCAGTTGAATTCTCATTCATGATCGAAACTGGATCACGTCAGCTCAAAGACTAGGTCACTAGTTCAAACTTTAAGAGGCCACCTTTTAATTCAATTGTCATGAACGTTCATCAGAACATTTGTCTCAACTATAAGACTGTCAAGTTATAAACTCGATTTCAATATTTTGGCGACGAATATTGAGAGCTTCTTCAGGATATTAAAAAGAGCACAAACTATGTCAATCTTCGTGTGTATCTTTTTGAACATGAACTCAACATAGTTTGTGTTTTTTGCAATATCCTGAACAAGTTCTATGGCCGAACTATTGAATAATATTGTGTTTTATTGTGATACATAATAATTTCATAAGGAAAATATTTTATTAAAAATATTTCATAGGTTACATTGGTTTACAAACTAGGTCATTTTCACAAATTCAAAAAAACAGACCATGTGGACACTCTAGCGGCATCCCATATATTGCTTATATATTTAAATAGATTTTGATGTACAGGCAGTAACAAGGTGGTCTAAGCGTTATTTTTCAAATTCCCCTTTCAGCGGAGGATCTCCATTCGATGAATTAGTTAAGTTATTATGATTGTTTTCATATTTTAATGATAATGCATGTTGTACACGTCTTTATTAAACATTACATATTTATATCTGTCTGTCAGTTTTGTTATTTTGAAGCCCGGTAGAATAAACGCGTGCTGTCAATCCTGTGGTTGTAAGTTTACAACCACAGCTCGGTCGACAATCTTTCGTTGTTGTCCACAAATCAATGTGACAAACGTCATTTGTTTTCGATCAATCAACTAGGTCTATGTGTAAAAGCAGCCAGTTGCTAAAAGAAAGACTGTTGTGTAGGTACTGGTGAGAGAAAGTCAGGAAACGTGGACAGGCCGTCGTGATATGAGCTATCCCGCGAGAAAACCAACATTATAGCCTCTGCGTAATATATCGACACAAATCAGCTTACGCAGTCCGCGCAGACTGATCCGGACCGAAACATTTCGTCTCAGTTGGATAGAGGTATAGAGTAATGATTCCTGAAACAGAAAATCCATAGGATACGAAACGTGTCTGTTCGGGTAAGCCTTCGCGGCATATGCTAAAGCTGATCCGGGTAGATACTTTACGCAGAGTCCACAATGTTGGTTTTCTCGTGGGACAGCTCATATGATTGACAATAGGATGAAACCGGCGTTAACCATTTACCAAATTCAGGCCCGTTTTGACACCTATGCGGTAGTCGAATTTTGAAACATTATGGCAAACAGAGAAATTGCTCATAAAGATGTAGGGTGATAGAAAGGACGTCGTTAATGTGTTATATAAGCATTGAATAAACGTTCAACTATGGAAAAGAAAGCATTAGATTGCTTATCTACTCTCTCCAAATTCTAAAAATATAAAAACCTCATTCCAGAATGGTAATAAATATCATTGTTTGTTTATATGGTGTTTTACGCCGCTTTCAATAATGTTTCAGTTATACCACCGCGATTCCGTGATAATCTACCAGTACTGCTGGTCAATGCATCATGACACCACCGCGATTCCGTGATAATCTACCAGTACTGCTGTTCAATGCATCATGACACCACCGCGATTCCTTGATACTTTACTAGTACTGCTGATCAATGCATCATGACACCACCGCGATTCCGTGATACTTTACCAGTACTGCTGATCAATGCATCATGACACCACCGCGATTCCGTGATACTTTACCAGTACTGCTGTTCAATGCATCATGACACCACCGCGATTCCGTGATACTTTACTAGTACTGCTGTTCAATGCATCATGACACCACCGCGATTCCTTGATAATTTACCAGTACTGCTGGTCAATGCATCATGACACCACCGCGATTCCTTGATAATTTACCAGTACTGCTGGTCAATGGTTTACGCCACTTTCAATAATGTTTCAGTTATACCACAGCGATCCCTTGATAACTTACCAGTACTGCTGGTCAATACATCATGACATCACCGCGATTCCTTGATAATTTACTAATACTGCTAGTCAATGTTTTATGCCACTTTCAATAATGTTTCAGTTATACCACCGCGATCCCTTGATAATTTACCAGTACTGCTGGTCAATACATCATGACATCACCGCGATTCCTTGATAATTTACCAGTACTGCTGGTCAATGCATCATGACACCATCGCGATTCCTTGATAATTTACCAGTACTGCTGGTCAATACATCATGACATCACCGCGATTCCTTGATAGTTTACCAGTACTGCTGGTCAATGCATCATTACACCATCGCGATTCCGTGATAATTTACCAGTACTGCTAGTCAATACATCATGACATCACCGCGATTCCTTGATAATTTACCAGTACTGCTGGTCAATACATCATTACACCATCGCGATTCCGTGATAATTTACCAGTACTGCTAGTCAATACATCATGACATCACCGCGATTCCTTGATAATTTACGTGTACTGCTGGTCAATACATCATAACACCACCACGATTCATTGATAATTTACCAGTACTGCTGGTCAATACATCATGACACCACCGCGAGTCCTTGATAATTTACCAGTACTGCTGGTCAATACATCATGACACCACCGCGAGTCCTTGATAATTTACCAGTACTGCTGGTCAATACATCATGACACCGCCGCGATTAATTGATAATGTACCAGTACTGCTGGTCAATACATCATGACAGCACCGCGATTCCTTGATAATTTACCAGTACTGCTTGGTAATGCATCATGAAACCAGTGCGTCAGTCGTAATATTTACCCCCACACTCCTGATCGTTAAATGGCTGAAGGCTTTCTCTTCCATTTTTAGAATCTTTGTTTGGTATGACACGAGCAGGGATCGAAAAAGCGACCCCCAGCACCATAGGCAATCTCTTCATCACTGCACCACCGACATGTTCTTATCAGTGAATGAACACACGTGTCTCCTATCAATACTAGTAATAAAAATCGTGTCTGTATGATGTCAGAGGAAAGATCCGTATGTCAAGTGTTTAGGTGAAAAAGGACATACTTACATACTGAAAGCCGACCCCTGTAGTTCAGTCAGTAGCGACGCGGGCTGTCAATTCAGGGGTTGTGGGTTAGAACCCGCGCTCGGCCATCATTCTTTCCGACGTTTGACAAAAGTCTCTTTGGCAAGCGCAATTTGTATTCCACCAATGGGCTAACAGTCTATGTGGAAAAGAAGCCGGTTGCTTGGAAAGACTGTTGTGTGGAGTACTGGTGTGAGATAGCCCATAAACACATGTGTAGGTGAACTGGTCTCCGTGATATGACTTAACACTGTTGAACACGGCATTATACCTCAAGCAATCAACCATATTGATACACATGTATATAGGTATTAGTAATACTCTATACCGATCCTAATTAGTACTTAATATTCGCTGTAAAGAGTTGTTGAAATAATGTCGTCTTCAACTTATCTAAAAGGGTCAGACAAACCACCTTGTTAATCTGATCTATAAACGGAATACCAAAACAGGTTTCTTCTGCAAATTACGCCGTCAACACGATAAGAGTGCATGTCATGGGAGTGGACCGGTACAGGATGTAAGATAAGACGAGCCCAGGCCTTTTAAGAATTCGTGATTGTTGTCATAATACAAGCTTGTGTTGTATTGTTTACATCGGGAATAACTTGGTAAGGTGATTAAATATTATTCATCCTCTCTCCCGCATACAGCAACTCTGCAATAAATTATTTTGAAAACATATTAGATAGATATATATGGAAAATCTCTTTTAATGAAAGTATATGTATTGACGCGATTTTAAACATATTAGATAGATATATATGGAAAATCTCTTTTAATGAAAGTATATGTATTGCCTCGAGTTAAAACATAATGGCAACAGGAGATATTGCTCATTATATGTAAGTTATAATATTTCTAAAATGGTTTCTAAAGTCGTCTGCTGGTGATGTAACAAAATACGTCTGCATGTGGGAAAGGGTTGATCATAGTACAACCTAGCTGTGTATATAATGCAATATTTTCTTATGTGTTTGAATTGATAATAAATATAACACTGATATTGAAAGAAGGAGAAAACATACGAGCTTAAATATATTTAAGCCACTAGCGATAGGTCAAAATTAAACAGCGAACAGTGGCCTTTTAGTCAATACATTTTTAACATAAATCCTGTGGAATCATTACTCTATACCTCTATCCCTTGACACGGAATGATTTCGGCTCGGATTAGCCTGCGTGGATTGTGCAGGCTGATCAAGGTCGATACATTACGCAGAGAGCAAAATGTTGGTTTTCTCAAATCATTCGTGCTAATACTATTACTCTATACTTTATGTTAAGTCATTATCTAACCCTTTCCCGCATACAACAAATCTGTAGCAGACGACGTTGAAAACATATAGGCAAAACTGTGGGACATATCTGTTAATGCAAATTATTGAAAATAGTTAAAAACATTGTGACAAAAGGAGAAATTGCTAATTTTGAGCAATTTCTCCTTGTTCACAATGTTTTCAAAAGTTGTATGCAGCAGAGGCGTCAACAAGCGTTTGCATGTAGGAAAGGGTTAAGGGTAAATGATGAAAAATGTACACAATTTGTATTTCTTGTAAGTTGTGGTTATCTTGTCCATATTCTCAGCGCTATCATAATCTACAAAAGTTGACTGAAACTTCTAACAAGCTACATAGAAAGTAATATTTAGTGATAAGACTGATCTCGAACTACACTATTCACCAAGGTCAGCTTTTACCCTTTCCCCTGTCATTTTATTTCTCAAATCGTAAATTATGGATTGAAAATAAATCTCGATATAACAGGGATACAAATAATTATCTTCTGTGCTGGTGTGTTTATCCAGGGATCATAAATAACTAATATAATTGATAATTATATTGAAACGGCTTTAAATACAATTCCACATGAAACACCTTAGAAAGTGTATGTATATTACTAGTACATCAATACGCATTAAACAAATCACATTTACTAACACATTTCTATATACTACTAATAACATTTTTAGTGTAAGGTATGAGGGAGGATGATCACGACCTAACATTATTAATGCATGTGGTAATAAAGTATCATATTGAAAAACAATATACCGTTTCCATAGAAATTTCGAATATTCCATCTGTAAGCATGACCTTTCTTGCCTTAAATCATTGAAATAAATACCTGCTTGTCGCATTGTTTCGTGAATGTTGTTGATTTGCCAAAGCTCAGTCGGTAACGACGAGGGCTATCCATCAACTCAATCTTGAGTTGGAACCCCGAATGAGTAATTCCTTTTTCCGATGATTAACAAAAGTCATTGTTACTAGTGTCATTCGTCAGCCAGGAAACATCGGTGATGTGAAGTAGTTGACGTGTTATACACGAAATACTGTTGAATTCAATAAATCAATCAATCAACCATCGTACAGTTACGCATCATACTAGTAAAATGATAGAACATATATCGTAGACTCAAAGTCGCGTCTATTTGGGATCTTAATAACACCCCGCTTTGACATCATTTAACTCTTTCAGCGCCAAATTGTTTAAAGTAGACTCTTCCATGTTCAAAATCTGGCGTCTCCATTTCTCATGTAATACATTTTTAAGTCTATTTCGATAACTGAAAGGCAAACAATTCTGATCGCAGGTGAGACAGCTCGTTACGAACGGACTCACCTGAATATGTATTGTTTGCAAGACCCACAATATTGATCTTGGCGCTGAAAGAGTTAAAGACGTTTAAGCCGTCCAACGAGAAAACTGACATTGTGGAATGTGCGTAAAGTATCGACCCGGATTAGCCTAAGCATGCCGCGCAGGCTAACCCGGGCCGACACTTTCGCCTCCTGTGGATTTTCTGTTTCAGGAACAATTACCCTATACCTCTATACCCCTGTGACGGAATGTGTCGGCCCTGACTAGCCTGCGCGGCGGACTGCGCAGGCCGATCTGGTTCGATACATTACGCAGAGACCATAACGTTAGTTTTCTCGTGGAACGGCTCATTTGACATCATTGTTACGATGCACAGGCTCGCCTGGGTCTTCAGTGCCCACAGTTTAATTCAGACTCCGACTCGCCAGACGTAGATTACTGTTAAATTGCTAATGTATAGTTAGTTCGCAATATGAGCCGTTCCGTGAGAAAGCCAACATAATGGCCTCTGTGCGTTATGTATCGACCCAGATCAGACTGCGCCGTCCGCGCACGATAATCCGGTCCAAATACATTCCGTCTCAGGAAGAAAAAGAGGTATAGTTATGATTCATGAAACAGAAAATCCAAAGAAGGCGAAAATTGTCCGTCCGGGTTAACCTTCGCTGCATGCGAAGTCCACACTGTTGGTTTTCTCACGGAACGGCTCACTTTATTATGTTTTCGGGAACATAAAATTAAAAACTATGCTTCAGCAGCAGTGCTACTTCTTGGACTTTAAGCGACGAGGGGTGATCAGGTATGACGTCGTTGTACGCACTGATATCTGGCTACATAGTTATACAATGCATCTGGTTGAACCGATTGTCTTGTAAGTACATGTATATTCATATTGTAAAAAATAATTGACCTCGGACACGTGACTCCGTTACTCGGACAACTGCGTCTTATATGTGAGATCAGCCTTGCGTTCAGTGTAGCAGTTTGGTAGCACACGGTTTGTAACAATTCGTACCAGAAGTGAAAAAACACCCTTTAATTTTATTAGTGGATTGGTTACCGTTTGTTACCAAACTGTATCATTGAACGCAGGCATGGCGTTTTAGTCAGATTGACCTTACAATGGCTCGGGCATGTGTTTGTAATTTAGCGAGATAAACTCTGAACTTTCTAAACATTACTGTATTCATTTATGTTTCTATTTTTAATTTAGATTTAATGAGAATATACAGATTAGGTTAAATACTGCTAGACGTAGAACATACATTTCAACCCTTTCCCAGTAGCAGACACAATTACAGCAGTCAACTTTTGAAAACACGGTTGCAAAAGTAAGGAATTTCTCATTATGCGCAAAGGCTTCAAAGTGCGTCTGTATGAGGGACAAGCTTAACTAATACGGGGATGCAACAATACCTTAATTTGACACACTATTTTTTAAATACACAGATGGGATGGACTGTTACCAGTGCAGCCAAATTCAGAATATCTCAGATTGCCACAATGTTGTACAATGCAACACAGATGAGGTAAGTTGAACACTCTTAAAGGAGCTGTTTCATAATCTCCATATTATAAACACAATATGAGAATAATGGTGATACATTTTTCAAAACATGATACTTCAATGCAATAGATATACCCAGATAGTGCGAAGTTATGTCCTAATTACCGGTGCGACATTTTCGGTGCGCATTCGCAGTGTAAGAAATCTCTTTAATGGTGGTTAGCTGCCTATGTTAAGAATCTATTATTTTATCTATAATATTAATATTTCCTAATCTGAGAATGTTTATTAATTAGTTTTCCAGAATAAATAAGGAAGTGTGCCGGGTACACTTAATACATCTTAAACTTTATTCCCTTCATAAATTAAGTAACCAAAGTAACATTATCATTTAAAGAGGGCCAGCCATACGTTAAATTGTACTAGTTTGAACTCAAGTTTCTAGAACATTTATAATATTTCCGACTAGAATACAACGAGATATGATCATGCTCAGCTGAGTACTATTACCCCCTTGAGTAGTTTTATAAGAATCGGGGGCATAGTAGACTAGCTCAAAAACCGAGCCCCGGTAGTTCAGTTGGTTGAAATGCGGGCTGTTAATCGGGGTGTTGTGAGTTCGAACCTGAGTTCAGCAAAACATTCTCTCCGACGTCGATAAAATTCATATTGACAAGCGCCACAATATATGTGGAAGTTGCTTGAAAATTCCGTTTTATGGAGTACTGGTAGTACAATCACTAACCACATAAGATTTACAACAACATAGTTGCTTAAGTTTGAAAATGTCACTTTCATAGAACATGACTAAATTTCCTTTGATAATTTCCCATTTATAGGTCACAATACACCAAATAAATTCCTTTTTCGTTTACATGTAAATCAACCAGATTCATCCCTAATTTGTCACATTTTCTAAGCGTTTCCCATGTAGAACACCATATATCATTAAAAAGAGATACTTCTTGGGGTCATGCATTTTGCAAGAGGAACTCGCTCTGTGAAGATGGGGATCGTCCTTTTTATCACAATCCAGCTAGGCTGAAACTGGGTTTCCACATACTCTACTTTCACTTTCACACAAGGTCAAAGTACCTAAAATGATCAAATCAAACAGTTCTAGTTCATTCTCTACATATTTACAAAGAATTTACACCCATGGTCACATATCCAATGCAGTCTGGGCCAGGTGTACAACCATTTCTAGGCAAACAAAGTTTTGTTAACGCACTACTGTGCGATCAAAGGGGCCCGCGGATGTATTTAGCGTAATTCGACCTATAAGACAACAATTTTGCCTCCAAGGAGGAGTTTCTTGCCATTATTTTCAAAGTGTTATCTATATTGAAAGCAAAAAAGCCAAAGTTAGGACAGTAAGGCAATTATTTTCGAAGACATTTCAATTTTCCTATACCTATATATGAGTCTGGCAAGATTTGGGATATCGCGCATCATATGGGTCTTTGATGAAAAAAATAAGAAAAGCGTTATATATTAAGTTTAAACTGCGCCATTGTTTATGGACATGAACAAACTTTATATTTATGCATGATTTGGGCATGCAACAGTAACAGAGAAGTCTAGATAGCTTGAAAACATCAATTTTTAGGGAGAAAAATGTAAAAAAAAATTCAAGCAAAATCCTGTTCTAAATGCTTTTTGATGTTTTTCTATAAACTTTTTGTTAAAAAACAAGCATTTATATTTCAAACAATTTAATAATTCAATTCAATTCAATTCAATTCAATATATTTTATTGGCATATACCAAATACATGTTGTCGCCAAAATTTACAATACCTTTGGCGGTTTATATTACAATACATATTTATTACAATTTTACATAAGAGAAAAGCATGATAAAATTAAGTTTCACCATCTCTTTTAATATTTGCTAAGTAAATATATTTGGACAATTTGCATAACATAGATCTTTGCTCTGATTTCATTAACTTTTGAAATTTATATATATTTGGCCAGTTGTAATAATACCTAGGAAGACACTCTATTCTTAGATCCCTGTACATAGGGCATACCAACAAGAAATGATATTCATCTTCTATCATATTTAAATTGCACATGTTACATTTTCTATTTTCTCTTTCAATATTTCTAAATCGTCCTTCCTCAATTAAAAGTTTGTGAGAAGAACATCTAAATCTTGTCAGAGATACTCGGTGTTTGATATTACTGACAAAATCTAAATATTTTTCTCTTGCAAAATTATTCTTGATTAATCTGTATGTTTCTAATTTACTTGACTCATTTACATCGGAATACCAACTTTGTATATATAAATCTTTAATTCTTTGTATAATATAATTCATTTCTGTGCCAGATATACTACTTAAATTAAACATATATGACAAACCACTTTTATCCAAAAGATCATTCACATTTTTTCTAAACTCATTTATATAATTACCATCTTCGTCTTTCATGTTATATATTCTATGTATTAATGTTCCCGGAGAGTTACATATTTTGCTCCAATATTTTATTATATAAATATTACGTAAAATAACAAGTGGATAGCGTCCCAATTCACCATACAGTGTTGCATTTGACGTTTGTTGTCTTACCGATAATATTTGTTTCAAAAATTTTAAATGTACCTTTTCGACCTCATTTCCTTTATGAAATCCCCAAACTTCTGTTGCATACATAAGTATGGGTAATATCAATGAATCAAACAAATTTACTTTTTCGGCTACGTTTAAGGATATTTGTTCAAACAGAGAATTAAGTGAAAATAAAGCCTTCCTGGCTTGTTCAGACAAACGCTTCTGTGTATTATAATATTTTCCATTATAAGACAAGGCAACACCTAAATAATTAAACTGTTTTACTAATTGTAATTGTTGACCTTTGTAAGACAAATCAATCTCTTTACAAGGTGGCCCTTTTTGGCAAACCATTACTACTGTTTTCTCTGTGTTTACCTTCATTCCCGATTCATCGCAATATCTTTCTAAATTATCTAGCAAAGTCTGAAGACCTTCCTTAGTGTAAGAGAATAAAACAGCGTCATCAGCAAAAAGCAATAAAAACAGCTTAATATCATCTATATTCAAGTAGTCATTAGTCTCTGAATACAAATATTGATACATGTCATTTATAAAGATAACAAACAAAAGGGGTGAGAGTGGTACCAATACTGGCCAGCCAGGTGCATAATTAAGGTTTGTTGACACCTTTACCGGTGACTGAATTGATGTGTGAAATTTAACACTGCTTTTTGCACACATTTGTGGCATGTATATGTCATAAACATTTACTCATAACGGGACTAGCTGGGGTTGAAGAGGGTTGTATTAGGAAGTAGGTACCAATAAAATAACTTCCTAACACACTTTTATTATATTAGCTGTGTTTTGTTGCTTTTGTATTGTAATTGACGGGGAAATTGAGTTAAAGATAGCCCGTAAAAGGCAGTGCAAGTCAATTGGCTTTCAGAAAGGTGTGCCAGGTTTAGATAGGGGTCAACAACATGGTTTTAGTATAGAAAAAGTACAAACAAAGTATGTTAAACAATTAGACATTTGGGTATATTCACCTTTCTTGATGTTAATGGTTCGGAAACAAATGTACTTCCCTTGCGGCCATCTGAGAAAGTGGCTGGTATTATCGATAATCTGGTGTTGCCCGCAACAATACATATCACCCCAACTCATACACAAATAAACTGTACTGTACAGCTAAGGTGCAACTGATGTTTAACTCTGAAATAAAGATACATGCACAGTTGAGCATAAATTGTAATGGTATTCTAGTTTTTGACAGTGCTAATTCCCTAAAATGGGGTCTAGTCTGGCCCGAACGGCTTAAATGTGAAAAATGTACATATATTGGTATATACTAGCCAAATATCTCAGGATCTAAATATAACAAATTTTACTGATGACAGTGACAGTAAAGGTCATAAAGGTGTAAATAAATGTCAGGAGAACACTGTTATTAGCGTAAAAGACTTGAGACATCTTGCTTATTATATGAAGAGACAGGTTTATAAAGCCCCATTCACTAAGTTAATGTTTCCATGTAAACAAGTCAAACTTGAAAAATAGGTTTGCACTCTCAGTAAAAGCAAGGTGTTTGGGTGAGCTGAGATCCGCATATATGTATTACAATGGGGATATGTGTAAAATAACAGTAAAAATGCCAACAATCATTGAAACAAGAGTCTTATGTTTTAAAGGTAACTGCGGTTCTACATGTGCTAAGCAAAGTTTCGTTTGTACCGGTCATAAGTCTCAAGTTAAATACTTCCTGCCACAAAACGTGAGACTTAGAATATCGAAACTTGATGAAGAAATACTGACAAGGTGCATTCATTTTTTCTTAGGTACTGAGAACTTGGGGAAAAACTAAGTTTTTAACATCGACCCAAAAATGAAGGCCGTAAACAGGTCCTATCAAGCAGTGGTGCCTAAAGCGACCACATTCGCGCGTAATTTTGTTTGCGAAAATATAATTTACACGAAAAGGTACACTACAGGAAGGGAATGACTGACCCAAAGTTGAATACTCAGGGCTTAGCCTATCTCAGTGACCATAGTTATATATGAATAATGCACTGATTGATTGATTGAATGTATTAATTCACTGATAGGATATTGTGTGTGTGAAAATATTGAAAACACATTTATCAACCAACCCCACATGTTCCACATTTTACAGCTATATTTGTAGTATATGACTGTGTAATAACCATATTTGGTCATATATATTTATCAACAGGTCAAAAGATAGTGCAATACATAAGAAAAGATCAGCTTTGTTTAGCTTTCATCTAGGTCAGTATGACACAGTCAGGGTGGAAATTTGGAAATGTGGAAATTTAACACGCATTCTGCCGTACCTAATAGCTGAATGCCCACATGAGCCCCCTGTCCACTCCAGGCAACCAGTTTCTACATTTACTATGCATTTTGAGTGTAGTCGGTCTCGTACTGTATTCCAGAAGGTGTCCATTATATCAGACGATACAAAAGTGACCTTTCATAATTTGACCCGGTAGTGCTTTAGGTCACAATACACCAAATAAATTCCTTCTTTGTTTACATGTAAATGAACCAGCTTCAACCCTCATTTGTCACATTTTCTAAGCGTTTCCCATGTAGAACACCACATATCATTGTAAAGAGATACTTCTTACCTTTAAACTAATCCATAGAAAATGTGGGGTCATGCATTATGCAAGAAAAAAAGAACTCGCTCTGTGAAGATGGGGAGCGTCCTTTTTATCACAATCCAGCTAGGCTGAAACTGGGTTTCCACATACTCTACTTTAACTTTCACACAAGGTCAAAGTACCTAAAATGATCAAATCAAACAGTTCCAGTTAATCCTCTACATATTTGCAAAGAATTTACACCTATTGTTACATATCCAATGCAGTCTGGGCCAGATGTACAACCATTTCTAGGCAAACAAAGACCAATTTCTCCTTCTGTCAGATTTTTTTTAAACTCTATTCAATAGTTATGTTTTCTATTTTTATTAGGTATTTCGACATTTCAATCGAAAAAGCAAGTTTGCGAATATTAGTTATAGTGTCATGTTAGTGACTCATTTATAAAAAATAAGAAAAATGAGAAAAAAACAGAACGACACATAGAAACGCACTTCCGGTACATGTGCATTCCGAGCACATATAGGTCATGATGGCGGCGATTTCGAATATTATATCACGTCATTTATGATTGTTTCTCCACGAACGGCGCACGATATCTTTTCTTTTCAGTATTGTTTCACGGACACTACAGGCATTGGAATGTACACACAATTTACATTAGGATGCAGACCAAAGCAGGTTGATTACTTTTCTTCATGCCCTTCTTTAAAGCTTAACAAAATCACCTTCAAGTCTAAGATAAAAACGAACACAAATATCAAACTTTTAATTTGATTGAGGAATTCACCGTGTCCGAGTGATAAGAGTAGGGGATTTTGAGCCGGTCGTCCCGGGTTAGATCCCCAGTTGCGGTACGTTGATCATGTCGGCGTGTCCCTGGGCAAATCACATGACATAGCCTAGTACTGGTTTGTGTATACATGTATCATGAACAAATGAACTGTCGCCGTGATACAACTGAAATAATGTTGAAAACGGCGTAAAAACCCATCGAAGAAAATTAATTTGATCGAGACAAATTATTTTGGAAACAAGACAGATCAAATTGAAAATTAAATGAAGAGTCATTCCTTTCTTTGAACAGTATTTATCTAAACCATGAACAACATATTTTCTTTGTAGACATGTCTAGCTACAGAACCACTAACAACGACAACAACAATGTCATCTTTGTCAATAATTGGTCGATTTTTGGCGCCATCAAAAGAATGCAGCCAGTGTTGCGCTGTAGATACGTGCAACAAACATTTGTGCACGACCGGGACTCATGGTCTGTTTTCGTCTTCATTTCGAAAATTTAATGATTATAATGGCAGTTATTTACTGAAAAGACGAAATATATGCGGCAACAAATTAATTACACATTTCCAGAACAAATGAATCAGGGAGGTAGTAGATACATGGGATAAGTCACTATTAGTTTTGGGTAAAACAGTTATTAGAATTCCAAAATCACAAACCCTGTGTCATTTAAACCAGTCATTATTCAAATAACATATAAATTCCATTTATTCATTGTATCTATTTCATAAGTAGAAATTTCAAGGTTTCAGAATATGTGTTTTGCTTGTGTGCCATATTTGAAATTTTTATTTGCTACAAAATGTGGAATTATGGGCAATTTCGTTTCTCCATGTGATATTTTAACCAGGTAATAGGTGTACATGTGGAGTTGCTTATCCCTCTTATCTACGTTCCTGAATAAATAATGTTTTCTTAAATTGCTACTGCTAACTGAGATAAGTTGTCCATCTCTCTTCTGTCCACCCGTCTGTCCATCCGTACTTGTGAGAGAGTACTTGCGGGGTATCCTTTATCTTAAATCCCACTCACTTCCCTTATAAAGACACTTAGATAAATAGGTGTTTTGTTTGTTTTATAACGGGTATCTTATTTGCATATTAGTGCTATTCATTCCGTAAAAAGGGGATAATTACGGAATAAATAGCATATTTGTTGGTTGCAACCCACAAGTTTCAAACAAAAGAAATAACCCCACAAATACACTTCATGAGTTCGTCCGTCCATCTCTCTTGGTATGTCCGTCTCGCCATCACGCTTTCCCTTACTGCTACATTAGAATGCGACATATGTGTTTATTCAAAATATATTGTTTATCCCTAAAACAGCTCTTGGCAATGAACAGTGCAAAGACGACCCAACTTTCAACTGTCCGTCCGTAAGCTCGGTTTTCAATATTTGTAACGACAGACATCACGCTAAACTCAAATGTAAACAGTTTTGTGGACTTTGTAACATAAGTAAGTATAAGTTTTCGCTTCAACAACCCCCCTCCGATCATATTTAATAGAGAAATAGCCCATTATAAGGCGCCTACATGTAGAAAAGGGTTAAACATTTTCTCTGATATAGCCGATATTTTTGCCAAGATGTGTTAACTCAGTTATGGATGTTAGTGCACTTAAAAAAGTCGACAAATTACCATATGGAGAACTATACTAACTCTTCTTCAAACTGGTCTTACTAAAATGATAGCTTACGTATTTCAAAATTATTATTTAACTGCTACTACTACTACTACTACTACTATTTCTACTACTACTACTTGAACTACTACTACTACTACTTCTATGTCTTTGACTCCTGCTATTTTTCTATTATTTCTACAATTACTTCTTCTACAATTTATACTACCTATACTACGACTACGATTCGTAACAATACGTATTATACTTATTCTACTTCCCCTCTACTACAACTTCTTATATCATGATAGTAACAACAACAACAACAACCTATACTTATTATCATACTACTTCTACTACTACGTTTATACTTTAACAAATTGTATTTGCTTGAATTACTGTACTTCAGCTGACGGAAGTTGGTCTAGTTGGCAGTCCTGGTCCAGCTGCTCGAAGAGTTGTGGCCCGGGGACACAAGACAGAGTAAGGATATGCGATAACCCCGCCCCTAGGGATGGTGGTCTACCCTGTGAAGGGGGAAGTAGTCAACAAACACAATGTAACCAAGTGGCATGCCCAGGTAGCTATTCAAATTGGTTTCGAAATAAAATACAAACTACGTTTCATTTTGTACTTTTTTAATAAGTAGCAACGCTCTATGTAATGCAATTATAAATGATTGTTTGTTTGAATAGTGATTTTTCGAAGCGAAGAGTTATTACAGTCGAACTGCTTTTAAACTACCCCGACGCCAATTATTCAGACGTAATGATTTCCTTGGAATCATGCGCGTTTTATATTTTAAAATATTGGTATTAAACGACCACTGATCGAACCCAGGTTTACTGCTTTCGAAAGAGACGTCGTAAACACTACTGAGGCGGTTGATCGAGAAAGCCATTCTGCTGGGATAACATAAAATATTTTTATATTTAAACAGTTCATGGGGGCTGGAGTCGGTGGTCACAGTGGGGAATATGTAGCGTGTCGTGTGGGATTGGTCTAGAAAGAAGGGATCGAACATGTTCGAACCCCTATCCGGGTCCACATGGGGAACCGTGCTCGGGTGATGCTAGGGATGACAGAACTTGTTTTATGAGAGCATGTGCAGGTAATCATAAGAATCATCATGATCATCATTATTATTTTATCATCATTATCATTATTATAATCATCATCACACTCAACACCATCACCATCATCATCATCATCATCATTAATTGTAGTAGTATTACCATCATTACTATATATGCCATCCCTTATTATAATAAATATTATTTTCATTATCATTATTTTCATTATCATTATTTTCATTATCATTATTTTCATTATCATTATTTTATTGTTATTATCATGTTATTATCATTATTAGTATTACACTTATTTTCATTTGAAGTTATAGTTGTACATGTAGTAGTACATGTTGAACTTCTGAATGATATTATGATTTGATTTGTAGTATCATTATCATCATTTCCATAATTATTATGAACATCAATTACTATTTAATTATATTATTATAATAATTATTATATAGATGGAAACTGGTCGAGCTGGTCAAGTTGGGGAAGCTGTTCAGCTTCGTGTTTGGGTGGAATTCAAACAAGACTGCGAACTTGTACACATCCTTCCCCCTCAACATTTGGCCATGACTGTATTGGGAACTCGGAAGAAACACAAGCCTGTCACACCACTAACTGCCACGGTAAATAACTTAGTCAGCAACCGTCTCAGGCAACAAATTAAAACAGACCTAGTAGAGATATATGAAATTTCTACACACTACATGTTTGATAAAATAGACTTTTTGTGCTACAGTGATATTCAGTTCTACGAAAGAAACATTAACATCTATAATATTATGTATTTAAGCCCCTGAGTAGGTATATGTTGCTAAGATTATTCCAAAATGAAAGTGACGCATATAATTAAATCTAGAACTGTTTTGGAGACAAAGTGGAAAATAGTTTTTGCTACAAAATAATTGTGTACGAATCGGATAATTTATATTTTCATTGTTTTTTAATTGGACTTGCGTTTAAATATCAGAATCTTTTTATCTAAGGCTACCAATACGACAAAATTGCGAACACGTAAGATCCTTAACCTGCTCAGGGTATTCCTAAATGTTCGATTTTTTTAAATAACAGTGCTCAGTGAACTAAATATCCATTTGAAATTACAGAAAGGAATGGAGGCTGGTCCACGTGGTCGACCTGGAGCATCTGCTCATGGAATTCCATTAAACGGAGAACTCGACAGTGTACCAGACCTAGTCCGTCGCAGTATGGCCATAATTGTGCTGGGAATAATGAACAGATGGAAATATGTGGACCTATAGTTGCATGTAAGAATATTTTACATTTGGCGATTGAAGAAGACTGTTAGCATATATTTATAACACTAGTTTTACATCTAAAGAGATTCAGCATGTCTTTATATTTAAATCACGACTAAAGATCAACATATCTATTGTGCTGTAGAAACCGTAAACTGGAGGCACTTTTAAGCATGGACATTTTATTAAGACTAAGTTGTCTTATTTTAATGTTCATAACCTTAAATACACTACTTTACTGTTTTCTTATATTTAAATTCCACCTGAGGTAAAACATCAAAGACATGAAGAGCTGGACCTCTAATATATATTTTTTTATTGGATGAAGAATAAAATCCCAAGCTAAAATATTCGAATCCACAAATTTATAATTTAGGTGACTGGTAAAGAACCTCATATTATAGACAAATACGAATATAACTTTAGGCTTTCACAATATGGTCACCCCTCATATGGTCTAAATTAAAAAGAATAACTCAAAGAGAGCTTTTAATATTGATGATCTCCTAGTGGTAGGTATTGATTTTAATCTATCTGGTTCAAAAGGTAAACACGCCATTTGTCGTCGGCACTTTGATTTGCATATTTAATAGCAGATATCTGAATAAGGCATTTCTTCTCATTTATAAGTGAATTTTAAAACAGTAATGCTAAACATATGACTTGCACAAACTTAATATATTCACCCAGCAAGGGACTAACTGCTGATAATAGATGAATTTCGGACAAGGATTTACCGATCAAAAATGCTATTCATAAATACTTCACAATAGCTCGTTGTTATGTCCTTAGTTTGAATACTATTGGAGTTGAAAGCACACTATTGTACTTAGAGAATGGAGTTCTATCGCAAAAATCAAAAGAAGGCCGCTGCATAACAATAATAACGCGTAATTAAATGTCTCGCCGTCCTGCGCTTCGACTATCACTGCAAGTGAAAATGACAAAAAGTAATATAACAAAACTTCAAAGTTAAGCTAAACACAATTGTAAAAATGTAAAAAGTCCAGAAATACACCAAATGTATAAAGAAAAATATCGAAATATATGACCCAAAAACCAATATGATATGTTGAAAAACATTATTCATTAAATTTGTGCAAAATTTGTAGTCAATCTAATAAAAATTGAAGAAGGTATGTTTGCTTCTCAAAACCAATCGAAATCCAAAATATGTAACACTCATTAGCTACAACATACAATGTCATGAAGAGTATAAGATATAACAATGACTGAAGTTTGAAAAAACAAGAAATTATAAATTTAAAAAAAATCAAAATGTTGACCGAAAAACCTGTTTGATATGTTGAAGAACTGTATTTATGAACTGTGTCTGCATACTTTGAACTCAATCTAACAGCATTAAGAAACTGTGTTCCATTCTCAAAACCCACCAAAACCCACAAAAAAACATGTTTTTTACCCTAACTAGAAGGTCACACTCAGCATCATCAGCATTCAATAAGAAGATGGTTATTAGATGGAGCTTTGTTCCAAATATGTAAGCCCTAGCACCAGTACTTATTAAGAAAAAAAACAAAAAAACGAAACTTTAACGTTGAGCTAAACGCAAAGTTAAAAAATACAAGAAATTATAAAAAATAAAGAAATAAAAAAAGCACAAAAACCCGTTTGATATAATAAAGTACTTTATTTATGAAATGTGTGTGCACAATTTGAAATCAATCTAACAAAACATGAAAAAGTTATGTTTAATTTTCAAAATCCACCAAAAACCAACAACAATCATGATTTTTATCCCAAAACGAAGGTCATTCTCAACACCTTCAGCAGACAATGTGAAAAAGGGTATTAGATGTGACTTTAGTCCAAATATGAAAGCCCTAGCACCTGTACTTATTGAGAACATTTAAAATAAAAAGATAGTTTAACGTAAATGTTTGTAAATCTAGTATTTTTCAAAACAGTTTTAAATATATGATAATGTGATACGACAGGATCATTAATTGAAATTAACATGAAACATATTTATGCCACCGATCTTATATATTTCTAAGATGCATATTTAACAGATGTTGAACTGTGGGAAAACTACTTCTGCCGAAAAACTATTTTGACTCACCTTGCCCTTCGGCAAAACATAACATCGATCTGCATTGTACTCACGCAATTCCGTTCAATAATGTACTAATCGGTATCAAATTATATTATTTTAGTGTATACTTTGATATCATTACTTTGTTTGCCGTAAAGAAAATGAAGCAGTATCTGTCGATATTGCACGCATTGATATTGCACTAAGAACTTTTTCACGTGCTACTTAGGACGGGACTATTTATATTAAGAAACGTTATACAAGCCCTTCCATCTAATCTCTGATGAGTATGTCACAAGCGGTAAAAAACTCGATAGGCAATCGGATGTATTCATAGTACTATCTATGTGTATATAAACATAACTATTTTGACGTAATGACTGACGTGTTAAATCAATGACATCTCTATTTGTACATTCGCTACACATATTGGCACATGCTATACCTTAGATGATGTTGTTGTCATTAACGTTTAATATTATAGGTAATTAACCCTGTACTGTGAAATCATCGTTGGACCGAGTTCTTGGGTTGTCGTTGCCAAGCTTGTGAGGCTACGTTCGCCAAATAACGAGGTCCAACGATGATTTCACAGTACAGGGTCAATAACCCTTTTATTACATACTTTCATATTGTAAACTATTTGGTTTACACTGAAGTTTTATTTATATCTAAAGTTGATAAATCTGCTTCCGAAATCGAAACAAACTGTTTGTTCACATAAGTAGTTATTGTGTTGTAAATGCCTTCATAACGGTGACGTTTTTGTTTTAAATGACGTCATACACGTGCATGACCAACATTTTAAACGCGCGTGCAATGTAACAGTCCATGATCAGTATATGATAATTTATCATTACAAAGAAACGCGAGGTATAATAATGATATTTAGGTTAGCTATGTTTGTTTACATAAAAAAGGTAGTTCCTAGGATGTTAATTATGCGGAATTTTTTGCACGTCCTTATCTACGTTCATGATCACTCCTTGAGAGCGGCATGATAAAAAAAAACACGACTACTTTTTTTAATACAAAGTGAATGGAACAATATGAAAGTATGCAATAATATGAACAAACAGATCATAGTTTTATACTTCAAATTATTTTTTATCATTTTTCTAGGTTATTGTTTTCGATTTACCGAACAAACAATGGGGTCGAAGCGGGAAGTATTATAGAACAAGAATATCATCGCGAAATTTCCATAATACGAAAATACACAATTTTTCTGAATATCCATAGTTAGAAAAATCGTTATACGTTTTATTTAATTTTGCCCACGAATTAATTTATCAAGTCAAAACATAATGGCATTGCCATACATTTTTATTTTTCATGACCTATCAACAATCGAAAAGAACAATTATTGCGCGTTAAATCGTTAATTTGAATTTAACCAAACAATTCAAAACAACTGTTTATTTTCTAAATATTCCAAATATATAACACATGGAAATGACAAACTTTAAATAGTAAATTAACAAAATATTTAACCAAATTGTTTTGTTCACGAATAGGGAATTATTGTGTTGGGACTCGTACATTCGGCGGTGTTCCGTCGAAGAAACTCGTCCAATGCAATATCTCCCCCATAGAAATTCAACTATCTATTATATTTTCTAGCCCCTCCTTTGAGACTTGTTAATGGGACCAGTGAACTTAGTGGTAGACTAGAAGTGTTTCACCTAAAATGGGGTACAGTATGTGATGACGACTTTGAAGATACCGATGCCAAAGTTGTTTGTAGAATGTTAGGTTTCGAAACGTAAGTTAACGTAAATAGTAAATCAGATTGTATCCAAATATGAAAATCCCGAACAGAAGGTTTTGTCAAATATGTGCAGACTAGGTTTTCATTAGTCTGGAGTTCCTTCCAATTATTACTGCGTAAACTTACTATCATAGGAAGTCGGGAACCAGATTAGGTTTTCATCTGCAATACAAAACTTAATATAGATAATTGTATAAACCAGAAATCATATTTTAATTCTTTCGGTTTCGGTCGAGATAAGACGTTGATTTTTCTTCTCTGTTCGAAATTGGATTTAAATTATAATATGTATAGGATTCTGACAAATATCTATGTTTAATATTATGGCTTTGGTTTATAGTAATTTAATCATTTAAATAATTTAATTTGGAAACACTATTTTTCTTTTGTTCAGTCTTTGTGTATACTTCATATATACTCGAGGCAGAGCAGTATTCACCCTGTGGTATGTATAACATTGAAGAGTTTGATTAAAGGATGTAATCCTAAACATACAACAATGGAAGGTTATAGTGAAAAATTAAAGCCCAACTTACCCCAATGATCAGCCAAAGTTTAAATGTTTCTACACAGTTTACTACAGCTCAACGTCCAGTATTCGACGATGGAGTCGGAGTTAGGAGATTCGCAGACCTGTGTTACGCAGTTGTTTGCATCATCGCATCAACGGATTTCTGTAACACCAGACAACATTTAAGAGGTGTATTGAAACAAATGTCGGTATGAATCTCCACCGGAAAGCTCGAACTGGCCGCTGATAGATAACGTGACAGATCTATTTCTGAAAATAATTCCCGAATTAAATTAAATGCTGACTCTCGAGATGATAGGCTTGATGAAATAATGACTACTGTCTTTCATGCTTGAAAAGTGTTGTTTTACTCAGTGATTAGCGTATGTCATTATGTATTGTCTGCCTTTTTCAATCATCTTGTTGATGATATGAAAGATATCCTCAGCCTGCCGAAGTAATTCTCAAACTCTGATGTCAATTATTCCATGGTAGAGAATCCAATGAGCGCGTGTGTTCATGAAATCAAACTACTAAATAATAAGCAATCGATTAAGCACGAAAAAGAAATCATTTAATTAAAGACATTAAATCAAATCTGTCAGATTGGATTTATAGCAAGTACGAAAGAAAACTAAAGAACACGTTATATGCTTATGGATTAGCATTCATCGGATTGAAGATGAGAACTCGTCAGGTGTAACTAGCGTTAAAACTCATACGGTTCTGATACACCAGTGACCATTACATTATAACTGATTAAATTGTGCTCTCTCTCTGTGCGACAGTCTGATGTGCATGAGGAGATTCTCCAACGTGCCTTAACATACACACATGTAACTCTCCTCTAGTTGTGTGTGCTTGTTTGTGTTGTTGCATAATATAATTTAATCTTTTATATTGGATGATTGGAATATTTATATAACTTTTCGATGAGTTGATAATAAAGATAATTCATTGTTTTAACAGAGTGATTTACCATGGAATTCTACTTTGATTTTAAATATAGCACGTGTAAGTCTTACCAGTTTTTCTTCCCGAATGTTGATAGGTCTCGACCATATGCAAAAACGAGTGCTTATTTCGGTCAAGGTACTCTACCCATTATACTGGATGACCTGACTTGTAGTGGAACTGAACAAAGCATTAACTCCTGTCCTCATAAAACCTGGATGACAAATAACTGTGATCATGGTGAGGATACAGGCGTAGTTTGTGGTAAATACTTTCCATGCGTGGATTTTCTTATAGCAGGAAAAGATATTGAGACATGAGCATAACTATACTATTTTACTCAAGCATTCCCAAGCCCAAACAATTTGATGTTTTATTTTGTGTACACGTCTCTTTTTATTTAAAATACATAGGTCTATTTATAAATGTTTCACTTAAACTTCTTACCATATATATATCTGCAATAGTCGATTGAAATACAGATGAAATACTGCTTTATAATACAACTTAGACGTTTCATAAAAAACCCGCATTAAATACACAAAATTGATATAATGTATATCGTATTTGGGCTTCCTCTTAAGACTCATGCACATTATCTATTGTATATAATACCAACAATATAAGCTATAGGAGAAAAGCTAGAATATACCTTTTTTGTTATTGTATACAATAGGGATGCTCTGCGAAACCCAACATTTACATGCCTGCTCATCCATTCTAAGGTTTAAAATAGACACTGCTTTCCAGACGTTTCAGGAAATTGGCGAACACTGGCTGATGTAGGATAAACACTGGTCGCAAATACTTTTTAGCTGGTTTTCGCAGAGCGCCGCTCTACTTTGACTTGTAAGTGGAGGTGCCATTGTCTGTGTATGTATCTGTATGTGAAACATTTACTCATTTGGACACGACTCTAAATCATAAAGCTCAATTGGCTTTATGGCAAAACATTTCATTGGAGTAGAGGCTGATGGTAGTTCTCCTTTTCAGCACCGTTGATACGACTGGTTGGTGGTTCAAGCAGTCACTCCGGACGAGTAGAAGTGAGATACAATGGTCAATGGGGAACAGTTTGCGATGATTCGTTCAGTACACATGCTGCTGTAGTTGCGTGTCGGTCTCTTGGATACCCATCGTAAGTCTGTTTTGCAACTGTCATACACGTTCGAGTCGTATCAACAACATATCAGGATTAAGAACAATCTGTTTCGTCATTTTATATTATCATATTGACAGTAACTGCTTGCTGCTGGATGTCTATATTGTTTAACTTTCTTTTTTAACAAAAATAACACACTACTGCGTGCTCGTATTTGGACACATGTCATGTTTTGCTTTTATGAAGATTTCAATTGATGTTTGTTTTTAGGAAGGGGCTAAACAAATGAAATGTGGTAACTTGTTGGGATACCTTGACCGGAAAATGGATTTAATTTGACATCACTGAAGCAATAGAATGATCTCCAAAGAAATGTGCTACTTAAAATGTATTTCTACGTTTTCAACATGACTTAATCACGTGTAAAGTTCATGAGTGATTTCTGAATATTGTAAATCGAGGGTTCGATTCCCAGTCTAGGCAGATGTTTATTACATTTTATTAATAATACAAAAATATATTATAATTATCTTTTTCATTTTTTCTTTTAAATTCCTCATACTACTTCCAATTCCTTTAAAATAATGAGATTAAAATCAATTCAAAAGCAATGCATTTACTCATTTGTGTATTCAGATCTAATGTTACCTTTAAAAACAGTTACCTTTCAACGAGTACGGCATCTGGATGAGGTGGTATGTAAATGCACAGAAAAGTCATCTAGGAAATATAAAACAAAATTTCAGAGTATTTACCTCTCAAATAGTTCCTTCTTTCGTCCAGAAGGTTTTGCGTTTCGGCGCCGCAGCTCCTTAACAGGCATAACGCTTATATACTAAACTTTGAAGCCATGAAGCTAAACTATAGCGTTCAATTCAATAAATGTATCAAACTGTAGCAATAATTTAAGGACCCACTTGGTGACTGCTAATCAAGGGCAGATAACCGACTAAGGTTCCTCATTCTTGGAGTATTTAAATGTACATCAACTTATAGCGTGAAATTTACCCGAGAAAACATGCATGTTCATGACCTGATTTGCTTTGTAGTCGTAACTCATTTGAGCATGATTTTTTAATTAGTTGTTGCAATTAATAATCAGTTTACATGTATCTTTGCATGTACAGGTCTAGCGCTACATTTAACAACAGTTACCATGGATCAAGCCCCATACTTCTAGATAACGTAAGTTGCAAGGGCACAGAAAAGTCACTTGAGGAATGTAAACATCTTCCTTGGACCGTTAATGACTGTAGTCACAGTGAAGATGTGAGCGTATTTTGTAATTGATAATGTCACTGCTTACCTTACAATAAAAGATAATAACGGTGATTATATATCTTCTGGTTTTGCATTAATTTCTTGGTGAACTTTTACCATCCAGCCATCATTCCCAGTCTTTTCCAATCTAGTCAATTACAAATTATTTTAACTTTTTGTACACGGGTACGCTGGGTTCCATATTCGAAAGACTTAACTGCAATAATAAAACACCAGTATGTGTACGATATACTTTAGTCACAAGTATACGATAGTGAACATGTATTCTGTCAATAACCTTTATCTTCGAACTTTCTTATATATCACTGTACACGTATTTTGTAGGACACATACTTTTTAATAAAACGAGACATCGATATATTTTAACAATATTTAACCAAAAACCTATATAAATGTATAGATCAAAAGACAACGTTTACATATTCTTATTAATGCAATTGATTACATTTTAAAATCAAAAGATAATTACAACCACTCCTGGTGTGTATTTCGGATAACCTAACAGAAATGTTTATAGAAGATTGTTAGCCGAATCCACCAATCAATTACACGATGTGGCGAATCAAACATATTTTCATTTATGACTTTAAAATATGTTGCAAGCGCCCGTGTTAAACCCAGTCAATCAATCAAGTATGTTCCTTTTAGTATCCAAATTTCGAATCATATCGCATGCTCATTTACCATTTGAAATGTCATTCAAATTCTAGGTTATGTTACCGTTAACGTTTAGTCAATCAGCAATTTCGCTGCTACTTTGAAGTTTAGAGTTATCCTTATTAGAATTGAAACAGGTACTACATTGAATGGCCATGGTCAAACTGCATAATGATGTTCAATCTGGTCAAAGGTTTGTCATCATCAGGTGACATGCGATATGATATCGCAATATTATACAGGTGAGTCGGATCTAACGATGCGGGGTGTAATTTCGTCTGCGTAACGGGATATCATCAAATAATACGACATAAATATTCAACGGTGTACCATTCTATATTTGTCAGAAGTAAAAGCTTAGCCTATAATGCATACAAGCAGAAAGAGCAAACTCTGCATATACGCACAGTATTACCAAACTCTTTACTGTACACAGATGCAACGAGATTCCCAAATCCCACGAGACGGCTCAAATACATTTAAGAGACTAACAAAACCAAAGTTGATCTAAAGGATCATAGTAAAGATCAACTATAACTATCACATTTAGGAACTAAATATGGATTTCAAACAAGATGTGCTAGAGAAACATCAAAACCCATAGGCTGAAACAAAGTTGGGTAGAAAGGAAATTATAAATGACAAGATCTCCCGATAAAACATTTTGGAAACGTCAGAAAGGTCTAGTCAGAAAAAATACACATGCCAAATATGAAAGCTATATTCCATACCGGTCAAAGGATGTGGTCAATATTTTACCTCAGACAGACAGCACAATAATTATATGGCCCGAAATATTCGAATCCGGTGACATAGACGTTACTAAAGAGTAATGTAAGCTGTTACGTCGGGGACGCGGCTATATGCACATCACTAGTTTTGGAACTCGGCATTTATATGGCGCAGGCTACAGCCTCATGTATGTCCTCAAAATGGGGAATACCATCAATATTGGCCAGATCACACAGGTTTTCCCGCCCTCTGTTGTAGTCTCGGATGGCACATTCTTTCAGCTGGTAAATAAACGTTGTAACAATTAGTGTTACAGACTGGAATCTCTGGAATAAAATTAATCCAAAGCACATAATTAAAAAGAGGACTTTTATTGTTTAATTAATGACTTCTAAAATATTGTTTTCGTTGTGATAATTACATGTTCTAATGAAACTTCATATTGCAGTCTGGGGATAAATAAAGGTTAAAGCCATAATTGCTCTCCGTAGGAAAACAATATATTCATATGTACTTTCCAAACTCGCATATAGTATATTTATAAATAAACCTTTGTTTTGTGTGACTAATATCGAGTAGCAGCATAACAAAGATGTAAAAAGAAAATGAATTTGTACCGGTTTGTAAAAGATAATTGTTAACCGTTTCAATTCATGGCGAGGTCAAGCTAATTTGCATAAATTGTGCACACACGCCAATGACGTCACACCTGTTGCGGTAAACAAATCGAGCGGAAAAATATCAACAATCAACTAAGAATATGTCATCCAAAAACTTTTCCACTGATCTATCTCATCTCCGATTACAATTGGAGCTATATTCATTCTTTTGTTATAAGCAACACAACTGCGTTTCCGTTCGGAGTCGTTAAATAAGGATCTCCGTTTTCGAGTTCTGAATTTCCATTTGGGTTTTCTTTGGTCGTTTAGTTTGACCTACTTCGAGCGTTTTGAGAATTGTATGCGTATGACGTGACCTCCAGGAATGAATTGTGGGAAGAGTTTATCCGTCGTTTGTAAAGACCTAATCAACAGCGATATTTCAGTACGATAAAACAGTCAATACGAATAGTACCAACTACATACTAATCAGGGGCTGTATGGTCGAAGTGTACTGTTTTTGACGATATTTTAGGCCATTCTTTACATCTCCATACTTAAATTATCGAAGTTTTCTTGTGTTTAGACGACTACAAAAACGGATCCAGAAAAGTAAAAGTAAAAACATTTTGACATTTCGTCACTGATAGGAGTTGTTACAATGATACACAAAAACGTTGCCGTATGGTTGTCAAATACTAACTAGAGCTATCACTGAATGTGATTAATATCACTGAACGCTGCCCTGATAAGAAATGGTAGTGAAATATTAAGAAATGCCACCCAAAAATGACAATGTTTTAGATCGGGTTATTCTTGTTTTGCTCATGTTTTAATTGTCTTTGTTAAAATTAGAAAATAAAGCTTAAACTAGACCTGTAGTTCTGCACGTTCTGTCATTGTGGTGTAAAATTGTATGAATTTATAATAGATTCCATCCGAACAAGTAAAAGAAACAAAGAGCAATAACTCATTATGTTTTATCATCGTATGATGTTAAATTAAATTCCATCCAGTAGTTTTCAAGTTATGCTTGAACAAGAAAAATGACAACGGACCGTCCGACAGACCACAGGGTCACTCAAATACACCCTCTACGAACCTTGTTTAATGTATATGGTCTATTTAAATTGACTAGACTTCTATAAGGTCTCGTAATAACACTTTCGATGAATTTGGCATATATCTTTAAATACTTTTCAGTTGTTTATGAAATGGCCCTAGTCCAAATATCTTATAAGATAAAATTGTAACTTGCTGAGGTTCAACTCTTACTGACATGCAGATGTAATTTGATGCATCTACAGCATAACTCTTGTAAAACACTCAATAAATAACATTTCTTTTGTAGAAAAAATCGTATTCTTTGCCTAGATATTTTTAAATTCGTCTGCAACAAATGTTTTGTATGTGGGAAAGGGTTAAATGAATAAAGCCATCTTTAGGAAACATTACCTTCAGAAAGCTACATGTTTCTAGTCAAACAATCATCCCGGTTTGTTTTTATGCCACTTTCAACACTATGTTATATCATGTCATATCACAGCGCTTCCTGGGGCAACTACCAGTTCTGTCAGCGCATAAGTCGTATAGTAACCATGTGTCAAGGAAGGAAGCCATTAAAAACAGATTTAAAGTCTGACTGGTGATCAAACCTTGGGCTCCTGCTTACATGTTTTGAACTGCCAGAAAATGTTGTTATGTCATGTAGCGTGGTATGATGTCACAGAAAGTAGACCGTAAAATCTCTTATACACAGGTGATGTTTTACGGATTGTTGTATTGGCCAAGGGCGTGTAAATGCTGAATACAATTGAATTGAAATTGAATTGTTAATTAGTTTTGCCGATAGTTTACACTTTTAAGATAGAACGGTGGATTAAATAGTTTAGATAACTGTAAGAAAATAGTTCACTTTCAAACTTGGACCATACCTACACATTGGATGGTGCAGTGTAGCCTTTTTTCTGAGTGAAAACCCTTGTTAGTATTACCTCAAAGTGTGCATAGATATGATGTGTTTCTCTATTACACTTATATTGATATTCAAAGCGAGGCACGACAAGACACATAATTACATGTACTCACTGTTGACTTGAGTAACTTGTTTTCGAAAAATGGTCATGTCAGGTCAAAACCTATGCCACAAGGTCACATTGAAGGAAAATCTTCTATAACAGTCTAGAATCCGCAATGTTGAAACTTTGTCAGAATGATTGTCCCATTGGTATCTTGGCTACGTCTAAATACGGGCCATTTTGTCCGGTCGAAAACTATATCACTTGTTAAAAACCTAAAGACCACTTTTTGACTTGAACAGCATAAATTTACGTCAGTCTTTGTCTTGATGAAATTTTGCAATACGATTCATGTCAGGTCAAACAATAGTTCACTATGCCACATTAAAGGAGCATCTTGTTAACAAGTTGGAAGACGCATTTGTAACTTCAGCAAGGTGAAATTGTGTTGGACAAATGAGAACATGAAATATTTTACATTCGATAGCTTACATGAATTTGGTCATGTCCCTTATTTAATATTCATCAATTACCGCCTCGTTGGTGTAGTGCCAGAACGTCCGCCTCGTGTGCTGGAGGTCACGGGTTCAATCTAAAAGCCTTTAAAATGGTAGTAATGGCTGCTCTCCCTGACCCTCAGGGTTTCCGGGTAGCAATATTACTGACAGGCTTGTGTCCGAATAAACAGACCAGTTGTACTTACCCAGGAAACGACATGATATAACTGAACAATTGTTGAAAGCAGCGTAAAACACACACATTTGTTTAAAATCAGTTACAAACTATGTATTTGAATTCGTCCAAAATCATTACAAATAAAAAATAAGAAGGAACATTTCACATTTTTCAGGGACATATTCAACGTCACTGTGCCCTAGGCCTTTGAATAGATGACCTTTGAAAACATGACCTCAAAATCAATAGGGGTTATCTTATAGTCATGCCCAACCTCCCTACCAAATTTGAAGACCTTAGGTCAGGGCAATCTGCAGTTATCAATCGGAAAGCTTTTTGTGTTCAAGGTAACTGTAACCTTAACCTTTAAATGGATGACATCAAAATGAGTATGGGTCAGCAACTGGTTATGCCCACCTCCCTGCCATGTCCAAGCATAATAAAGTTATCAGTAGAACAAATTGTGGTCTACTGCCAATCGGACTGACCGACAGACATGTGCAAAGCAATATACTCCCTCCTCTTCGAAATATAAGAATAATAAGAGTAATCCAAGGTACAAATCTGATCCCTGCAAATACCAAGTTCCTATAACCAAGTTAAAACATGGAATTATAGGTAAACAGACAGACAGGCAGACAGACAATGAAAAATGAATAAGTGACCGCTAAGTGTCCCCAAACACAAAAATGAACAAAAGTTTCAACTTAAGCTGATCGAAAAAATGAATAGTGAAGACTGCTCTACCAAAACGTGCTTTAAATTAGCCAATGAAATGTCGAAATCAGCATCAACATCGTCATCTATTCCATCACTTTTTTACAACAATACCAAATCTGACACTGACCATGACAAAGCTGAAACACTGAATTACTTCTTCTATCAACAGTTAAGAATAAATGACAATTCAAATGTCATTCCGCCTACCGCCAGTCAGCCTGAGTCGATCTTGTCAACTAACTATATCTTGCCAAGCGATGTAATGGATGCTATATCATGTAAAGATTATTCTAAAGCAGGTGGTCCGGACCTTGTTAGTCCAAAGCTTCTCAGAGAAGATTCAAATGAACTCTCGAGTCCACTCACGATTCTTTCCAACAAGTTCCTAACCAACTCACATTTTCCATCTGCCTGGAAATTGGCAAATGTCGTCCCAGTTTTCAAGAAAACTCATCTTTCAAATACACACAACTATTGCCCAATCTCTCTTCTAAGTTGCATCGGAAAAATCATGGAACGCTGTATCAACAAATATTTGTACAATTTCCTGATTGATAATAAACTACTAAGTTCCCCTCAGTCCGGCTGTGTTAAAGGTGATTCTACCATTAACCAACTAGTTTACATTTATAATGACATTTGTAAAGCTCTTGACGAAGGCAAAGAGGTACGAGCCGTGTTTTGTGACATTTCGAAGGCTTTTGACAGAGTTTGGAATAGAGGACTCCCTTTCAAACTCTCATCTCTGGAAATTCACGGATCCCTCTCAAATGGTTTTCTTCTAACCTGTCGTCAAGACTTCAAAGGAGTTGTGTATGGCAATGCATCTTCCGAATGGAAACACGTTTGTGCAGGGGTACCCCAAGGATCCATCCTTGGACCCCTTCTATTTC